>CM053601.1:189899563-189968341 GCA_028646575.1 Pseudocheirus occidentalis | reverse complement strand
TGGGGGGGGGGGGAAGAGCATCCCCTATGGAAAAAGGGGGGAAACGGAGGCCCAGAGGGGGGAAGAGCATACCCTATGGAAGAAGCCCCGGGGCTGGGGAAATTGAATGGGGGCAGCGGCTGGACTGAACGCATTCCTCCTGGGGCTGGGGCGGGTGGAGAGCATCCCCCACCAAGGAGAACCTCCCTCCCAGGGAGCACTCTCTTCAATGGAGGGGTGAGCAGAGACTCCCCTCCCCCGTGGTCCTGGTGTGCTGAGGACCCTTGGAGCCCCTGCCCAACCAGGAGGTCCAGAGGTGGGGGGAGTCATAGACCCCTAGAGTAGGAAGGCAACAGAGGGGAGGATCCAGCCCGAACCCAGCTAAGGAGGGTGAGGGGAGGCCAAAGGAGGGTTATAGACCCTTCCTCTTCTCCCAGCTGGCATTCTTGTGGAGCCCCTGGAGGGTGGGGGGTGTCCGCTATCTTGAACCTTAGGGGAACCTTTTGTGTGGCAAGCCTGGAACTGCCCCAAAAAGGCCCTGAAAGATCATTCCCTTATCAGGTGACCTAATTCATTTCCCAAGGCCACTGCCTGAGGGTAGGCCTGCCTCCCTACCCCCTTTCTGGGAAACTCCCAGACACAGAGCAACACCCATACTTGTGATTTCTAGAACTTAGGTGTTCCTGAAAAGAGCAGTCTGAACCCCCTTAGGTTTGAGAGCCAGGAAGGGCCTTGAAGATCCCAGAATTCGGTCCTTCATTTTATAGAGAGGGAGCTTGAGGCTCAGCAGGAAAGGAACCCAGCCCAAGGTCACTCAGGTTACTAGGAGTAATCTTAGAATCAACCTGACTCAATGCACAGGGTTGGGAATCTCAATGAATTTAGTTCAGTTCTTTATTGTTTGAGGAGATGTCATTAGACATTGGCTCCTAAGACTACTTTTTAAAAGCCCTTAAGAATGTGCACCTCTTTAAAGAAAAAAAGGACACGTTTAAAGGGAAAAGAATTTTCATGTAATAGTCACATTTCAATATCAATTGTAAAACACCCAGAAAGCTGTTGCCTTGGAACTGTATCCATGGGAAAAGAAGGTAGGTCCGGTCCTCAGTACTGCCTGTTTTGGTTTAGAATCTGTAGCTTTTATTTTAAATCTTGAGGGTAGTTAGTGTGTTAAGGGATATCTGAATTCTCGTATGGTTTTCCTTTGGATTTGCTTGAGAACATTTCCGCCTGTCCAGCTCATGGGTGCAAACTCTGTTGGACGGGCAGGGTGCCGTGGGGTGGCGGCATTAACACAGCCAGCCAAGAAAACAGCGGTTTACAGGGCCCATCAAAGTCTCTTCAGGTGTTGGGGGATGAAGCCCAGGCTGAGATCTTGGCGGTTTCAATTTCTGTACCTTACAGCAGAGCCGAGAATGTAGCCTGTGGAACTGTCTGGCCTTTGCTTCCTCTTTCTGCCCCTGGAAGATTAGGCCCTGCAGAATCCCCTCTGACGCATTGGCTAGTCCTGAGTTTCATTGCCCCCAGATGGACGTTCTTCCTTGTGCTGTTAGTGAACCTCCTGAGGCAGGTATCTCACAGAGCAGGCAGAGGTGTTTGAGAGTGATTGGGGGAGGGGGGGTTGTCTGAACATTATGCAGACAGTGTACACCCAGCCTCCAGCCAGCCGTTCACAGAGAGGGGCTTTGCCAGAAGGGGCTTACTGAGGTTTTAATTAGGAAAAGGAGCCAAGGTAAGGGGCCTAAAGAATGTGAAAGTGGTGACAGGGGTCATTCCTGCCATGACCCTCCTCAGGACTTGGGGGGATGGTTTCAGGCACTTTCAGGTGCCTGTGCATCTGTCCTCAGCTCCTGTTTGAGGCTATGTGGTGGTATTTCTTTTACCTTTCCATCTCAGAGAGAGAGAATGGGTGCAGTGGGTGCCCCGTCCACCCCTCATGGTGGAAACCGCTGAACGCTAAGGACACAGAAAGAAGTACAGGACAGCTCCTTCGGGCAGGGAGCTCCCCATTGGAAGGAGGGTGATGACAAACATGGATACGGATCAAGCTGTATATAAGATAAATAGAAAATCGTGAACTGGGAAGGCTTCTTGGCAGAGGTGGGATTTTAGCCGGGACTTGAAGGAAGTGAGAAGGGAGAGATGGGAGGGTGGTCCTATTCATGGAACAATCTGGAGCCCAAGTCACTGGATGGAAGAGGACTTGTTCAGGGAGTAAGGTACAGGAAGCCAGGAAAGGGGGGAAGGCCTTGAATATCAAATAACATTTTATATTTGATCCTGGAGGCCATGGGGGGGAGGGGTGACGGAGTTGGCCCTGACCTGAATGGAGGATGGATTGGGGTAGGGACAGAACTGAGGCAGGCAGACTCCTAGCAGCTGTTGGGATAGCCCCAGCATAAGGTGATGGGGGTCTCTACCGGAAGGGTTAGCAGGGACAGAGGACAGAAAGGAGTTGACAACAAAGATCTGAGGGGTGAGAGATAGTAAGGAGTCTGGGGCTGGGGGGAAGGCCAGGAGGGGAAGAGGAGAGTTCAGTTTTGGACACATTGAGTTTAAGATGTCTTCTGGTAGTCTGGTACAAGACACCTGAAAGGTGGTTGGCCATGGGAGACTAGAGGTCAGCAGACAGAATGGAGAAGGGTGGTTGTGAGAATCTCAGAATAGAGATGGCCTTTAAATCTGTAGAGCTGGCGAGATCACCATGTGAAAGTAGAGAGGAGTGGAGGGCCCAAGATGGACCCCTGAGGAACACCTGTGGTTGGAGGGTGAGATCTGGAGGAGGAGCCAGCAAAGCAGCTGTTGGGGGGGGGGGGCAGAATCCTGAAAACCTGGAGAGGAGGAGGGGGACCATCAGTGTCCAGGACCACGAGGGTAGCTGAGATGGGTGGTGCCTTCCGAAGCAGGATGGACAGGGTTAGAGAGAGGGTGAGAGGAGGCCCAGGTGTGAGCGCTGCCAGCCAGAGGCTGGTTCCGTGATAGTCACTGAAGGGGCACCTCTTACATGCTTCCTGATGAGGAAACAGCATACAGTCAGATCCCATTCAGAGAAGATAGGGCTAGCTCCCATTACCTTCCTAGTCCTGGTGGGGGGCAGGGTGGATGGGGCCTATGGGGAGGTGATGAGATAAGGAAGGAGAGAGAGAGACAGTAGGAAGGAGGTTTCCCCTGTGCCCTCCGGTCTGGTTTGGTTTGGTGGAAGTTCCTCCAGGCTCTGGTTCTTGTGTTGCTGCAGTTAGCATTCTCTTCAGGCTCTGTATTGTCTGTGTTTTGTGTTGGGTCTCCTTGAGGATAGGAACTGGGCCACTCCTAATGGTGGGTCTGTGTACGTTGCTAGGACTGCCCCCTCTGTAGGAGGATTATTGAGGTGATCCCTCTGAGTCGGCTCCTTCTCTATGAGGACGGATCTTTTATTCACCGGTGCTGATGAAGGGAATGTGGGTTGAATTGGGCTGTTTGGTAGAAGTCCCACAGACCCCAGGTTTTCCTCATTGTCTGACATAATTGGATTGCATATCCCGGTGCCCATATTCCTGTCCCATCTGAGCACCAGCTGGGCTGGATGCTGAGACTGTGGCAGCCCGAGCTTCACGGTGCCGATCCAGGCCGCGTCTGTTTCTCGTTTGTCCGTGGACAGGCGTGGAGGGCCTGGCGATATTCACCTAGTGACCCCCATGGCTTTCTGACTCTCTGTGGCCTGGCCTCTGTTACCTGGTGACCTCTTGTTCTGGTGAGGCATAGCTTCTGCTCATCAGTGTGGGCCATGAGAGCTGCTCTTTTTCGATGTCTGGTCCAACTCTTCATGACCCCATTTGAGGTTTTCTTGGCAAAGATCCTGGAGTTCACCATTTTACTCTAGCTCATTTTACTTGCCCAGGGTCACACAGCTAACATCTGAGGCTAGATTTGCACTGGGCCACCTAGCATTAAATAGTAGTAGCCTGATGCTTCTGTTTTAGAATGAGCTATATGGACGGTTGTTCCAGTAGCCACTGCTACTATGTAGAAGGCAAATTTGGCACCTTGTGGAGTTTTAAGTGGCTGTCTACTGTTCCTAAGGACAATAGGAAAAGAATGTGTAGGGGGACAGGCAGAAGAGAACAAGAGTGGGTCTTACAGTTAGACTCGAGTTGTAGAAGAAATGGCGGGCGACCTCCTGAGAAGCTTGAGGAAGCCCCAGGGCCTCGGATTGGCTCAGAGAGTGTGAAGGGACCCCAGCAGCCCTGCTGATCTCTGCTGCTGATTTGTGGGTTGGCCGAGGAAGACAGATGACTGACGGGGACTAACCAGGAGTTGCTGGACCCCTCCTCACCAGAACCACTTTCCCCCTGGCCTCTTGGCAAGAGAGCCTGGTGGTTGGACGTTCAGCAGGGATTCTGGGCGCTATCTGTGGATCTCTTTGGTGACGTTTGAGATTTAGAAGGATGCCAATCCCAGTTCACTCATGAACGAAAGAGGGCGAAAGGAGCATTTTTGGTGAAACCTTTGGTTTGCAGGACCTGGCGCAGAGAAAGTGGCTTGTGGATTGATTAACCAGAAAAGCAGATGACACTTATCACTCAGCTACTTA
The DNA here is from genome assembly GCA_028646575.1 of Pseudocheirus occidentalis. Classification (NCBI taxonomy): domain Eukaryota; kingdom Metazoa; phylum Chordata; class Mammalia; order Diprotodontia; family Pseudocheiridae; genus Pseudocheirus; species Pseudocheirus occidentalis. Next base: position 189,963,792 of record CM053601.1, on the reverse strand, counting down.
TAATGGAGAGGCAGTTAAAAAAAAAAAAAAAAAAAAGGACTTTTCCATCTTCATTTTAATCTTTTCAGAAAAATTCAGTTGTGATCTCTGGGGGAAGGGGCAAGATGAAGACTTCCGAGTCTGGTGGGCTGGTCCATCCCCATGAGGCATTTGGTCGTGTAGCCCTGGGTGGAAGGCCTTGGGCGGAGAGGGTCACTGCTTCCACTTGGGGATGGCTCTTGTGCTTGCAAGTCTCTAGCTGCCTTTCTGTCATTTCCTGCCCACTGGCGCCAAACTAAATAAGCTTTACATCCTCAGAAAGGATTATGGAAGGTCTTCTCTTCTATGCACAGAAGAGAACAGAGGCAGCCGGGACAGCTTTGGAAGTAACAGACCAGCCTAAATACTGGACTTGGATGCAGTCTTGCAGCTTGCAATCTTGTACCTGCTCTTCTAATTGACTTTGTGGAGAAAGCCTCCAGGTCACATGGGAGGCCTTAGAGATGAGAAAACCAAGGCCCAGAGAAGTTCCTTCCCCCAAATCAAACAGGCATTAAGGGGCAGAGCTGGGATGTGAGCCTGGATCTGCTGAGGCCAGCGGTGTGCATGGGGGTACAATGCTGACTCTGAGCTGAGCGAAGCTCACGGCCGCGCAAGCCCTCTCAGACGGCTGGCCAGCACAGAAGCTTGTTCCCATTAAGTATCGTAGAGCATATACTTGACCCAGCATTGCAGTCACCTTGCCTGACTTGGTATGGGCCATGTTGATCTGAGGCTGAGCCTTGCTGATGTGATAAAAGTGTGGCAAAGTCCTGTCATAAGGACGCTGATTCTTTGTCTTCCTTCTGAACGGGCCTTTTCAAAGTCTGAAGCTGGTAGGGGGTTGGGGTGTCTTAGGTCTGCTCTGCCGAGGCTGTCTCCTCTTCCTCCTCATTGGATGCAGGGGCCTTAGAATCTCATCCCTCCTGGGCAAGCTTCATCCGTAGAGTTAGCTGAAGTCCTTGGAGCCTTTCTCTAGGCTCTTGGAAATCTGCCCTTTTCAGATCAGACACCGACTTCTTCGCTACCCTTCCCAGATCTCCCTTCTTTTCCGAAATCCTCGCCTTCATTGGGTAACACTGAGGAAACATTGATGTCCTTGGCAAGGGTTAAGTGACTTGACAACAGGTTAAGTGACTTGCCCAGGGTCATGCAGCTTGTACTGTGTTTGAGGCCAGATTTTCACTCCATTCTTCCTGACTCCGGGCCCAGCACTCTATCCACTGAGTCATCTAGCCACCCCTAATTTTTTTTAACCTCTAGATATTATTTTAAAAGGACAAGCAAAACAATGGGGGGGAAAAAGGACAAATGGTCTACCTGTATTCAAAATAGGAAGAGTAATAAAGGGGCCAAGCATATGTTGGTGCTTTGGAATATTTATGAATTGATAGTTAGAATATGAGCCAGGGTGGTCAATTTGTGAGGAGGGAATAGGCTCTGAGGTAGAGGAGGTCACAGATGGGGAGAAGAGTCAAGAAGCTCTCCTGCATCCCGTTGGGAGGTGGCCTGAGTTGTGCGGCTGCTTTGTAGGGTCTGCCTTGGGGATGGGTATCCAGAGCCTGTCCTGTCACAAAGCACTCCACACATGCCTTCTCCTTCTCACCCTGTAAGAGAGGTGGAAGTCCTTGAGTCTGAGAAGGGTGCCTTAGGCAGCTGGGAAATCCTCTAAGGCAGGATTGGCCTCCTGGTCTAGGCTTCCATCCCTGTAGTATCTTATCTAGGCATAGGTTCCCAGAGTGGACGATACTGCCCCCTGGAGGCCGCTCAAATTAGCCTGGGGACTATGGGGGCATGGGCCTTGAATAAAACAAGAGTTTACCCCAAGGGGTGCTGAGTAATTTTTTTTAGAAGGGGGCTGTGGGCCAAATCAATATAGGAACCTCTGAAAGAGTGATGAAGTGGATGCTCTTGTGCTTTGTTCTAACCCCCCCCCCTCCCCAGGTTCTAGAACATTTTGTATGTAATGAGTGAGCGATTAGTGGCCTGGAGGAATTGAGTCAGCTAGCAGTTAATAAGTGCCTCCTCTGCCTTGTAGACATTGTGCTGAGCGCTGGTCCTGGATTAGAAGAACAAGAGTCCTCAGCTGCACTTGCCTTTCTTAAGGCAGAGGATTTGTTGGGATGGCCATCCTTGGAGTCTGACTTTTGGGGGGGCGCTCAGGCAGCCCTGGGCAGCCAGCTACCCTTTCCTGAAGTGGGAGACCTCAGACCTTCCAGGAGAGAGTCTCTCAAGGTTTTATCGGCAAGTGTCAGAAGCACCTTAGGAATCTCTTTGGGCAGAGACCGATCAGGGCTCCTTCCCCTGGGTTCGCTGGTTCCCTTACCCAAAGGCAGCATTGGCAGAGTAGCTAGAGTGCAGCACCATGTGGGCTTGGGAGAGGTAGGCTTTGCGGTTTGCCCCAGTGGCTACAGAGGGAAGCGATGGCTAAGTACAGGTGCTTAATCTGTCTTGGGACAGTGGCCATTGTCCTGGGCCTTTTTTTGGCCATTCGTTGTTGGATATTTTGTGGAACCTACCTGTGGGCTGTAAGCTCCAGTTTTCTCCGGAAGAATCAGTGAGGCCCATTGAGCTGCCCAGAGGGAAAGCATCTTCAGCAGAGACACCAGGTGGAGGCAGGATGAAGAGACTGCTAGGATCGCATGGGGCGTGTTTTAAAGAGTTTTACCAATCCCGTCACTTCCAAATAGCTCGCTCCTTCCCTTCCACAGCAAGTCAGCCTAGTCCCAAAGAATAAAGGGGGGAAATAGAAGGAGTTCAACCCACTGAACCTGCTGACCATGGTCTCTGCACAGAACCTCCCAGGTTAGGGAGTTAGCACCATGCCTGGAGCTCAGTACTGGGGATACAAAGAAGGCAGAAGACCCCGCAAACCACTGTGGACAAACAACAGTGGAGAGGATGCATCAGGAGTAGTCTCAGAGGGAAGGTGCTACGGTTGAGGGGAGGCCTGGGAAGGATATCCTGCAGAAGGGGGAACTTGAGGGAGAAACCAGGAGGCAGAGTGAAGGAAACTCAAGTTCTGAACATGGAAGACAGCCAGTAAAACTCTGAAAATTGGGCAGTGGCCTATTTTGTTCAAGGAACAACAGAGAAAGCCAGTGTTTGGAGGGACTAGGTGACGAAGGATCCCAAATGCCAAGCAGAGGGTTTGCTGTTTGGTCCTGGATGTGAAAGGGAGCCAGGGAATATATTGAATATGTCCTGGAGGGGGGGAGGGAATGCTCGCACCTGTTTTAGGAAGGACATTTGGGCAGCTCAGTGGAGGGTAGACAGGTATAGAGAGAGACTTGGGGTAGCCCCAGACCAGAGCTCTACCTGCAGCAGCAGTTGCTGTAGTCTGAGTGTGAGGTGCTGAGGCCTGTAATGGGGGAATATGACCATGTCAAGGGAGAAGGGGTAGTGTTCAAGAGATACTAGAAGGTGGGATGACCGGGAGGATGGCAGTGCCCTGGACAGGAAGACGGGAAAAGATGATGAGGTTTGGATAAATCTCAGAGGATCTCTACAAGACAGTCTGGTTTCAGGTGTTGACTAGGCAACTAACAGGGTGGGTTTCATTGTCAATAGTAACTTCTCAACAGTCCCAGCTGTCCCCAAAATGGGCTGGGACACCTTGGGGAGGGAGGTAGGCTGAGGGGTGTCTTGGAAGGCATGTGGTAGAGAGAAATCAGGGCTTTCAAGCTGGGGGTAGGCCACATCGGTCTCTTAAGTTGCTGCCATTTTAAAGCTGCCTGTTGGCACAGAATTTGGTCAATAAGAATGCTTGGCAAAGTTGACATCTACAGTGACCGACATCTGACGCCCACTTGGTGATGTCACAAGAAGGTGAGCTGGAACAAGGGCACGTTGGCTACGTCAGTGAAGAAATCTGAATCGTCTGTGGCGTTTGGGCCTAGGAGAGAGCTCCAGTCAGGACAAAGCATCTGCCCCAACTAGCCTTCGGGTGGTTTCTTGTATCAGTAACAAATGCGGCCTTTGTGGCAGCGGGTCAGGAGTGAAGGGACTTTCAGGTGGCTGGAGGGAGTGGGTTCAGGGTCTTATGAAGGCGAGACAGTCCAGCCTCAAGGTGCCCCTGAGTCCCTCCCCACCAGGGACATCCTTGTCCATCACTGAGCCGTCCACTAACAGGATGGGGAGATTCTGCCCTTGTCCACGTGTCATTGTGTGTGAACTTGGAAGTGGCCGGAGTGAACCCCCTCTGCTGGATGCTGAGCCATTTTGGGGGCTCCCCTAGGGAAGAGTGACTTTCTTCTTCCCTTTCTGCTCTCCCCCCCACCCCCTGGTAGGACTAGTAGCCCTTTGGTAACAGCTAAGGTCAGATGTGGTCTAAGGGTTAGTGAATGAGCGTGTGCAGAGTTGGATCTGGGGGGGGGGGAGGGCTGGGGAGGGGCAGGAGGTGGGGCTCTCATCCCGAGACTGAAATGTTGGAAAAGATTTCTTCTGCAATCAGAATCATTCTTTATGTCTATTGCAGAAGGGGCAGGAGGACTCAACACCTCCCCCTCCTTCCACTTTTAATACTGAATACTGAGGCAAGGCCCTGGCCAGTCAACGTGACCGTTTGTACATTGCCTGCTGTCTCCCAGTTACTCTCACGATTTCCTCTTTATCACTGAATCTTCTGAAGACTGACAGCAGAAACCACAGTAAGTCTCAGGCTTCCTGGGAGAAGGGACTCTGGAGCAGCTTGGATGAGTGATTGTGGGGTCTGATAAGGAGGCAGAGTTCCAAATCCTACCCAGTAGGGTCTAGCTTCTGCCTCCAGGTGTCCTGCACTCTCTACTAGGCCAGGTCTTTGGACTTCCCAGCTACGGTTCTGTGTATGATATCTGTACCTAGAGTAGATTCCCCGCCCCTTGGCTCAGAACACTTGTTCTTCCCATGCTCCCCTCTGCCCTCATTTGCTCAGAAAGACCTGCCCTGACGGCCCTCATCTCTGCTGCTCCAACCTGGTTATCTCTGTCATCCTGAGTTGCTGTGACAAGCCAGACAGAGCCTGGAAATACCAGAGAGCAGCTGGTGATTGTGGATGACTGCGTGTAACTGGTCAGTTCACTGATGGGAAGGAGAGGAGTGTGGCTGCCAGATATATGGAGAAGCTGGTACCTGCCGGTGTCAGAGGAGAGAAGGAATGATAGAGGCCAAGGCCAATGGCCCTGTGTGCTGGAGCCACACAGCGGAATTGGGGCAGATAGGGGAAATTCCTGCAGATGGAGTTGCCGGCAGTCCTGTGGCACGTATTAACTACCTTCCTGTAACTGAAGCTCTCCTTGGCGGCACCGCTCTTTGTCATACGCTGTGATGGGCAGCCCTGGAGCAGAGAGCTCGGGCTGATGACCAACAGTCTCCTTTCTCCTGTTGGCGTTAACATATCAGTCATCTCACTCTCGTTTTGGGATTTGTGCTGTCTGTGTTGGGTGATTTTATACAATATTTTCAAGTCTTAGACACCTGCAGAGCTTTGGATAACTGGCAGAGCCAAGTCACTTTTTTTACTTGCATAAAAAATATTTGGGGGGGAGTTTGCTTGATTACAAATTTCTGTGTTAACTTTGTTTTTACTTGTTGGTTTCTTTAAGAGAGAAGGACAGATTTATTCACCAGAGTCTTTCTAAAATAGCTTGACAAGAATGTTTAGGGTTTGGTAGACCACTTGCCCCACACAGGTTTGTTACCTGGTCATAGGGATTTTCATTCTGGCTAAGAGGGCCCAGGTTGTCTTGGCCACCATCTTTCCCCCAGATGTATTGTGACTTCCATATTCCTTTGATGTGGAATTTGAGCTGATCTTAGCACACCAGGGACCCAGTGGGTAAACGTGGTGCTGGGTGTAGGAGTGGCAAAATGCCTCTTGTTGACCAGAAGAGCAGGCTGCTGCTTGTCCCTTCAGACTTCTTCCCAGGAGGCTCACTCTGGAACTTGAAATCTGTCGGCTTTCTTTTCTTTGATATGATATTTTCATCATTTGGGTATCCCGTGTGCTTTGACCAGTGAAGTTCAGAGTAGAATGCCCAAATCTTAGAGCCGATTGGGCTCCTGAGCTCCTGCCGATCATTTCTGTCGTATGCCCTCTTGCTCTGTTCCTGGGTACATCATTTGAGTGTCCGTCAGAGCTGTCTGTACTAACTCTGGGGTCAGCAGCCCTTCCTTCCTGTAGCTAAAGCCTATTGGGTGACACTTCCAAAGGAGTCACTGTGTTCGGGCTTATACAGAAAATAGGAGAGCTGATGACGGTTCCCAGGTTGTCAGGAATCTCTTGGTTTAAGCCAAGCTAGCCTGCCTGCCCATTCAGGAATACAAGGATAGACTGTGAAGTCAGTGATCCAGTTGAGAACAGTAGTTCATCTGTTTGCTCAAGCTTTTAGCTGCACTTTTAGTAGTGTGACAGGAAGGGGATGAAAGCTTCTCTTGGATGTGGTGCTGGTCTTGTTGCTTGGCAACCAGAAGCCCGTTTGGGTCATGTCTGGCACTACAATAGAATTTGGACAAGGTCGGACCAATAGAGCAGACTGGCTTTGAACAAATATCTAAGAACTCTTAGATGGACTCTTTTCCCCTGTATTTTTCTGGGTGAAAACATATATATGCCTTCCCAAGAGCTTGGTCTTTCCCAGGAGTGTGGCTCCTCCCCATTCACCCACCCACACTCTCCCCTGCGTGGAGACAGGGCAAGCAGCTTAAGCGGTTTCTTCCTGTTCCCAGGAGTCCAGCAGACGGCGCACACATGCACACACCATACATGCACACACGCACTCAGGCACACCACACACACACACACACACACACACACACACACACACACACACCAACTCTGTGATTGATTCCATGACTGGGTTTGCAGTTATTTGAGCACTGAAAAGTGAGCAGGGAACCCCAGGCTTTGCTTTTTCCCTTTCTTTCACTGTGTTCTTGATAAAAAACTAAACCACTTAATGAGAGATGGTGGTTTAGCGGAAGACAGGAGACTTCCATTGTCCCCTTGCAGCCTTGGACAGGCCCCTTCTTTGCAGCCAAGGAAGTCGGACGCCTCCCCAGCTTTGTCAGGAAACACTGCCCTGAAGTTACAGCTTGGGCTCAGGGTCATCAGCATTGCAGTCACTGGAAGTGGAAGGCCGCTTGGCAGGAAAAATGTGAGCTATACAACGTGATGGAATCGGCTGTTCTCGTGTTACACTTATTCAGAAAATCTTGTACCCGTTGTTGGCTAGGTTTGTACTTTCAGGTCTTCATGAGATTAAATAGACTGATGAGTATTGATTACTTGAATGTTGTGTCAGAATGTGGTCCCCGACTTAATGACACTACTACTGAAAGCTGCTGTTTGGTAACCCTGCATTTAGATTTATCCTGGGCGAATTTCCAGTCCTGGCTGACTTTATTGTTCTTAGGTGGTTTTCACCGAAGACGACAGGGAGGACAGGGAGCTTGACTCAGAAAGACTGTAGTTCTGGCAGGAGGTAGATTGAGGAGCCAGGGGATGAGGCCGCTCTCCACCTTGACAGGATCCTCCTGGTGGAGTCCTGTCCCTGGCTGGTGAGCCTGCTGTGTCTTGAGGAGAAACCAGAGAGGCCGGCACAAGCGGTCCCTTCATCGCTCTCAGATGGTGACTTTGAATTCGGTTCCTGTTCTAAACTGTGTTTATCTGTTTACACGTTTCTCATTTTTTAACCTTTTTGGAGTTTGGTTGGACCTCTGTGGGGGCTCAACTAAGGGAAAACTTGAAGATAAAAGGCTGCTGCTAAGCAAAATAGCTTTTAGAAGACACATGTGGGCTTGATGGCTCGGGCGCAGGAGAGCTGCATAGTGGAGGTCTCTGGGCTCCCTCTTCCAGCCCCAGAGTCTAGGCCTTCAAGGTCCTCAAGCATGAATCTTTACAAGTAAAGGACCAGGGGACGGCTAGGTGGCGCAGTGAATAGAGCACTGGCCCTGGAGTCAGGAGTACCTGAGTTCAAATACGACCTCAGACACTTAACACAAAAAAAAAACTAGCCTTGTGACCTTGGGCAAGTCACTTAATCCCAACTGCCCTCCAAAAAGCAAAAAAAAAAAAAACCAAGTAAAGGACCAGAGGCCAGAACAGGATACGCAGAGTCACATGAGCAACAGCTGGGGTTCTCATCCTGTCTGGCCAGCCCCAAACCCAGTGCTCTGGTTGCCCAATTCACCAAGAGTTACCTCTCCATGAATTACATAGCTGTACTGAGGGGGCTTTTTATCTGTTTGCTTTTGTGAATACATTGGTTTCTCTGAAATAGGCTACACTTTCATTTTTACCTGTCCTCCCTCTCATGGCCAGTCTCAGTTCTGCCCCCAGGACTAGTGCTTTACAGAAATATGCTTGTAAAGCTTTGAGAGTCTGCTTTTGGCATTTGAACCCTTGGGTTTAATGGAGATCAGCAATGTCCTTAGTCCTGAACATCCTTGCCCTGAAAGTGTAGTTGACCCTGACTCCTGGGAGCCGCCTGGTCAGATTCACGTTCATCTCAGAGGGGCCAGTGTCCTGCTGCCTTGATCCTTTTGCTCTTTGTAGCCTTTGCTAGAGCACAGGGTTCCAGAGTCATCCAAAGTCTTTCGGCCTTCGTTCTCTGCCTTTTTGAGCTCCCATGTATAATGGACGGTTGGCATTGCAACGTCAAGCTGATATGTGCATCAGTGAATGGTTCTTGGATAGAAGAAATACTCCAATTGACAGCAATGTTGCTGAGTTGTGAGTGTCGGGGACACCGATGAGGAAAGCATCGCCTGGGCCCAGGTGGTTCTTAGGCTTTACTGTCACAAGTGTGACCCCCCCCCCCCAGTGGCATTGTCTCCCCTTCCTGTTTGTACTGCATTGAAGGAATCCCCAAGATGGATTAACTTTGTAGCCTTCCTGCTGCTTTCCAGCCTTCCTTGCCTTACTACTTGTGAACCAGGCACAGCGCTAACAGCATCACTGACTGCCAGTGGGGTTTTAAAGTTGGTAAAGCTCCTTATGTTGGTCCGTTGGTCACAGGTGTGGCGGTCACTGTTTACTTCACAGATGAGGAAGCTGAAGGCTGAAAGATACTTTGGCTTGCCCGGGCTCCTATCTGTCGTGATGATCTGAGGGGCACTTGAGACCCAAGCGTTCCAGACCCCCATGTCTAATGTTCTCTCCTTTGTGGAAACACTTTCTCTCTTCTTTGGGCACCTTGATTCATTCTCCCACTTATTAGACAGCCTAAGGGCTTGGGCAGTGACGGAGAGGGCTTGGTTCTCCCTTAGCAAGCCGCCCAGAAGTTAGTGCTTCAAGTTGTTAGAAAGTTTGCCTGCACATTTGATTGAGGTGAGCTCCTAATTGAGGAGGAGGTTTTCATCAGCAATGGGTGGATTCTTGGAACTTCTTCAAAAGGGAAACTTTTGCCTCCCTTCTTTGCATTTAGCTGCAGAGGGAAAGGTTTAACATGCCCTATGAGTAGCAGTTAGACATTACAGAAATGTCTGCGGCTGCTCCAGATTTGGGTCATGGGAGTGTGAGGGAACTTTACACTGTTTAAGTGTTATCATGTGTTAATGGCCGTTGGGTACCGTCGGGTCTCTCTCTAGGGTCTTTAATCACTATTCCAAGAGGTCTAGCTGAGGGAGAAAATCGTCATGAATCCAAGAGTGGTTAAAATGACCCTATTGTCCCTCTACTCCAACAGAGGCGGCCTTAGCAACATGCTCTTCCTCTGCTCCTTACCTGACTCCGTCCAGTCTGTCTCAGATGAGCCCCGGCAAGTGCTTCTGCGCCTCTATGGCGCCATTCTACAGATGGTGAGTTGATTCTTTGGGAATGGGGGAGGGGGAGACTGGTCTAATCTGACACCGTTGAGATGTAGTCATTTGGAGTCTGGTGAGAAGGGACCTGTATTTCTTGCTCTGCCCTTTCTAATTCTGCTCCTGTTCTGAGTTGATGTTCCCCTGGTGTGGACCTCCCACCAAGCCAAATCCCCGCTGTCCACTAGGGCTGTAGGTGTGGGCTAGGCATAAATCAAAGCTATGTTTTCTAAAACTGAGGAGAAGGTTCTCTTCAGAGCCTCCATAGCCTGTAAGGGACTCTTGCGGAGCAGGATTTTTGCCTGACATGGTTGGCAAATTTTAAAGCATTCCCACCATTAAAAAACTTTTAAGAGGACACAGGCTCCATCTGCCCTCAGAGGCTCGAGGCGAGAGCTTTGAATTAGGCCCAGATTCATAAGCCATAGTGTGTAGGTTACCTAGAACTGGGCCAATTTGTAGAATCTGAAAGGCCCTGGTTTGCTGGACTGCCTTCATAATAGTGTTTTTAACTTGCAAACATGAAATCTTAAATATTTGTTTTCCAGAATATTTAAGCTATGTAATCAGCATTTTAACGACCATAAAAAGAAATGTTTGTTAATATGAATGTTGCATATCAGCATACTCGATGGTTATATCGACTTGCTTTTGGAAGGGTCCATTCACAGAACTACCGGATTGGCATTTTACTCAGAGGAAAGCCTGTGTAGCTGGCAGGTTTCTCCTTACAATTTCTGTTCCTGTCTTACGTAGGCCCTGTTCTCAGCTGGGTACAAAGCCCTTCTTGTTTCGGAAAGGGTGTATGAGTTTGGGCTGACTGACCTGGAGTGGGCTCTCTGCTCGCCCTGTGGGCTTTCTGGGGACTGAGAAGAGTTGCTGCGTCCTGGGGCCACAGTCGCCATTCCCGAGCAGCCGTACTGGAAGCTGCTGCCCTGGCGTCTTTGCCTGAGAATGAAAAGTGCTCCCTGTGATCAGTGGAGGAGACACTTCTCTGTGAATAGGCCCTTTCATTATGCAATTTTCCCTTTATTGTGTCAAGACATGAAAGTGACCAAGGTGTGAAAATGCTGGAAACAGTGTTCAGTTTGGGGACCTTTTAGTTCCTTCCCTTGAAGGAATCATTTTAAGATGCAGTCTCAGGGCGTTTGGTTCCTGTGGGCTCTCGTGAGCATGGCTGGGGCTGCGGTCTGTTAGCTTCACTCCTGCCCCCTGAAAATGCACCTTAGAAACAAAGAAGGACTGAATGAACTCTCAAGCGCCCACCTGGGTCCATGGCAGGTTGTAGCTGGTCCTAGAGGGCCTGCAGTGCTTTAAAGCAGGCTGCTTCAGCTCTGAAGACACCTTTAAATTAACAGGGTCCAGGCCTCCCCAGTAAACATGAAGGAAGCGACATTCTACAGCACTTTGGGGTTCTGTTTTAGCTCATTTATTTCTTGTGCCTTTTTGAAAACATTAATAATTTCACTGGCGGCTGAGCCTTGAACAGTAGCTTGGCATTCCAGGCCCAAACCAACCATTGTAGTCTTGACTTTGTTACAGAGAGCCAGGTTCTTCTGAAATGCAGCTTAATTTAAATTCTGTTATAACCCACACTTAATTTTGTGAATGGGTAAGGGCCACACCCCAGGGTTAGAGGAGGGGCACCTCATACCTTGTAGTGTGGCAGAGCTATTTCTGCTTTGATTGAGATGGCCATACCCCCTTACTGAAAATGGAAAATTCTTTGGAGAGGCTGAACTAAAAAGAGCTGCTATCAGGTCTGGCCGTGAAATATTCCCAAATTATTTGGCTACAGAATACCTACCTGATTGGTTACTTCCTTGGTCAATATAGGATTTATGAGTTTCCAGGCCCAGGTGAGATAGGTCAGTCTGCCTAGAACCACCCACATGAAGGAGGGGGGTGAAGCTTTGTATGGCCACTGCCCAGGATCATTGAGACGGACCCTGGGCCTCTTCTTCTTGAAGTAGATTTGTTTGATAACGTTCTGAACCTATGAATTTGGATTTTAGAAGCCCCCAGGCTGCCTCTCTTAAACATTAAACATTGTCGGCAGATCTCCGACAAAATGAAGGGCAGCCAGGCTCAGGATGACAGTCAGGAGTAAGAAGCGTATCCTGCAGAGGGGCTTGCCTCCTGGCAGTCCTGGCCCTGCCTCACGAGGTCCAAGTGCCCAGTTCTGTGATGGAATCACAAGAACAAAGGGTTTGCTTTACAGAACTGTTCATAAGTCCCTTCCTAGAATGGCTTTTCAGAAAAGACCAGATTCTGCTCCAACATAGCTTTTTGGCAGCTGCCACCATGGGCCTTGCTGTATAAACACAGAGCCCTCCCTGGATACGTTCCAGGGCTGTAGACGCTGTAGTGTGACGCAGGCGTGGGCCAGGTGCCCCCCGTGGTGATGGTGAAGTGTGGATACGAGTGGGGAGGGGGCCGAGAAGCGGGTCTCCTGGGTGTTTTGAGATGTCTAATCTCCTTTATTTCCATAGTGGCAATGAAATGACACTAAGGTTTAAGTAGCAGAGTCCAGGTAAAACTGTGAGATTGCCCTGAGGGGGGTGCACTTTCTGTGCCCAAACATCTGTTTCTTCAGCAACTGTTTGTACGTAAGAGAAACCTAAGTGATCTTCTTCACTGTTGTTCTGGAGACTTCTTTGGGGCTGGATCTGTGTGAGCATTGAGGTGGCATGTGCACATTGGGGGGAGGGGAAGGCAGGCTAGAGCCAACTCGTTCCTTTTTCTAAAAACCGTAGCCCAAACCAGATCAATGAGACATTCATGCACTGCTCTTTGTGTTTGATTTTGCTTCAGAAAGCTAAACGTTTACCACATCCCTAGAAAATGTATTAAAGACATTCTGGGCTCTTGGCACAAAAACTGCCTAGAAATGAGATGACTTCAAATTTCCTCCTGCTAAATCTTAAGAGCGTTGAAGCAGGAGGAAGGCCCCCGTTTTAACAAACCAGACCGACTGGGAAGAGGGAGCTGGACGGATCAAACTCTGTCATGTAAAGCAGGGCAGTTTGGGTGAGGGCTTCAGGAAGGGCACCGCTTACTCCCTGGGCCTGCAGCTTGAATGTCTCCAGCAGCCAGATTGGCAGCTTTACAAATCATCCATCGCCAGTTCTGGAAGACACAAATGGTCAGTCTGTAACCGTTACAGCTCATTCGATGGAGCCTCTGTCAATTGGTTACATGAGCCTCGGAAGAACACTTTGTACCTTCCTCAGGCAGTTTGGATTCTCTGTTTAAACCAATTCCTGTGCATGAATGGGAAGATTTGGCCTCGCCATTCTGGGCAGTCCCCTGGCATGAATGTCTGTATCCATACACATCAAGGGGCCTCTCGATGGTGGGTTTTAACAGTAGAATGCTAATATTAGTGCTTGTTTGAGTACTAACTATAATGAAGTTAAAGGGTTCAAGACCCAAGGCAGATATGCTTTAATAAGTTTTTTAAAAGATACTTGGGAGACATTTTTTCTTTTTCTCTTTCCAACCCCAGCTGGTTTCCCAGGAAACCAATCTCCTTCCTTTCCTCCCTCCCTTCTAATTGCACATGAATATTTGCTTGTAGTAGCCTGTGAACCATTAACTGTCAAGCATCATGTCCTCTCAGGCAAAGGAACTCCTCTTATCTTCTTCCCTTCGGAAACCCAGAGCCCCTCAGTTTGGGATCTCCCCAGTTTAAGAGCTGCATTGATCCCATGCCTCTTTGGGAGCGCTCCTATTAACAGACGGTTGTTCTGGATGACACTTTTCAGAAAGTCATCTGGTTTGTGTGATAAACACTTTATAACCACGAGTTGCCCCAAACTAGAGATAACTTTGAATTCAATTTGTTTTTGTTGCTGATAGTATCACTGACTCAGTTACATTTGCTTTTGTTCAGTTGGTTTAAAAAATCAGCCCAAACCAAACAGCCAGCACAGTGCCACTGGGCCTGAATGCGAGTTGGCCACAGTGGCCTCAATCATCGGCCCAGACCAACTCTCCTCTAAAGATAAGACTTCTTGGTACTGTATGTGCCCGTTAAGCATCCGATCCTGGAGCCCAAATGGCAACCAAACCACTGCCCAAAGTCCTCCCATACCTGCTTTGGTGCCCCCTTGGGGCGGCTCCATTGTCTGATCTCGACAGTCCAAGTGTTTTTGTGTTGCTGGTCCTGAATGTTGGGGGATTTGTCGCATGATGCAAACACAGATGCCTGGTGCCTGGCCGAGCACCTGGACGGGGACATGGCTGTGCTGGGTGGCGCGAAGGGGTTTGGAGGGTAATGTACCACTTTAGCTGTATGTGCATGTGTTCTCTGCTGCAGGCTTGCCCATGCGATCGTGCCTAGAGCACTCTGGTTTCCAGGTGACAGACACGATTCACGGTATAGTATATGAGACCTCTGAAGTGGGAGCATTCTCTACAGCTCTAATTTCTTTCTTTCTTTTAGTTCTTGGTTTCAAGAAATGCTTTTTAAAAAGAAAGTTGTAACGCTTATTTAAGTAGCACCAGCTACCTAAGTCTGGGCTGGGTTTGCAGAACTTGACAGCAGCTACCAGTCTGTGATAAGGATGCTTGGTCCTCGGGCCAAGGCCAGCCACACACCTGGGTTCTGTTTCCTCAGTAAAGAATGATGCTTGATCTCCTGGTCCTTGATGGGGCCCCTTGCTTCTCAGGGTCCTAGTGAAGTGTTGGAGGTTTGGAGGCTTCTTTCTTCCACACCAGTTGAACATGTCAGAAGTCCTGTCTGCCTGTGTAAATCCAAATTGGAGACTTGACTCTCTGGGGCTCCAGCCCCCAGGATTTGACATCAGTCCTGCCCCCAGTTCTTAGGACATGACATTTTCAATGTGATTAAATGCTTTTGAAATTAGATTTCTTAATTGGAGACGTGCTGGGGCATCCCATATGAGGGCTGGAAATCACTAGTCCACTGTTTTTCCTTGTGCCAGTTCCTCTGGTACTTTCACAAAAGAAAACTTTCTCTCAGGCACTTTAAAATTTACTGGGACCTTACAAGTTTGGAACCCACTGCATGGCTAATAATCACAAAAAGAACGGACTCCCCTGTTTCTGGGAGGATCCAGTGTTCAGTGGTGGCCCAAGGGCTGAAGATCACCCAGCCCAGAAGCCCAGGGATCAATCAACCTTTTCTTTTCGGCCCCCCTTAGGAGCTCAGCCCTGCTGGCCTTACTTGACCTAAAAGGATAGTCCAGGCTAAGTAGAGAGAGACACTTTTCCCTACTAAAGATTGGTTGATCCTGGAGCTCAGGCTGACTCTTGTACACACACGACCTTAACCTTCCCAACTCTCAGTTTCTTCTGTGCATGGCCTGTGAGTTCCTGAGATCCTGCCCCCCAGTTACCTGGGTGTGGCCTGCGTAGGGGCAGGTGCTGAAAGGCCTGCCCTGGCGCCTGAGCTCAGCAGGAATAGAACATCGGAGGAAGCCACCTCAGGCCACCCTCGGGCTGTTCCGGTGCTGTTTCCAGGGCTGCTGTAGTGTTTATAGATAAGCATTTTTCACACTACAGCTGCTTCCCCACAAATGCTCAGATGGGCTCCTTTACAAATGAGGCGGCCATTTGTTCTGACCCCAGAGCACCTGAGATCTAACTGGGTGCTGTTATTAAAGACAGTGCTAACAATAAACCCAGGGCCTGCCCATCAAACATTTACCTATCTTGAAAATCCATTTGTGTCCCTTGGGTAGAATTTAAAGGATCCTCCTAGTTGTTCAGCTTTTGTGGGTAAAAAAAGAGCTGGTAGGGACTGACCAGCTTGGGGATGTCTCTCCTGCCTTTTCCCAGCCCGGGATCTGGCTCCTGCTCCTTGTCCTTCGGTTCCCCCACATGTGCTTTGGAGAAGCCTTATCTTCTGTGCTGAGGAAACAGACTAGAGCCTTCTTGGTGCTGCTGCTCTTTCAGACCATCTCCCATTTGGTGCAGGGGGAGGAGGAGGGAGACCAGGGAGGACACAGATTCCTTTGTAAAGGAGCTAATTGTAAGAGGGATGATGGCCTAACAGAGAGAAATGGCAGCCCTTCAGGCCTCGAGAAAAAGAAGCGATTTGTAACTTTGCATGGAATGACTTTCTTTCAGGAGCACCATTAGGTAAGGCAAAGGGGCTTCTTCCATTGGCAGAGTAAACTTTTAACTGTGTCAACCCTGAGAAGATGAAGCTCTTGTTGTAACAGTGAGGTAATGACCATAGCACTGTTTAAAATTTCTATGCAGGTCAAATCCCGTTACAACACATCACAGGCAGACAGGCGTGTAGCTTTTGGTTGGAGGGGGAGGTGATGTGGGCCAGAAGGGAGGGAGGGGGGAAGGGGAGGTTGCCTGCATCTGGAAGGGTGACCCCACACCCTTAGGGAGAGGTTTGGGGTCACTGACCTCTAGAGCATTCAGAGCAGTCAGTCAGCTCCTCGGCACTGACCCCCAGCACCTTCCCCTCTAAAAGCATAATCTAGCTGGAGGAGAGCTTCTTAATGGGATGTTTGGAGTCCAGTTCTAAGGCAGGAGATCAGAGCTAACATTTATATTTCTTTAAGGTTTGCAAAACGCTTTACATACATTCTAACCTGACCCTCACAACAGCCCTGTGAGGTAGGTGCTATTTTTATCCTCATTTTAAAGGTGAGAATACTGATTCTGAGAGGTTATTTGACTTGTTCAGGGTGACACACCTATTAGTAAGTGTCTGAAGTAGGATTTGAACTCAGGTCTTCCTGACTCCAACGCTCTCTCCACTGCACCAAGCTGCCTCCCACCAAAGAAGTAAGTGTTTTATTGAAGGACAGAACTAGAGTGTTTCTCACACTGAGTTCGCAGGGCAGGGATGAGATCAAGCCCTAGAAATAGGTTTTTCCAGACTTTGAGTCGTCCTGGCTTTCCTTGTAACGGGATTTAACCTATAGCCCCTTTGCTCTAAGGGAGTAAGAATCTCATGAACTGGCCCCACTTGTCCTTTGGTCCACCCGCCCATGCTTAGGAAGGTCTGCACAAGTCTGTGCGGTCAGGAGCCTTCTCTCTGTCTCCTTGCTTCTTGGGTGTAGCAAGCAGATGCCCTCAGCGCCACTCGCTGCCTAAGAATCAATCCCGTGACAGGCCGTCTCCTGCCACCAGAGGAGCAGGAGAGGCGGACCGATCACCCGGCCACCTCCACCCAGAAGGCGCGCTGCTCACGAGGCGTTTTTGAAATTTAGAGAAAAGAGGTTTCCCTTATGGGCTTCTTTGTGTTTGTTCTCCAGCAGCGTAGAGCCAGCTGCATTTGGGAATGCGCTCTCTGAAGGTCAAGGCTGCTGTCATGACAATGACCTGGTCAGCTTCCTTCTTCCCATCTCCCTGCTAAAGATGGCAGAGCCCTAGGGCTGGACGGGGCAGGAAGGGCGCTGGCACCTCTTAACAAGCCTCTCTGGAGTGTGTTTAGGACCTTTTCACCAATAGGTGGTAGGCACAGAATCGATTGTACAGCTTCATTGAGGAAAGTGATAGAAATGAGCCCCTACCTGGGGGATACCCCTTATATTCTCACACCCTCATTTGTGATGGAGCAAAAAGGAGATGACTTCATGACCTGGGGAGGTGCTTGGGAAGTCAGTGACCAGAGAGATGAGGACAGCTGACCTGGGGGGAGGGGAGCGCAGACTTGATGGCTGATGTGGTACCTCCCCCTCCCCCCTCCCCCCCTTAGAAATTCCTTCGGGAAGACTGAAGTGTGACAGTTACTTTCCTCTAGCAGTGAGACCGTTTGTAGGCGTGAGGGCAGCTCCCAGAAGGTGAAGCTGCTATTTGGACTCACGGCTCAGTCTTTTTTCTCGTAAAGATATCTGGAGCCATCGTGAGGTGTTGCTGGCTTATTGAGGTTGGATTTTGGTGGCATAGGTTAGGCGTTGCTGGTCAGATCTGGCTCTGCTGGTTCTGCAATTGGGTTTGTCTAGTGGTGATGGCTGCAAGTTACAGTCTGCGTTCGCTTACACCGTCTCATTGGAAGTGTTTGCCTTTTCTCATTCATAGAGGTCCTGTGATAAAGAAGGAGCTGGACAAGCCCAGAACGAGAATGCGTTCCAAGTGAGTAATCATGGGAGATGTGGGGGTGGGTGAGCCAGAAACTGAACCCTCCTCAGAGAAGGGCCCTGAGGTTTCTGCTGCTGTCACCCTTCTACCCTGGGGCTAGTCTGAGAGCCCTGCCTCTCCACCTCTCTCTGACTTGGAGTCAGATTTGTGTGTGGAAGACACTGGGCCTCAGCCTTTTGATGGGAGGGAGGAGCCAGGCTCCTAAATGGAGTCATGGCCAAAAGATGGAACAGGTCCACAGCTCAGCAGCCACATGAGCAGACTAGAACCTTGGGCTGAGTGTAACAATATGACACGCAGCATAGGGGTAAATTTAAAACCTTGAATTGGGTGCAGAAAAAAATCAGCCTTCCCCAGTAGGGGCAGGATGGACAAGCATTTTGCAGTCAGCTGTAGGATGGGACAGCCAAGAGAGCTGGGGAAAGTGAGAGGGGAAGAGCCTCTAGGACCAAAAAGCCTCATTGGGCACTGCCCTTGTCTGCCCTCATCCAGTCTGGGCAAGGCAGTGTGACAAGCTGGAGGGTCCAGAGGTGGGCTTTCAGCTTGGGGAAGGAGCCCACAGCCTGCTGCATCAGCCGGGATGACCAGCCTCAAGGAACAGCAGGCTGTTGGGGAAGAGCCATTAGGCTTGTTGTTCTCTGTAATCCACGAGGCCACGGGCATCCGTCCACAGTCAAGGCTCATGTCTACTCAAGTCCAGCCCCTCATGCTTTTCTTTGGAATACCACCTTCTGGCCTGAGAGAAGAACAAATGTTGGGTGGAGAGGACCACTATGAGGCTCCCAGGCAGAGGCCTCAGAGGATTGGACTAGATAGAAGGGGGCTAGGAGTGGAGGGAAAGTAGGCCTTCATTCAGATGACACAGAGACATGAAGCCCACAAGGCCTCGGGACTCAGTGTGGGTTTAACATCAGGCCAACCTCCATCCAAAGAAGTACATGATCCACAGGTAGCCCTCACTCCCTACCCCCAGAACTGGTAGGTACAAAAGCTCAGTGCTCCCAAAACAGGGAGAGTGATTGTTCTTTCCTCTCTGTGTCTGTGTAGGGTGCTGAGGCCATGGTGCTGGAAAGTGTCATGTTCGCCATTCTTGCCGAGCGGTGCCTCGGCCCAAAGCTGTATGGAATCTTTCCCCAAGGCCGCCTGGAGCAGTTCATCCCTGTAAGTGTCCTTCCTTTTCTGTGGGCGCTTTAGCAGGAGGAGCCATCTCCAAAGGTGGTTTTATTGTATGTGTTGGATAAGCCCAGAATGTGTGTGGGAGCTTGCTAAGTCACGCCCATCTGATGTGAGATGTGGCAGCACCTGGCCCTGCCCTCTCTGGGCTTCTTGGCCCAGCCCCTTCCACTTCTAAGTTCTGATTTAGAAAAGCCCTCCTGGGCAAGTAGCTTTGTTCAAGAGGACTTATACATGCACCTAGTTCCCTCAGTCCAGTGAGGATTTCCCTTCTTTACTGGTGTTAAAAAAGTTTTCAGTGTCAGATAGGCTTGAGCTGTAGCAGCAGTAGATGGGATCTTCTTCTGCAAGTGTGTCTTTGAACCCTGGCTTTCCTGCAAAGGCAGCCCAGAGTGAGAGGACCTGTGTGCTGGTGAGATCACACACTCCCCTTGGCAGAACTTTGAGCCAGGAGGGGAGCTGGGAGAGTGAGCAGGTTGCCTCTGGGGTCTAGGGGCCCACCTTGAAAGGTTTCCTGCACTGGGATACTTTGCCTGCTGTTGGCCCACTCTAAGCAGGCTCTCAGACTTGGGGCTTCTGAGCCTTATGGGGAATGGGAGAAGTGGCTTCTCCCTGAGCTCGATGCAGCTCTCAGGCTCCCTAGAGGAAGATCTGTAGCTGGTGTCACCGGAGGGGAGTTTTCTGAGCCAGTCAACCAGCAGATCCCAGGACATCCAGGAGTCTCTGGGAAGGAGGGCACTTGTTTACATAACTTCAGATTTTCAGGCAGCTTCCCCCATCTCTCAGCTAACTTCCCCCCACAGACTTTTATTCCCTGAGGGTACTGCCTGTCCCTTTTCTGAGACCTCTGGTGTCAGGGGACAGCGTGTGTGCCCCTGGCCTTCCTCTGTCGGAGCCACCTAGGGAAGGGGTTCATTCTACCATTGTAGCTGGCACCAGGTTGGTTGGCATTTAGTCCGTCCTTGGGCCATTTGTGGTCATGACAGTTAGGGTTAGGTGGGAGACACATCAAATTTTGCTCCTCCTCCTGCCCCTGTCTCTGTGCCCTGTTTGGGGATGCTGGAACAACCACGTGGTTTTGTGTGGGTGAATGGGATTGAGAGGCCTGATGTTTAACCAGAAGGTGATTGGGTCTCTGGCTTCCACCTTTTCAAGGGTCGTGTGAATTTTGTCATGACTTCTGAGGAGGGGACCTACTTTCATAGTTGGTTTCTCTGCATGGAATTGTGAGCCCTGTCTGCAAGTTAGCCTTGGTCTTGGATGTTATGTCTCAGTGTCCTCATCTGTAAAATGGGGCTCACGATAGTGCCTGCTTCCAGGGTGGTGCCAAGGATCCCACAAGAGATTTTTGGTACCCAGGAGGGCACTTGGCGCTTATTTTGTTCCTTCTTTCTTGAGGGGAAACAGTGTGACAAATGCACAGTTTCCTTTGATGGTGATTAAGCTTACAGATTAAGCCAGAACAATTACTTGGATTCTTAGGCTGCGTTATCTTGTCTGGAGCTAGAGACCCTGCCAGACTGTCCTGACCAGACCAGCCCTGGAGGATCATGGTCAGCCAGACCACCTCTGTTTGGACCCACAGAAGATGACCGGCATGGTACAGAGGTCCCAGAGAGGCTATTTGAGGATTAGGAGATGAAAGAGTTGTTTTGAGACAGCTGAAGGGGGGGCCCTAACGATGTTGAGGTGTGCGGGTTGTGACGTGGTGTGGGGATAATAATGGCCGTCCAGAAGCAGCGGTGCCCACTATATCGGGAGAGGAGGGCTGGGCCCTCCCCACAGAGCCACATCTACTTTTTCTCTTTCTAGAGAAAGGAGGGGAGGGAGAGATGACCACATCTGCTTTTTCTCTTTCTAGAGCCGCCGGCTAGACACTGAGGAGTTAAGTTTGCCAGATATCTCTGCGGAAATAGCTGAGAAAATGGCCACGTTTCATGGTATGAAGATGCCGTTCAATAAAGAACCCAAATGGCTTTTTGGAACCATGGAGAAGTAAGTGGTCAGACTGGCCTGGCCAGTGTTACATCGTCTGTGAGCCATGTCTGAGTTTGTCTGCCTCTTCCTTGAAGAGGTCAGTGGTGGTGTGATAGCTTGCTAAGTCACGCCTCCTCTGGCATGAGATGTGACAGAACCTGGCCCTGCCCTCTCTGGGCTCCTGGGCTCAGCCCCTTCCACTTCTGAGCTCAGAAATGCCATTGAGCACGTTTCTGGTTGCCGGGATAGGCCCCCCCAGGCTCCCCAGGGCCCCCCCAGCTCAGATAGGATGGTGGAGGGTTCTTCCCAAGCACATAAGATCGCGTTGATGAGATGATCAGGTCCATCGGACTGTCTGTAGAACAAGCGGAAAGGTCTGAGATCACTTGTCTAAGCTTCCTTTTTCTTTTTTTCACAAAGATATTTAAATCAAGTTCTGAGAATTAAATTTACCAGAGAATCCAGAGTTAAAAAACTAAACAAACTCCTCAGTTATAATCTGCCTTTGGAAATGGAAAAGCTCAGGTGAGTTTTCCTTTTATTTTTTGATCCTATGAATTTAGTGTATCTAAAAGGTTAAGTTTTTGTCACCATAGCCATCTCACGATTGACTAAAACATGTAAGGTCTCATTGCTTGCTTTGGAAAAGGCCCTGGGCTCCGGCAGGAGAAGGCTAGGCCGCCTTTGGTGGCAGTGCCCGCAGGGTCAGATACCCTGTTGCATGGCTTGTGATCTGAACCTCTGGTGGGACACAGAAGGCTTGTCCTCAGCCCTGAGCTGGAGGAGACCCAGTACAGAGTACGGGGCAGAGAGCTGGGGTCTGCTTCTCTGGCCCCAAGAGGAGATCTGTGACCACTCAGACAAGTTTTGGCTTCACCATCCCTGCCGCAAAGACCAAGAGAAGGAGTCTTCAGCACCTCTTGACTAGGTTTCACCACACAGCTGTGTGGACACTCTCTACAGCTTGTCTGGCAGCATCTGGCACAATTAGTACCAGCAGGCAGTAAGCTGTGCTCAGGGCTGAATGAAGAAGATGAGGTGGGCTGGATTGTATGATGGGAAGATGAGGAGATGGTCACTTGTCAAGAGGACAGCCAGAGTGCTCCATTGGTGCGGCACTGTCGCCATGTTAGAGACAAGCAATCAGGCGCCCACCCCGTGGCCAACTTTTGGGAGGGCCTGGATGGAGTCTCTGCATCATTGGATGAAACTCGTACATTCACGAGATCTGTACAGACACCAGAACCATGCTGATCATCCAGAATTCACATACTGGAATACTCCACTGGTATCTTAGGGAGTAAAGGGGAGCACCCAGAGAGGCTTCCTCCAAAGGCTTACAGGGCTGATGCAGGTAGTGCTCAGAGAAGGGTGCCTGGGGGCAGCTGTCAGACATCCTGAGAGACCTTTTCTCGAAGCTGGCCAAAAGGCCTTGAATGCTTTCTAGAGGAGGTCAATTTTAGGAGCCAACCAAAGGATGGAAGAGAAGCTTGTGGGCCAGAGCAGCTGGGTCGCTGCCAGAGATGCTGAGCCTTGCCTAGGGGCTGGGCCTGCTTTCCTCCCCTCTCTGCTCAGGGCTTGACAGTGCTTGCTGGTGGGGGAGGAGAAGTGCCTGGATGAAGTCAGTGTCCAGCCCCTTGTGCCTGCCCTTCCCACTTTTGCCTCGAGCTTTGAGCTTCTGAATCACGTGCTCAGTGCCTGTTCATTGACCGTGTATGTGTGATAATGAAAATCGCCTCCTTTTCTAGGTCTTTGCTGGAATCGACATCCTCGCCGGTGGTGTTTTGCCATAATGACTGCCAAGAAGGTAGGAGGCAGGACTCTGTCCCTGCCCCACAGCCCCTCATAGGGCGGGTGGGTTTGATTGTGGGAGGTCCTGGGCGGGGTCTCCTGTGCCTGCTTTGCCACAAATGACCTGCTCTTCAGGGTGCTGGCTCACCCCAACCTGCCAGAAAACCCCTTCGACACATTGAAAACTGAAGGAATTCCTGAATCCCACCCAAACAGACAGTGACTGACAGCTGGGTTCACTAGAGAACCCAGCTAGAGCACTAGACCTGGAGCTAGAAACACCTGGGTTCAAGTCCAGCCTCAGCACTCACTAGCTGTGTGACCTTGGGCAAGTCTCTTCACTTTACTTGTTGAGTACTTAGCACAGCACCTGGCCCGCAGTTGGTGCTCGGTACATGTTTGATCCCTCCCTCCATAACCCTGCTACAGAACGGCCTTGTTATTACCGTGAGCACCCATGGCTTAGGACCATCCACGCTAAGCCTGTAGTCCAGCTACCTAAGCTGCCAGGCGGGAACCCCCCCCCCCCCCCCGCCCCGTTGGTTACTGGGTGGGGCTTGGCAGTGATGTCCGACTAGAACTGGGCATCACACTCTGCCTCTGGGCCAGGTGTGTCAGATGGATTCTGTGCAGTGTTGTCAGGATGTTGCGTTAAGGTCAGCAGAGCTAGAGGATCCCAGTACTAGGGACTCCAGTGGCTGCCCGGGGTCCAGGAGAACGTACTAAAGTAGCAGGCGCTCCCTCATCATCCCCACCCGCGTATGCCTGCCGAGCTGCACTGTTGTCAGGGTCACATTCTTCAGTAAAAGGGCTGTGGGCCTGACTCTCTTGTAGGGAACATCCTCCTTCTGGAAGGTGGAGAGAACTGGGAGAAACAGAAGCTAATGCTCATCGACTTTGAGTACAGCAGCTACAATTACAGGTAGTGTGCGCGGCGGGCGGCCTTCAGCTGCTCCTGCTCTTCTGCTGTCGGACTGTTTGGGACAAATCGAGGGGCCAGAACTGCTTCTCCCCCTGCCCCTGGGATGGGAACACGGGCGGGGGGCCTGGCGAGGACGGACAGGTAGAAGGTAATGGGACAAAGGAGAGAAGTGAGATTGGAGACTACGATGTGTGAACCTGACAGCGGTCATTTCTGGGGAAAGGAAGGGATTCCTTTTTCAACAAACATTTCTAAGAAAAGTTGACAGTTTCTTGAGGAGGAGAAAAGACCTAGACCATCATCCTGTGCCATGAACTGTAATAAACTTCAGCCAAGTCAGAGATCTACATGGTAAAAAGGCATTCATTGTTTAAAATGAGAGGAGAATAGAGGGTTGTCTCTTTTACACATGTTGGTAGAATTTTTAACCTGTCATGACTTCGAGGAAATGGAGATAGTATTGGTGACTTTAGTTATGTAAAAAGGAGAAGAAATGCACAACAAAAAGCAGTGAACCCAAAATAAGGAGGAAAGACAATGGAGGGAGGAAGGGGTTTATTTACAACAAACATTTCTAATAAATCAGACATCCAAAATTCCAGGAACTGACAAAGACTTAGAAGTCATTTTTTAATAAATAAGTGCTCAGAGAGTACAAACAGCATTTCTTAAAATAAATATAAATTGTTAATAACTCTTTAAAAATGTTACATGTTACTTTGTAAAATAAAAGAACTTGATCATCTTTTACCCATTCAGTTGGTAATAAAAAAGGATCGAGTTGAATGCTTAGTCCATACACTGTATCGGTCCCCCAGCTCTGACCGACCTTTTTAAAAAGCAGTCTGATGTTGTAGAGCGAGCTGGAAGAAGACGCTCTCCATCTGTGCTCTGGTGACCCACCAGTAGCCCTCAGGAGGGTTTTCCCCCCAGTTACATATAAAGACAGTTGTCAGCACTGCTCTTTTATAAGACCTTCAAGTTCTGTCTAGATGTCTGTATTCCTAAGCAGCGAATGTGGGGGAATAGTTGGCTAGACAGAGGAGGGGGCTGCACCCCCAGCCCCAAGGGTGGTCCTGTCTGGCCCTCCTTGGCAGAGATACTGCAGGGCTTTGCCATTTCCTTCTGCAGCTCATTTTACAGATGAGGACACTGAGGGAGACAGGGTGAAGCGACTTGCCGAGGCCAGATCTGAACTTGGATCTTCCTTACTCCAGGCCGGGCTCTTTATCCACCGTGCCACCAAACATAAAAGCTGGTGGATCTCTGTGGTCCGTGTTCCCAGCTAGCCCTGACCCCATGCCACAGGGGGTCAGGATCGATGCCCGTCTCACCTGACGTTCACCACCCGTGTGACCTTGAGCCACTTGCTTCTCACCCCTGGGCCTCGGCTTCCTTGTCTGTAAAATGAGAGTTGCACTCTGGGTCTTGGGTCTAGTGACCCAAATGGTCTCTTTCTGTTACGTGTCACGTCCTGAGCCTGGTGACTGATTTTCCTTTTGCAGAGGCTTTGACATTGGCAATCACTTCTGTGAGTGGATGTACGACTACACTTCTGAAAAGTACCCCTTTTACACAGCTGATCCCCTGAAGTACCCCACGGAGAAGCAGCAGGTATGTCCACGTCTTGGGGTTTGGCCACGTGGGGTCGGTCCTCTCAGCTGTGAGCAGAATCCTGCACGAGGGAGGTTTGAGAGGAGGCCTTGTCCCACTTTGGGGTGCTGCAGGGAGCCTGACTTTTCTATGGTTGTGAGAGAACTCAGATTCTCAGGTACTCAGAAGCAAAGGGAGTGGTTTTCCTTTGTGATCCTTTGATTATGATTTTATGCACTTAAAGCTGTGATTCTAGGAAGGAACCCTGAGACCCTCTGGACACATCACCCGTGGCTCACCCCCCAGGAGGCATTTTCTATTCATTCCATACATTCTGTGCAAAGGAATCCCGTGATGGCCCTTGTGGGACCTGCCAGGGGTGTGGTGACTAGACAGGTCAAAGGCAGGGCCATACACAAGGCCTTTACGCCCAGCAGGCATTCAATGAATGTCTGAGATTCCAAAATGAGACCAAGGGAAGACAAAGTGTTTGAGTGAAGTGCAGCCCGAGAGGGAGGCGGCAGGCCAGAAACCCGTGAGCTTGGGCCACTGGAGTAGAAGCCTTTTGGCCGAAAGGGAGGGAGCCCCACAGACTGGAGCTCAGGCTCTCCTCCACTTCCTTGGCATTATCCCTCGTTCCCTCCTTCTCTGTGCCAGTCTCCTCACCAGAACTAGCCCTTCGGGTGTGCTCTGGATGCCAGCCTGTCTTTGTCTTCTGCAGGTTGCCCCTGTGGGCCTCCTCATCTTCTCTGTCCCCCCACAAACACAGCTGGAGCTTTCCCATCTCAAAAACCTTGAAGACGTGCCAGCCCCCAGGGGCTCTGGTCTTTATGTGTGTCTGTCCCAGAAGTGACTGCCTCTGCTCGTCGTCCTCTCGCCTCACTCTTGTCAGCTGGGCGCTCTGAATATTCTCTCCCATAGTAACCCCATCCTTTTCTGGGGGCGCCATCATCCTTTCTGTGCAGACGGCTCCCAGGGCTGTATCTCCAGCCCCAGATCATGCTGTCGTTTAGACATTGTAGCCGGCCTGACAAGGCTGAAACAGAACTCCTCCCTCTTTCCTCCCCTCCCAAACCCAGGCTCCAGTGAGGGATGACAGACAGGGAAAGCGAGATTGTGACCTGGAGACTCTGGAGAATATGTGTGCATGTCTATTTGTGGTGTTGAACCGACCCCTCCCCTTCCCTCCTTTCAGGGTCTTGGCATAGTGGCTGCCTATAATCGGCTCTTGTTGCTTGATTAATTCAGCTTTCCAGTTCTGGCCAGCCTGAAGCATGCTCTGAGGTGGGAGGAGCCTTAGAATGTATGATCTGAATGGGGCGGCTGGGGGATAGTGTACCGGGCTCATGCTCAGAGCTCCACATGAAGGAGCATGACGTTGGGGCTCAGTCAGCCTCCCTAAACCAGCACCAGGCTGTCAGGCAGGCATGGCACAGGACCCACCCCCAGGGCTAGTGTGGAAAGAATCCTGCTTCAGGGAACATGTTTCTGTGTGGCCGGTTGGTGGGAGAAGGGAGGTGCGTTGAAACTGGGAGTTACGTGCCCAGCTCTGGGGTCCAGTTCCATGCTGCCCTCTAGCGGGCTGCCCCAGCAGCTTGGTTTCCCTGAAGCCAGGAAACAGGTTGGTTATAAAACCTCGAACGAGGGCGTTGGGCCCCTCTTCCTCTTGAGTGCTTGGACAAGATGCTTCTGGGGATGGTCGGGTGGCATTGAGCGTAAAAGCTGCCTGGAGAAAAGGGAGTGGTGTAGGCGAGCTTGGCGGGGAGAGGAGGCAGATGGGGTGGGGGTGGGGGGCGGGCACGCAGTGTTTAGAGAAGAGAAAAGGCGTGGCGAAAGCTGGTCCAGGAATTGCTGCAGAGTATCTGGAACGTGGTGAAGTGTTGTGCCAGTTTGCCCACCTGCACACCAAACGTGCCTGGGGCACAAAAGCATGAAGGCACCCGGATTCAGGGGTGCGTCTTCCTGCTGCCTGCTCTGGGGGGGTGTTGTGAGTGCCCCACACTCCCGTTGGAGTGTGGCCTAGTCTGGCTTTATGTTGGGAAAAACTTAGGAGAAATAGCTTTGGATTCGTCAGGTCCATCAGGGTGCCTCGGAGCCTTGGGTCGGCAGTCTTGCCTCAGCGGCCCGAGTGCCGGACGCTGACCAGCAGTCTCTGAGGTCCGGCTGTAGCCCGGGGAGCCAGAGAACATCCGCCTTCACCAAGACTGCGTGGCCGGCTGACTTTATCTTTTTATTCTTTCAAAATTTTATTTTAGACTCAAGTGCCAGAACACACAGAATAGGGAAAAGAAATAAAAACCTGATAAACGATTAGAACTTAAATGCGGAGTTAGAAAGGAAAGAAGCGGGTCGCGTGCCTCGCAGGGTGCGGGGGAGGGCTCGGGGCACGTAACCATAGATTTCATCTCAGGAAAGCGCGTGCGACAAATGGCGCGCGCTGCGCGGAGAGTCGCCCAGCTTGTCCCGGCGCCCTCCCGAGTCGTGCTTTGCTCTTTTTCCTCTCTCCAGTCGGCTGTGATAAAGTTTAGATGCGCTTCGATAGCTGCAGCTACACACATGCATGTACGCATACCCGCACACCACGCGCGTTGTGCGTACACACCGGCATACTACACACACTCGTGCTACGTGCGTGTGTGTGTGCGCACATGCATGCATGCATACATACATAGATGTGTGCTTTCCCAAACCTATTCTCTTCCTCATCTTTGGGTTTTTTGGCATGATTCTCTCTCATATCCTATCCTTCCTACCTCTTCTACTTCTACCCACTGCCTTGCCCTCCTCTGTCTTGTCTACCACCCTCTAAGGACCCGTCCCCTATGCTCCCATTCCCATGAATCTAAACACCCTTCTGCACCCCTGTTTTACCTGTTCTTTCATCCTCCCCTTGTCCTCTCCCCCCTCCCATGCCCCTAATTCTTCTGAATTTAGAAGACTTTTATACTCTTCTAAATATATCCATAGTGTTCCCTCTTAAACCCATTCCCATTGAAAGCAGGTTACTAGAACTAGCAGTCCTCCTCCCCGTCTAATTTAATTCCTCTATATCAGTTCTTCCTTTTGCACCTCAGATTAAGCTGTTCCTAAATAGTTGTACTTTTAAAATTCGTATCATTCTCAGGTGTACCCCAGTCTCTCTTATATGGATAAGAACCCTAGACATCCATTTTACGTATATAAAAAAGCGACCGTCTGTATGGCTCCCTTATAACCAGCTTTGATGTGTGCCTTTATTTCTCTTGGTTCTTATATGTTGAATCTTCTGTTAACTTCTAAAAGTTCAGGACTTTTTTTTAAACAGTCCCAGAAGCCTGAGTTTATCAAATGTCCATTTTTTTTCATTCGGGATAGTATTTGACTTTGCAGGGTATGATATTGCTCTTCAGTATGTTGTGGTCCTTTAATGTGTCTGCTGCTAGGTCTTGTGTAACTCTTAATTGTGGCACCATCCTGTGGGAATTGTTTTGGTCTTGATGCTTTTAATGTTTTCCTCTAGTTTGGGATTTCAGAATTTAAGATGTTCCTGTGAGTTTCCCTCAAAGGATCTCTTTTAAGTGGTGATCCATGGATTACCAGTTTACTTTAAATGGCTTTTGGTTGTTGTTCAATCGTGTCTGCCTCTTCACGACTCTATGGACTCTGTAGGACTCTAGGCCCTTCTGTCCTGTCCGCCCAAGCTTGTGTCTGTTGTTTCCATGGCGCCCTCCATCCGTGCCTCCAGCCACCCCCTTTTCCTTTTCCCTTCAGTCTTTCCCAATATCAGGGTCTTTTCCAGTAAGTCCCATCTTCTCGTTATGTGGCCAAAGTATTTTAAGTTTCAGCTTTGGTGTTTGTCCTTCCGGTAAAGAGCCTGAATTATCAGCTTTTCTTAGAGTTCAGCTCTTGCAGCCCACGTCCCTACTGGAAAAGCCAGAGCTTGGGCTGTACAGGCCTTTGTGAGCAGAGTGATGTCTCTGCGTTTGTCTGCTGTCCAGATGGGCTGCAGCTTTCCTTCCAAGGAGCAAGGGTCTTCTAATTTCACCGTCTGCCGTGAACTTGAGCCAGGAATATAGAATTTGAAGCCTCTCTCATTTCTTGTTGTTTGCCAGGAACTCATGGAACTTACCAGCAGCGTCATGTCCGTGCTGTTATTTAGTCTATACAGAAATTCTTGGGGGTTGGCCTTGCAGCTCCTGCAGAGCTCAGAGCGGGTGACCTGCTAGGGAGGCTGTGGGCGTTGGCCAGCTTCTGGTCAGTTCTGAGACACCCCTTGGATGACCAGGTGTATTCTCTGATCCTCTGAGGCTGCCTCCGCAGGCTGGTTCCCATAGAGCTCTGGTTTCCGGCCCTTTCTGGGTGGCGCCATTCCCTGCCTTCATTTCGGTGCTTCTGCTTTTCTCCCGTTGCAGTGATGGGTTTTTGTCACGTTCTCCCTATCAGTCATTCTCTTCTTTTCACGGGCAACTTTTTCTTTGCATTTTCAGGTCTTCCTTTAGTTTCTCTGAATATGTCATTCGAGGAAATTTCAAAACACCTGGTGGAGTTTCTCTGTTCTGTCTCCATTATTTCTGGTACTTTGAACTGACTCCTTGCTGCTTTATGTTCTAACTGTATCCACACTCTGCTTTGATGCCTACTATGTGCCAGGAGCTGTCCTTGGCACTGGGAGCACAGAAAGGCAAAGCCTGTCCCTACCCTCAAGAAGCTTCCATTCTGATAGGAAAGACAGCGTGTACAGGCAGTAATCGGGAGCCAGCATCCGTAGAGGGCTTTCCCAAAGCATGTGTTCGTCCTTTCTTCTTACTGTGTTTTTAAGAATCCTCAGCCTTCTCCCTTGGATGTCGCAGCTCAATCTCACCTGGTAAGGACTGAAAGCTGCATGATGGTGCCGTGTGCTGCCGCTTACGTGAGAGAGGGCGCGGATGGGGACAGCAGGTGCTTCTGGCCTCTGGCTCCACCCAGTGACCTGTCCAGTTTGTGACTGGCCCTCCTCTTTTTCTTTTTTTTAGCTTCATTTTATTTCTAACTACTTGGCTGCCTTCCAGAGTGGATTTGAAAACCTCAGCAACGAAGAGAAGTCCAGAATGGAGGAAGAAATGTTGGTAGAGATCAACAGGTGATTCTTCTTTTCCATTGCATGGGGCCTTGTCCTTGTTGTTGTCGGGTGCATCACGCGTCTCTCTGAGGGGAGCTCCTGGGACCTGGGGTTCGCAGAAGTGTATGTGATCAGCCTCTTTGGCCCTGCAGCGCTTACTGACAGAGCCTGCTGCTAGCAGGCTTGAATTAAGTGCCTGCTGGCTCTTTGGTATTGATTGGGTAGGGCCATCTTTCTAAAAATCTCACTTTGAATCTTTCCTTCGGACATCATCTGGCACATGAGTCTGTGTTACAGCGTTCCCTGGGATGGGGCCCTCAATGTACCTGAGGATTCTACATGACATTCCCTAAATAACTCATTTGCTGGGAAAAGGCTGCTCAGTAAGGAGTGGCCTCATAAATTAGGTCAGCAGAGAAGGTCAGGGGGCTCTCTTGGACCAAAGGAGAGCACTCAGCCCCCAGGGGCCTCTGACTTTGTCAGTACCCCTGCCCCAGTTCCAAGTGCATTGACCTGTGTCCAGCACTGCCCGTCTCAGCCTCTCTCCCTCTCTCCCCAGATGGAAGCACCATAGATTTCCTAGGTTTGCATAGGGGCTAGGAGCAAGGTCAAAAATGGGAGAGAGGGGCACTGAGGAGCCAAAGCACCAGGGTGTGTGGGAGGGAAGGAGAACCCATCTGAGGAACCTCAGTTGTGGGCTGAAGGAATTCTCAGAAGAAATGGGGAGGGCTGTTCTGAGCAACTTGTTTTTATTCTAAACTCAGACCTCATCAGAAGTACTTGAAAAGCCATAGGGAGCAAGAGCAGAGGACTGCTCTGGTCCTGTGACCCCTCCCCCCACCCAGGGGTGGGTAAGCTGCAGCCTTGAGGCACACAGGGTCTTGCGGGCCTCGGGTGCAGCCTTTAGGAAGGGGCTTTGTTCTGTGGAGCTGATTGAACACAAGAGCGTCTCCATGCATTCTCCTTTCTCTGCTTCCATCTTGAGAGAGAGGGTGAGAAAGCTTGGCAGCGGCCCCCCCCCCCCCAGGAGCACCTTGACCACCCCCTTAGTCCTTCTTCTGGAAGGAGTGTGGCAAGTTCGCCCAGAGTCAGAAATCACTTTAATAATGACAGATGTTTAATTTTTGCAAATTCACTTACACCCATTGGGCAGAAAAAAGCCCCCCAAAACAAAGACCACATCCATGGAGGCAAGAGCGGTAATAACTTGGTGCAAACAGATGGGGGGGAGGCGTGAAAAGGGAGAGGTGAGTCTGCCGCTGGCCTCCTGGCTGCCAGCCAGCTTCTCTTGCCTTCTGTCCTTGATGGAGAAGTTTGACTAGGCCGTGTTCACCTAGTGTGCTGAGCCCAGAGCCTTACACCCGCACAAAGATGGGATTCCCCAAGACTGAAATGGTGAGGATCTCTGAGCATTGCTTTAGCAAGGGGAAAGAGAGACAGCCAGCTTTGGTTTCTCTTCTGCTGGGTAAAGGGTGTGTTTCCCTTTGTTTCAAAGCCTGCCAGGAGGGCATGGGGGGCATGTCCCCCAGCACTCCAGGGGGGCCTCTGCCCTTCCAGAGGAGGCCACAGGTGGCAAGCCCTGACCAGACCTCTAGATGGGGTTTGTGGCCAACACCCTGGTCTAGAACATGTCTCACACAATGCTTTCTTGCTTCTGACTTGCCATTCTAGGTTCGCCTTGGCGTCCCATTTCTTCTGGGGACTTTGGTCAATTGTACAAGCCAAAATTTCATCTATTGAGTTTGGGTACATGGTACGTGTCATGCCATTTTCTCCTCTCTTCTCACCTGCCCCTCACCTCCCGGTGAAGTTGTGGAGGGAGCAGCTGGGCTTTTACAGGCAGTGGCTGGCAGGTTGTCTGCTTTTCCTCTCGTGCCGGGACAGCACAGAGGTGGCTGGTTCCGCCTCGGGAACCCGGTGGTCAGTGCAGGCTCTGTCCCTTAGCCGGGCCCCTGTGACTGGAACCAGATGGGGCACTCTGGGGCGTCCCACTCTGCCTTGACTCAACCTTCAGTGGGGGACACAGAGGGCACACACATGCCGCCCTCTCCCTCTCCCACAGCAGCCCATTCATCTTGTTAGAAAGTTCTCTGTATCTCCCCTCATCCTTCCTTAGTGCCCACAGTCGTGGCAGTGGATCGTGCCCTGGCTCTGAGGACAGCTCTGCTTTCTTACCTCTCCCCCTGTTGGGGGGAGAGGGGAGCCCCCACTGTGTCTGGGCTCTGGTCCCTGAGGCCTTTCCCACCTCTTCCCTTAGGACTACGCACTAGCCAGGTTTGATGCCTATTTTGACCAGAAGAGGAAACTGGGCGTGTGAAGGCTGGAGCCGTCCGAAGCAGGGGGTCCCTGCACTGTTGGTGTGCCGAGAACAGCTGGGCGGGATTTCTCCTCTGTGCTTGACTCCAGCACCTGCAGCCCGGGAGGCTGGGCCGCCTCCCTTGGGAACACCGCTGCGTGTGCGCCTGCCTGCAGAGACTCTATTAAAGCCCAGCGACGGTTGTTTCCTGTCTCGTTGACGATTTCATTAGGAGTCTTTGACATGAGACGGGGAAGCAAACCAGAGCGCATGAGTGGAGCGTCTCATCATCCTTTACTCCTCCTTCCGGCGGGTGGGGAGCTCATCCCCACACACACCGAGAGCAAGCAGCATTCTGAGGGGGGGCTGTTTCTTATTGTTTCATGGTTATATAATTTTTTAAACGTGCTGGTAAAGGTTGTGGCCAGGATGTTTGGCGGTAGCCACGCATTGTAGACATTACTAGCTTGCAGAAGGAACCAGGAGCTGCCCACAGTACCGCTGCTTGGAGGGCGTGCTGTGTGTGCCCGCAGCTCTAGGATATTACCGTTCCAATCCTTGGGTCCAAGTCGCCAATGCTCAAGAAAGCACACTAATGTACAGGTCACACTGTAGCTTCCTTGTGACTGGTATACGTGCTTTATTATCCAGAGGTACCTTACTGTAACTGGAAAGAGCCCTTCCCCCAAATTCTGGGCTGCCGGTGAGGCGGGGCCAGAGTGCCTGGGGTGGGCCTGAGGGCTGCGGTTGGCAGGGAGGGCCTGTTTACACGTGCTTCCACCTGCTGATGGGGCATGGTACAGCTCTCCTGCAATGCCTCTGCCCTAGGCCTCCCCCTAGCCTAGACCCTCCTGTGTGGGGGGGAAGGAGGGGGAGAGCGTTTGGTCTTCCTCCTCCTCTCCCTGCCATTTGTGAGGTGGGAAGGGAATCCTCGTAAAGGTTAAGAAGCCCCAGCTACTTCCACAGCCCCCCCTTTGCCCTCATGACACTCCACTAGTACCATGATTGGGGTGACCTGTGGACTGTGCTGTGAAATGGGGACCCCAGAAGAATTGCTGTGAAATGTCCATAGGTGTTAAATGACCCTGTGGGCTAAGCCGTGAGCTCGTTTTGGCTCTGAACTTTTCTTTGGGTTTCGTGTGCAAACATTTCAGCCACCACACAGATTGTACTATTACTAAAAATAAAAGTGTTAAGATTGGCCCTGGCTTGGAGTTGCTGTTCTCGGCTTTTCAGTGTCCTGCCTGATGTTGTTCATCTGGGGTTTGGGGCTTGTTTTTTTATGGGTTCAGCTCTCAGGGAAGGGCTGGGAGAAGAATGGAAAGGTGGAGATGGTGCAGAAAACACACTGTAAACCTTCTTTTAAAGAAACCCACCTCTTCTCTGGAGGGCAGTCTACTCATCCACCCGTCAGCTTTAGCATCCCTTCTGGGCTCCAGGCGCTCACATCTTACCACCCGTGTGGGCCCAAGAGGAGGTGTGTACTGCCGAGGTCAGAGATAGGGAAAGGTCCTGCATCTAAGAAGTGTATAGCAGAACGGGGGGTGGAGCACAGGGTGAAAAAAATGCATGCCTGTTGGGGGATGGATGGGTGCATTGTGGCAGGTGAACAGACGGCATGGAATATTATCACCCTGAGGACCCTCAGAAGTGAGAAAGATGGGGCGGCTGGGTGGTGCAGCGAATAGAGCACCGGCCCTGGAGTCAGAAGGACCTAAATTCAAATTTGCACTCAAGACACTTGACACTAGCCACGTGACTTTGGGCAAGTCACTTAACCCCAAATGCTCTGCATTCCCCCCTCTGAAAAAGCAAAAATAAAACAGGCCCCTTAACAGCATGGGCAGCGAGGTGAGGCAGTGAACCGGGGGAGTCCTGTAGTAAGACACATTTGGATCCCCCCAGCTCTCTGACCCTCGGCTATTCACCTGCTCTGCCCAATGGCCCATCTCAAGACACTTGGGTGTGCTGTATAACTGCTAGCCGTTGGTATTTTTACTATGATTCATACCAGCTCTGTCAAGTGGTTGTCCAGACTCGGAGAGGGAGAGCTCAAGACAACCTGAGGCGATGGACTAGGAAGTTTGTTGTTGTTCACGCCCACATCATGACTCTGAAAGCGGTTCTTGTGTGCTCCCAAGGCACAGGGGCGAGGTGCCTTTCTCTGGACGTCTCCAGCTTCCCATCTCACTCTCAGAAACTGCTTCCCTCTTGGTGAAAGCCAGGATCTTACTGACTCTCTTGGCCGCCTCATCAGACCACTGAAGCAGATGGCGTTTGCAGCCCACCGAGCCTTCCAAACTGCCACCTGCTACCCACCTACCCACTCTTCTCTCATCTCAAATTTATGAAGTCAGTTTTGCAAGACAACATTGTTCTCTAGTAAATTTAATCTTGGCCCTGGCTGGATTGGGTTCAAGCTGGTGAGATCTTTTTAAATCCTGATAATTACTGTCCCCCTCTCCCCCAGCTTGGTGTCGCCTATACACCTGTAGAGATAACATTCAGTGGATTCTTAAGCCAGCTCTACAGTGACACAGTGGCCTGTGAAGCACGACGTGTGAGATTCATCAATGAAATCTGTTTATTGATACCGGAGTAATGAAACAAGCAAGGCCATCATAGGTCACTAAGCTTTCTAAGACTGCTTAGTTCAGTTACAAGATACCCAACGGCGACAGGCCTCGACAATAATCGTGGCCTTGCTGTTTCCGATACCCAAGGAGTAATATCTAAGAATGGATGAACGTGGTGAAAGGCCGCTAACATCTTCTGGCTGGAATCCCAGAGCAGGGAGCAGCCCCGAATCTCAGGACATCAGGCAGGCTCTGATTTACAGCTGCATCAATGGGAAAACCTGTGCTGGCTGTACGGAATGGCTGCAGTGGCAGCAACACTGAAAACCTGGAGCTAATGATCAAGGCCCAGCCTGATTCCTGGATTAGATGTTTTGGCTCCCTTCATGCACCCAAAGATGTGCACACGGCCGAGCTCCTTAAGAAACTGCTAAGTATCTCTGGGAAGGGGGACGGGCCTACAGCATCTCACACTGGGGAGGGACAGTAAAGTTCTTTAAAGGCCATCAATAAGAGATTCAGACAAGAGAGGTTTCTCAGACTGCAGCCCAACCACAGGGCCCGTCTCCTTTGGTCACAGTCCTCTTGTGTGCTCTTCCCCCAAGGCCTCGAATGCTGGGCTAGCCTAGCAGACTTAAGGCCTGCCAGAGCCAGGAGCAAGGCCAAGCCAAATCTGTACTGCAGCTCAGAAGCCCAGCCACAAAAGAAACTTTGTTCCCCCTACCCCCACCCCAGCGGTCAGGAGGGATCCTTCACAGCTTGGATGCTGGCTGAAAAAGTGCCTCTTCACCCCATTGCTCGAGGGAGGACACAGGGGCAGGAGCCAGAGCTTCTGCACCCTCTGTCTCCTGTCCTGACTGATCCCCAGCCTCCAGTCTCCAATGCCCTGCTTCCCGATAGCCCTCATCACCCTTCAAGGCATATTATACAAGAATTACTCAACCCAGTTTTTACAAAACAAGACACTGAGCCTTGGAGGGACCTTGTTCAGGGTCTCATAGCTAACGCAGCTTGAGGGTTCAAATATAAGTCTCAGGATTCCAAGCTCAGTCAGTGCTCCTTCCCCTCCCCTGTGCCATAGTACCTAGCAAGCCAATAGGCTTTGAACCTCTAGAATTCAAAAGCAGCATAGTTGTAACATGCTGGCAAACATCCATTTAGCGCCCTCCCTGCTGGCAAGGCTCAGATTCCAATTCTGCCCCCAATCTGGGGTATCCCTGGGCCAAAACCATGCAATTCCTCATCTGGAAATCAGTGATAATGCCTTTAGTAGCCACGCCCCTTGCAGATATTAAAAGTTGTGGGTTGATAAAGGCCATTGTCTCCTGGCCAAGGTGTGCAGATGCAGGGCCAGGGTGTAAGATATATTCAGATGGTACCTGCCCAGTGACAACCTCGGTGCCTTACGGTGAAGCAAACAGGTGGAGGGGAATGTCATTACTGCCAGTGGGGGGAATCTGAGAATGGATGGGGAAGGGGCACTTTGCCTTGGCACCAATTCAACAGCCAAAGCTGGGGGGGGGCCCTCCTGGCCAGTAGGTGGAGAGTCCTGTAAGGGGCGCATTCAAAGGACTAAGGGCAAACCCATGCCCCAGTGAACTGTGAGCTCCTTGAGGGCAGGGTCCTTCTACTCCTTGTCACAGGTCACACAGCTGAGGCGTGTCGGGGGGGGGGCTTTGACACCCAGACAACCCAGGCAGACATAGTCTCCCCCCACCCCTGGCCCACACCCCCGACTGACCGCACAAAAGAAGCTGGGCTGGCCACTTTCAATTCTCCTTTATTGCTGTTTGGTGACCCTCCGGGGGCATGAGCAAGCATTGAGCGAAGCTCTACAAGCCACTCTCCTCCACCTCGAAAGTGAACGGGCTCAACTTGTAGCCGGTACCGGCATAAAACTTGTTCTGGAACTCCACCCTGTGGGCCAAGCCGGAGCATGAGAGGGAGAACGGGGAGAGGGCTCCCACCATCCAGGTCTGCCCATTAGCAGCCCTTCCTCCCCCACTCACCAGTGCAGACGCAGGGCATGCAGGAAGGCAGACAGCCCCTCCATCACCAGCAGGATGGCCACTGTGAGCACAGCAAAGGCAGCGAAGACAGGCACCAGCGCCAAGCTGGTCACGCCCATTTTCCGGCTCATGCCCAGGCCAATGCGCATCACCATGGCCCACAGCACCTCCGAGAGCTCTGGAGGGGGCACAGAGGCAGAGGCGTTTGTGTGCTCAGGCCCCCCGAGCAAAGGTCCTGCCCATTCTGATTATAAAGAAGGGGAAACAGGCCCCGAGCACCCCCCAACACACACAACCAGCCATTTACCCTCCCGTGTCCTTAGTCATCCATCCATCCATCCACCCATCCATCCATCCATCCATCCACCCATCCATCCATCCATCCATCACCCATTCATCCATCCACTCCTTGTCTTCTGTCCTCTGAGCTTGTGTTTTCCCACTTGTAAAATGGGGGGGTTGGCCCGGGGGATCTCCAGATTCCCTCACAAACCCCCCTCTGACCAGCCCACTCACAGGGATCCACCCCGGCCAAGGACTGGGAGTCTGTACTGTGCAAGAAGACCCATCTCACCTCCCAGCCTCTGACTGTCCTGGAAGCCCTGCACAGGCCTTGT
Source organism: Pseudocheirus occidentalis (assembly GCA_028646575.1). Classification (NCBI taxonomy): domain Eukaryota; kingdom Metazoa; phylum Chordata; class Mammalia; order Diprotodontia; family Pseudocheiridae; genus Pseudocheirus; species Pseudocheirus occidentalis. Next base: position 189,925,890 of record CM053601.1, on the reverse strand, counting down.
CTCCCCCCAACCAACCTGAAGACTCTGGGAACTCCCTGAGGCCAGGGAAGTGTCTCCCTGTGCTGGGGTCTGTCCACACATGAAGCCAGCCAGCGTGGGGCAGAGCCAGGGGCCAGGACCCAGGACTCCTGAGCCTTGGGGGCAGCTGCTGGATCCTCAGACATGGGGGGAAAGGATGCCTGAGCCCCTCCCTTAGGCAGCGTAACCCAGCCCCCACAGTGGCAGCAGCACTCACGGGCGTGGGCTAGGCTCAGGGCCCAGAGACGAAGGTAGGAGGCGGTGTTGGAGATGCAGCCCAGACAGTACTCGATGGTATGGATGGCCTGGTGCATGAAGATGTCCGAGAATTCAAACTACAAAAGGTGGGAACGAGGAGGAGGGGGTGAGGCTCACAGAGCAGGTCTGCCCCATCCAGGTCTGCCACGCCCGTGAGCACCCCCACTTGACAGATGGGGAAAATGAGACTCAGAAAAAGGAAGTGGCTGGCCATGGGTTGCACAGCTATGGCATGTCTGAGATGGGAGTCAGACCCTGATTGCCTGTGGCTCTGAGCCTGGCCTTCCGTGAACTTCAGAAATCAGAGGCTGGCTGGAATGGGAGAAGGGGCCCATGAGCCGGGCACCATGGCTTTTCTGGCCCTTTTTACAAACGAGGATGTGGAGGTTCAGGGGAGGGGGTTTCCCATAGCTGGGGATCCCGAGGCAGAGGGGAGGGGCGGCTGATGCTGGACTCACTTTGGCCTCCTCTACGTGCCCTGCTTTCTCCTCATCTTCCTCGGCCCCATGCCCGTTCAGCGAGGGTTCATCCTCTGTCGCCCTCAGAAGGTTGGTCTTCTCTGAGGAGCCCTGGTCTCAGGGAGGTAGGTTAGGCTGCGTTAGCTGGGCAGGAAGGCTGGGCCCCCCATGCCCATGCCCTCTGTCCATCTCTCCCCCATCACCATGCCCACTTCCAGCTCCATACTTGCAGTCGGCGGCCAGGCCGTCTCCTCCGACGGTGCTGGGAGCACAGATAAAGGGGTGTCCCCAGGAGGAGGACGGGCACAGAGGCCAGGGCCAGGATCACCAGAAACATCTGCACAGGTTCCTGTGGACAAGAGCAAGGCAGTTACAATGCAGAGACCCCAGCCGTACTGACACCCTTCCCACACCTCCAAAGTCACCGGCAAGATCACTTCAGCTGTGGCGGGCCTCCTGATGAGAGGAACAGCCCCCAGACTCTGACCAACCCTGGGGATCTGTCTGCCAGGCGGGAGTCTCCTGGCCCTGGGACAGAGCTGGCTGATCTCCCCAGCCCAGAGAATACAGCATTGTTACTCAAAGTGGGCCTCAGCCTTCCCACCTCTTCTGCTGGATGTGGGCTCTCCAGTACTGAAGATCTGCTTAAGGAAGGGGATTGTACTTTGCACCTCAGCCCACCTGATGATGCCCCAGGGACAGTCCCAGGGGAGCAGTCTTCCTCCTCTGCTCCTGACCCAGACTCCCAGGGTAGGGGCGGGGCTCATTACCTGCCAAGGCAGCGCATTGCTCCTAATTACTGGGGAGCTTTTTCTCATACTAGCTCTGTGATTGGGGTCTATGGCATAGCACACCACAGGCATGCACGCCTGTGTATAGATGGACACACCGGCCATTTGATGGACGGACCAGGTGGTTCTGCTTTTTTTCTTGTTAGAGATTTCACTGGGGAGGGGAGGAGGTGATTTGGAAATGAAAGTGATACAGGACAAAAGGGGGAGGCTTGGGGAGGAGCATCAGCCTGGGCACAGTTGGGGTAGGAGTGTAAAGAGGCCTCTCGAAGCTGATGTCAGGGGAACCTCCCTTGAGGAAAGGGGCTGCCTTGGGCAGGGGGTCAGAGACTGGAGGCCCCCTTGCTGGGGATGCGCCTACAGGCTGCACCAGAAGTCTTAGAGGTCCCTGCCAACCCTCAACGGGCTGTGATTTCTTGTTCCAATAAAAATTGGTGTTAAAAAGGAAATGTGCCTAGGCTCCCAGGAATCAGCTGGAGGGAGTCCCAGAGACTGTCTGGTCCAGCCCCACAGGTAAAGTGACTCGTGGCAGAAGGAAGACTGAAACCCGGCTCTCCTGACTTTCCCCCCAGCCTCCTCCTGCCGCCTTCTGCTGCCAGAGCACCTACTTGGCTCTCGCCGGCGGGAGAACAGAAGCTCCTTGAGGGCAGGGACTCTGTCTCTGTATCCCCAGCACCAACCCAGCACCCGGCAGAGCAGGCCCTTGGAAAGGCAGCGGGCAGCCTGGGCTTGGGGCTCCCTCCGGACTCACCTGATGGGTGTACAAAGGCTTGTTGGTGGGGCTCCGGGAGAAGAGGAACATGTTGATAAAGTGAATGAGGATGCTGGGAGCCGAGGGCGAGTTGTCGGCGGAGAATTTCAGCCACTTGTAGGCAATCATGAACACCAGGTAGCCAAAGAGGCCCAGGAGGAAGAGCATCTCCGGCAAAAACTCCAGCAAGAGCCGATGGGGCTGTCGGAAGTGGCTGTGGGGCGGAGGGAGGCAGGAGGTGCTGCAGGAGCCTGGCTGCTCCTGCCCCCCCAGCCTGCCTCAGCTCCCAGCCTGGCCCCACTCCCTCCCAGCCTCCAACCTGCCCCAGCCTGGCCCTGTTCCCCCCACCCAGCTCCCAGCCTTCCCCAGCCTTTTCCCCAGCTCCCCCCTCTACCCCCAGCCTGGCCCCGCTCCCCCCACCCCAGTTCCCAGGCTGCACCCGCTTCCGCCCTCACAGGTGATTGAAAACGCCCAGGATGACCCCAAAGGTCATGTGCAGGATGCCCAGGATCACCGACATCTTCATCTTGAAAGAGTTCAGAAAGCTCAAGTGGTTGATGGCCAGACTCCAGATCTGATGGGGATGAGAAGGCACAGTCAGAGACCCTGGGGCCCAAGGAGGGAGTGTGTGGGTGCTAGGGAAAGGGGGTCCTGGGGGAGGGGGCTCCTGGCACCCCAGCCTCTTCCTGGGCCCCCTCCCTCACCTTGCTTCTGTTTCCTGCAGCGTCTGACCTGCCCAGGCTTCACCTTTTAGAGCCTATTTCATTCATGACTAGTCCTGTAATACTGTATTTATAATTCTCTCCTAGGCTGTGACCTTCATAAGAGCAAGGACTACATTTCCCCTAGTGCCCAGCACAAGGTGTGCATACAGTAAGGGTCTAATCAGGACTGGCGCCTCTGAATCTTCTCTCCTCCAAGTGAGCACCCCTATTGCCTTCAGCAGTTCCTCTGATGGCACAGATCCTCCAGCATCCTGACCCCCTCCAGATGACTCCAATGACTCAGGGCATCTCCCTCTTTGGGTCCATCCTACACAAGCTGCCACAGTTGGCTTCTGGAGCAACGGGTATGACCCTACCATTCACAAATGTCAGTGGCTCCCTATTGCCCAAGTTGGGCCTGGCTTCCTCTCCCAGCCTTCTCTCCCTGAAGGCTCTTGGTCCTGCCAAGGGGAGGAGCTTTGAGTGGTCATGAGCTACTCCTCAGTACAGGCTGGGTGTGCCTTTGTCAGGGACATTGTCAAGGTGCAGCTTGGTCAGGACTGGGCTAGTCTAGACCCCTCTCAAGACCCTTCTGTCAGCCCAGAGACCTGCCAGCCTTGCTCCCACACATGTGCTGCCCTAACTACCCAAGCAAATCCTCTCCCCATCCTCCAAAGCCCAGCTTAACTGCCACAGTAACCACGGAGCCTATCCTCATCATCCTAGCTGGGAGGGAGGTCTCATCTCCTACACGGTTTTGTATTTGGTTTCCTGCCGCTCTCTGGCCTTGGTTTCTCCATCTTAAAAACAAGGCAGTAAGGGCCTTCCCACTCTGTGTTCCTGCTATGTTCTGTGTCCTATGACACATTCTAGCTCTGATATCCCGTATTTTAAGCCTCCCCAGCCCCATGGACACATTCTAACATCTAATGTCCCTCCTAGCTCTGAAATTCTCCATTCAAAGCTTTCTCCCACCTCGGCCAGTCTGTGTTTTAAAGGCCCGTCTAGCGCTGACAGTCTAGGACTCACCGGGTCGATACCAAAGGGGTAGGGTCCCCGGAAGACATCAGTGACATTGGGATCCAGGCTGAGGATGGGGTGGTCGGCCAGAAATGCTGAGCTGTTAAGACACAAGGCTGTCAGGGGGCGCGAGGAGGTAAGTGGGGCACGTGGGGACCAGCAGGGTAGGGGAGAGCTTCACCTCCAGTTGGACTGGCTCGCCATGGCCCTAACACTCCAGCCCGAGGGGAAGATGGTGGTGGCACGACTGAAACATTCATTGTAGATGAAGCCAGTGTAGACAGAGAAGGCCCCCATGAGCAGAAGCAGGTAACGGCCTCCGAAGAAAGTCCTCCAGATCTGGGGAAGGGTGGGGGGTGGGGTTCTAGTGTCCAGGGAGACCAGCCCCCAGCCTGAGGCCCATCCATCCTCCCTCACTCCTCCCCTTGTCTCCAGGGTTTAGAGCTGGAAGGGGCTTTAGCAGGACGGCAGCATCACAGGTCTGGCCTGGGGAGGAATCTTATAGATAGGACAGAGCTAGGCTTTGGACACAGCAGGCCTGCTCAACCCCTCAGAGTCCCCAGCCCTCACCTACTCCAGGCCCCTCACCTCATTCTGTGAGGCCTTCATGCTGGGCCGATTCTCTCCAAGTACCATGGCCAGGGCAAAGAGGAACATGAGGAGCCCGTGCCCCACATCCCCAAACATAACGGCAAAGAGGAAGGGAAACGTGATGATGGTGTAGGGGGCTGTGGGAGGAGGAAGACCGAAACACACATCAGCCCAAGGCCGCTGGCCCTGCCTAGCTGCTTCAGCATCCGCCCTCACAGACCCACAGAAGGAAGGGAGATGGCCTAGTCCAACTCTAGCCTCTGATGGATGGGGAGACTGAGGTGTGGATGTGATGAGCGGAGCCAGGATGTGCAGCTTGGATCCCAGCCCCGAATCTAAAGCTCTTTGCCTTGAATGCTGTGCTGAGTAGACAGACCAGCACCTTGGGCACTCCCCATTTCTCAGCACATATCTGCCCTAACTGCACACAGCCGGTCCCAACGGGGGTGGAGGTGAGTGCCCCCTGGGTCCCTGTCCCCAGAGTCCCCCACTGCAAGAATAAGAGGGACTCTGGGAAGCTAGAGAAGACCTTGGAGGTCATCTAGCATGACCCCCACATTTTACAGAGAGGGAGACTGAGGTCCCAGGACAGCAAACAGCTTGCCCAAAGTCACATAGCTGGTGAAGCTGGTTAGGAGTGAGGAAAAGGTCATTATCCTTCAAGACAGAAACACCAGCCACGGGTCATTGGGCGGGGGAATAGGCAGGGGATCCAGGCTGGAGAAGCAAGGAGGCTTAAGGACAGAGACAGTGCCTAGCTAGTCTATACTGACCATGCCTGGTCTACACTGCTCAGTTTTAAGTGGCCCAGCACTCGTCTAGATGACATTCTTTGGAACAGCCACACTGCTATCCTGACTTGAACCCAAGCCAAGGTTCTGGGTCCAGCAGTGGCCCTCTGGGGACATGGCCATTCTGCTCATTGCAGCCAGAAAGTTGGTTTGACACTCACTCTTGGTCCTGGCACTCACAGGTAGGTCCAGTCACCTAAGGAGCCCGATATAGTCCCCATTGTGGCAAACACTTTGCCCTGTTCTCTCCCACACTTCTCACTCCAGCCCCAAAGGGTGTCCCTTATCTGGGAATTTGGGGATTTGGTGTGAACCCCACTAATCTTTACCATTCAAACTTTGTGAAGTTTCCTTTTTCTCAAAAGAGAGACAAGGAGAGAAAGACAGAGAGGCAGATACAGAAAGACAGACAAAGTGGGAGAGACAGAAAAGGAGAGAAAGGGACAGAGAGATGGGAGCTGGTGAGTGACGGGCTCAGTGTAAGTGACCAGGGTGACCTGGCAGCCATATGAACTAATTAGGTCCTGGGACAAACCCCAAGTAGAATATGGCAGTCAGCCCCAGGCACCGTCGATGCAAGGAAGGAGGCTCCCTAGGGCAACCAGGAAGGGCTGGAGAGGAGCTGCCCATAGGAGCCATGACGTTTGGCTGGAGAAGAGCAGGCTGGGGGTGGCTGTGGCTGGGGGTGCCCTGATTCACCTGTGCTGTGCTACTGCAGGGAGGCTCAGTCTTGTGCCTTGGGGCCCCCAAGGGCAGAGCTGGACTGCCAGTGATACGGTGGTAATCTGGCAGTAAGTCACATGGCGTCCCTTTTTATTTTTGGTCATGACCCCCTGTTTCCATTTGTTTGTAAGTGAAGGAAGGGTATTATGGGAGAAATGGTGCTGTGTACGACAGGATGATCCAGGGAAGCAGGTTTGGGCAGCTCCGGGCAGGGACGCCCTTCCTAACAATGCGTCCAGGATGGGCTGGGCTGGGCTGATTTGTCCCAGGGGGGCTTCCCCATCCCTAGCTGGAGGACCACCTGTCCCAGAAGCTAGAGAGGAGATTCCTCAGTGGGGGAAACTGGAGCCTTTCCAGGTCCAAGGTCCCAGGATTCTTTCTACCAGGCCCTACCTTGGCAGCCCAAGTCCAAACCCAGTGAACGTAAGGATGCTCAGACCACAGACCCAGGGTTGGAAGGGTCTTCAGAGGCCACAGAGTCCAACCCCCTCATTTTACAGATGAGGATACTGATCCTGAGAATAAAGGAGGTACTCACCAGTGTCACACTTTTGGTAATACTTGTCGAGTCCAGGTGTTCCTGACCATGACCATCAGGCCACTCCTATGCCATCCTGCCTCAGGGTGAGCCGGGCTGTCAGGACATCCCATACGGCCTCCCCAAAACTGTCCCTACGCCCCCATCAGTCACCTTGTCCGATCTCGACGGATTCCTGACCTGGGAGTGCTCACCTGGGTTCACCTCCTGGTAGCGTCCCACGCCGTAGGCGTCCACAATGCCTTGGAAGCTGGCAGTAAAGCGGTTGGTACGGACGAGTGTTGGGGGCAAGTCTCTGGAGGGGATTCGATGTACTACCGTTCCTACACCTGCCCCACTTCGGAGCTGGCAGAAGAGGAGACAAAACGGGGCACCAGATGATTTGATGAGATGTGGTCACTGTGCTAGGCACCATAGATTTGGAGATAAAAATGACCTTGTCCTCAGGGAGCTTACATTCTGTTGGGGGAGATAGCCCACACACAACATACAGAGCACACACACACATACACACACACACACACAACCACAAACTGGTGCCATAATGCTGGGCTTGGAGTCAGGAAAAGCTGAGCTCAAATCCAGCCTCAGACACCAGCTGTGTGACCCTAGGCAAGTCACATCACTGTCTGCCTCAATTTCCTCATCTGTAACTAGGAAATGACAAACCCCTCTAGTATCTTTGCCAAGAAAACCCCAAATGAGATCGTGGGTAAGGACAAGATTGAAAAGAATTGAACAACATTAAATAATTTTTGGCAAAAAGAAGCTTTTGATCTTTACAAACCATGCCCTGAAGGCCGAGGAGCTTTTAATAGGTCTGTTAATTACCCAGATGAAGAGATTAATGGGACTACAGAGGAGGCTACAGAATCTGGCCCCAGTTTTCACTGGAGACCGTGTTGAGCCCTGACATTAGGCAAAAGTGTCTGGACTTTCCATCGTTAGCAGCGAGGCACCATGGATAGAACGCTGGGTCTAACGCGAGGAAGACGCCTACAGAGGGACCGTCGTTTAATCTTTACAGCATGGCCTGTGGCCGGCAGAACAGGGGCAGGGCTACGCCTCCTGTTGGAAGGATGAAGACAGTGAGGCCAGACCTCACAATGGTTAGCGCTGCATGACCGTATGACCCGCTGAAGTTGGTGGGAGAAGGGGGCCTTGGGTGAGCTTCAGTCTCCTGGCTCCCTGGAGCCTGCCCTGCTCAGGCCGGGGACTCACCGAGCTCTCGTTCAGGGTCTGCTGCAAAGTTATGAGGTCGCGGGTGGGGCACCAGACCTCCGCAATGAGACACTTGTCTGTGACGCTGAGACTGCACTGGTTGAGCATCAAGTAGACGGCCTTCATCTTGCGGATCTGCACTTGCCATAGGGGTAGCAGGCCTTGGACTCGATGGAGCACCTGCCCTAGGAACTGTTCTGTCTCCTGGAGCACCTGGGGAAGGGAGCCGAGCATGGGATGGTCACCTGTGAGTCTGGGACGGCTTCCCCAGCCTTCCACACTTCCCCATAGCCAAGCCTCTACTTCCTTCTCTGTACAAGGAGGAACCTGGACTAGGTGCTCTCCATGGCCTTCTTTCAGCCCCAAATCCCCTTCCTCTTACCTCCCCCCAGAGACTGTAAGCTCCTGGAGGGCAGGAACTGTTTCATTTCTGTCTCTTGATCCCCAGGGCTTAGTAAATGATACTTGGTTGATCCATAGAAGAGAGGGGTTGGGAGGGACCAGGAGCGATGGGGAGGGGAGGGGCAGTGACATTACAAACTGGGGGATAGAGACCTGACAAAGCCACCCCTCCCCCAGCAGGCTTCAGTCAGGGGCTGGCCAGGCAGAGTCAGAGATGCTGGAGAGGCGAGACCCACCAGACTCAGGTGGGCCTCACTCACCACACTCAGGTCCTGTTTCTGTTGCTGCAGGTGCTGCAGACTGGCCAGACGCTCCTCTTCACGCTCCGGATACGGGAACACATTGCAATGAAAACTGAAGGGACAGCAGTGTGGGAGTGGGTGACGTGGAGGGGGCTGGGGCAGGGGGTGAGAAGAAAAGGGCTGGGGCAGGGGCTCACTCACCAGTCTGTGATCTTTCGGATTTTCTGTCCAATCTGCTCTCCCCAGTAAGAGATAAGGAAGATCACCCAGGGCATGCTCTCCCCCTGCAGGAGAGGTCACCACCGGGAGTTGCCTTCAGAGCCAGCCCTTCCCCCCATCCTGGCCCACCCTGGGGCTCAGATGGCACTGCCCCTCATTTGCTATCCATAGGACACAAACTGGAGGCCAGGCAGGTCCCTTGACCCCTGCCCTGCCCCACAGGAGGCCAGGTCTATACTGGACCAGCTGGACTTCCCCACAGTTGGGAAGCTATTTGAGGGCAGGGGCTGTTCCTGTGTTTTTGCCTTTCTTTGTGTAACAGCTGAGAGAAATGTGTAATACATGTTTATAGATTTAAATCCAGGAATCTGTGAACCAGTTATCTGGGCCGAATAGTCTGGCTATGCCTGGGGTCAAGGGTCATTCAGTGACTAGGTTAGTCAAGGACCCAAGGCCAGAGACAGAGTTGGTCTGGGGTCAAGGGTCAGTTAATGGTCAGGGTCAGGTGTCAATAAGGGTCAAAAGATCTTTGAGCTTGGCCTCATTAGTACCCTGTTGTGACCATAGAATCCTAGAGCCTCTGACAACCCCGAAGGAGAAGGACTGGGTCCTCACATGACTGACTGGTCTAGGAGGGCACCATAACAAGGATGAACAAGTCTTGATTTGGTCTGGTCTCCCCAGGACCTGTGCCAGGGCAGCAGAAAGGGGTGACCTCTTACTGTCAGAGGGTCCTTAAGTGGCTCCTCCATGTCCACAAAGCTGGAGATGAGGTAGCCACGGCATGCTCGCCACAACAGACGCTCGAGAGCACCGGCTCGCCAGGGCTGGACGGCTCCTGCCACAAAACTAACAGACCACCCCATGAGAGTGGGAGAGGACCAGGGTCCTATCCTGCATCCCTGCTCATCCCTGGGGTACAGCTAGCCAAGCAGAGGCACAGATGCATGCCTTCCTGCCACACGTCAATGCTTTGTCTCACAATGGGAACCCTCATGGCAGGTACCAGCTCCCCAGAAGCCAGGCTGGGTGTGGGAGGGCTCCCAGAGGCTTCTGCCTTGTTACATGGAACACCACAGAGGCAGCCAATGGGCAAGAGCCCTGAATTAGATCTTCAGCCTGGCTTTGCCACCAACATGCCAAGGGCCCTGGGCATCGGCTCTTTGCCTTTCAGCTTCCGGCCCTTCCAGCTCCCATATCCCAGGTTCCCTTAAGGTCCACACCTGCCCTCTCAAGTACCTAATCCTAAGATCTGCTCGAGGTCCAGCCGGAGGGTCTAGTAGAAGAGTCTCTTCTAAGGGCCAGTTGGGTGGGGCATCTGGAAACTATGGGACCCGAAGGACACTGAATTCAGGAGTCCCACCCCCATATATGGGAGCCCCCACCCCCCTCAGCCCTGGGAGCCCCACTCCAATGGGGTGAGTCCACCCCAGCCCCTGCATCCCACCACGGAGCCCTGGGAGGGCGGGGGAGCTCGAACATGCTGGCCTCGGGTGTAGGGCCCCTGCCGGAGGACTGCAGTGTGCTGCTGTAGCAGGTGCATCTGAGTGAGCATTGCCTGGTGGTTACTCCGAACTTCTCGAAGCTCCTGTGCCACCTGCTGGGTCCCCTCCTGGATGCGCAGCAGGTCCTTAGGGGGAGGAGCCTCTGGGTTCCCCTGGGGCTCCAGGAGAGTCAGGCCAGCTCTTCTCACCTCCTCCTGCAGGAAGGCTGGAGACAGAGTGGCTCTAGCCAGCTTATCCTAGTCCTGAGCCTCACTGCCCTTTGGGCAGAGAACCCTAGGTCACTCTCTGGGCCCCCTCGCTGAGCTCCTGGATGCTCTGAGGTCAACAAACCTACTACACAAGCACCTACTATGTGCTGGGTTCCAGATTGGGCTCTGGAGATACAGAGTCTGGAGAAAACCCTTACAGAGGTTTGATTCCTCAGGGCAGAGGAGACTCTTGGGCCCAAGCCCTATGCTGCCCCAGCACCCACCAACATGGTCTTCTCGCCATCCTTCCCTCCCTCCAGCTGCCCGCTCTTGCTCTCATAGAACGCTCTTCTATTTCCTTCCTAACAGGCACTAAAAAACGTCACAGCCCCTTTTAAGGTAGGAGTGGTCCACATCACTAAACTGGTTCTGGACAATGCAGTCCCGAGACCATCCCTCAAAGGAGCCTTTGCAGGCGCTGTGGACAATGAGTGATGTGTGAAGCCCAAATGCCCACCCCCAGCCCCGGATCGCCTTGTCACAGGGACCAGGGCCTCTAGGCATCACAGTGTTCCCCAGGAGGGCTCTGGGGCTTCCTTTGGCTGGAGCCTCAGATCCCAGGGGGAACCTAGACAGTCTGTGCTGCCTTCCGCCTTTGTTCTCCCTTTGCTTCTAGCCCTGCCTGGCTCGGCCCCAGCCCCAGCTCCAGCTCCCTTCTCACACTTACAGAAGGTCTTCTCCAGGTCCTCACAGCGTCGCACCTCGCCAACATAGCGCCGCTGAAAGGTGCTCACCGAGGCATTGAGCTGTAGCCAGAAAGGTGGAGTCAGCGATCGAGGGGCAAAAGAGACCCTCGCAGGCCTGGGGCTGGCCAGCCTCCAAAGCCCAATCCAGGCTCTCTAGATGCTTTACAGACTTAAGGGCAGAAGAAGCTCGGAGGCCACTTAGTCTAAGAGCCTTATTCTACAAATGAAGAAACCAAGCCCTGAAGAGAAGTGATTTCTTCAAAGTCACACAGCCATGAAGCACTGGAGGTAGAATTTGAACCCAGGGCCTCTGACTTCCCCAGCACTGCAATGACTCTCCTGAAGCTTGGGGTCAGCAACGCCAGGATGCTCGGATGCCGGCAGCGGGTACTGGTGCTGCTGACTCCCTTCCACCCCATCCCCCATCCCTAACCCCCAACCAGCTCAATCAAAATTCGGTAGTGAAGGAACAAAGAGGGAGGGGTTTCCTAGAAGCCAGGGGACCTCATCTCCAGACCCAACTTTGACTGAACTGCATGACCTAGCATAAGTCATTTCCCCTCTGTGGGCCTTAGTGCTTTCCCCTGTAAAATGGGTATTACATAGTTTATATAAATGCCAGTTATATAAATGTGTGTGTGCCTCTGTGTGTGTGTGTGTGCCTATGTTTGTGTGCTTGTGTGTGAGTGTCTGTGTGCCTGTGTGTATGTCTGTGTGTATGTGCCTGTGTTTGTGTATAAATGTGTGTGCCTGTGTTTGTGTGCTTGTGTGTGTGTGTCTGTGTGCCTGTGTGTATGTGCCTCTGTGTGTGCCTGTGTTTGTGTATAAATGTGTGTGCCTGTGTTTGTGTACTTGTGTGTGTCTGTGTGCCTATGTGTGTGTATGCCTGTGTGTATGTATGCCTGTGTGTGCCTCTGTGTGTGCCTGTGTTTGTGCCTGTGTGTATAAGTGGGTGTGCCTGTGTGTGTGCTCCTGAGTGCCTGTGTGTGTGAGTGAGTGAAACATGCCACTGACATCCCAACAGAGTGGGCATGATCTCAGCATGAAGAACAAGGCACATTTGGGGACATGGCCAGCATGGGGATTTGTTTGGCCTGATATGTTTATCTGTTACCAAAAAAAGTGGGGTAACAAAATTAAATGGACATCACACCATAGAAACAAAGAATTTGGGAGCTGGAAGGCACCGTGGTAGGATCCAGCCTCTGGGTTTGCGGAGGAGGAGGCTCAGAGATGGGGAGAGACTTGACCAAGGCCACACAGCTGATGAGTGGTGGGATTCCTGAGTTGGAGTCCTGAGTTCTGCTCACTGGTCCCCATGAGATCTTGGGTCAATAATTTCCCTCATAGGCCAGATGGAATGCAAGTGGCCACAGAGCTTTATAGCCAGAGGTGCCAAGCTGTCTGAAGAAGGTAGTGTGCCCACCATTGATTCCCCTGGCACCCCAGTAACTCTGTGAGACCCTCTCCCTCCTGGGGCCTGGGAAGCCTCTCCTGCCTCCCTAACCCTTCCAGGGAGCACCTCCTCTGTGCAGCCTGACTCACATCTCGAAACTCCACCAGGCCACGCTCTCCCAGGTCGCTCACACAGGTGTAGGCAGCGGCTGTGGGCAAGAAGAGCTGGGCCAAAGCCACCTCCTCACTCCTGAACATGGAGCCCATGGTTCTGTGTGCACAGAGAGGTCAGGAGTTAGTGGCACCTTGGCTCCCAAAGTTGCTGCCTCCCAATTTCCTATCAGAGCCTGAGGGATGAAAGCTGCTTATCCCTGCATTCTTTCCTCATCCAAGCTCAAGGTAAGTCTTGGGGCCTCCATGGAGCCTCCCCTGAATGCCCAGCCCACAGTGAGTCTATCAGATCCTAATCCTGTAGCTGGAGGGGCTGGAGAGGCCACCTGGGCCAAGACAGACATGTTACAGAGACTGAGGCTCAGAGGTAACTGCCCACCGTCATACAGGTCACGAAGGTTAGAGCAGGAGTCTGAAGCCAAGGCCTCTAACTCCAGAAACAGTAAGACTTTCCTTGGCACCAGCCAGAGCTACGGGGACTCTAGGCCCATTCCCCAGGGCTCCATCCTCCACGGCTTCATGATATTCTCAGAATCTGTGTCAGGAAGGACCTCAGCAGTCACCCCACCTCTCCTAGTCCCATCAGGGAGTGTCCTCTAGGGCCCTGGCCCAGACAACCATTCTACACAAATGAGGTGGTTGGGGAAGGAGGCCTGTGGGCTCCATTTTGGCTCTGAGCTAGGCCCCTGGGTCCTTTTCTCCAGGCTGGACACACAGAGCTCTGGGAGCCTAGCCCTCTACTCCTCTCCAGTGCCCTCTTTATAAGTAATCGTGCTTCCTCCTCAGGACAGACACTCCCCAGTTTATAAGAATCCACTCTGTGTGGAGCCCAGAACTGAGCACAAGAGCCCAGACGGAGCCTGAGCAGGGCAGGGACAGCAGGGAGCCAACTGGTGGCTCGAGGCTGTCTGTGACCAAGGCCTTTAGTGAAACCACTGACTCAGGGCCCTCACCCAAAGCCCCTGTGGTCCCACTCAGCAGAGAGGAAGGAGGGGCCGGGCAAGGGCTAAGCCTTCACTTCTTTGCCAGCTGATGCAACATCTGGAAACAGAAACCATCTTTTCCTGGCTCACAGCCCTCTCTGCTGGGCCTTTCTCCCAAATGGAACAAGTCAGAAGGTGGTGAACACCAAGCAGTTTGTGAGGGAGCTGATGACCCAAGCCATGTGCCCAGGTCAGGGCTGTGGCCAGGGACTAAGGGAGGAGCAGACGACCCAGGCTTCAGACAATTCAATAAGAGTCCACTAGGGCCCAGGCTGTGGACAAGACCCAAAGAAGGAACCTACATTTCACTGATAGGAACCAACAGTCTCAGAGAGAAGTAAATAATTAACCACCACAGCAGTAATAACTGGCCTGTCTGTGCCTTACAAATATTATCTCATGTTCTACATACTCAGATATAAAACACATAATCTCCCTCTAGAGGAAGAGACACACAATCCATACAAAAAGAAGCACTGGGAAAGGGGTACCCACTAGTGGGGTGGGGGGAGGGTCTCAGGTGGGGAGTTGGGGGAGCTGAGAGAGGCCAGGGTGTGCTGGACCCCAGAGCACCGGGGCTCAAATTCAGATCTGTACTTACTGGCTGAGTGATTGTGGGCAATTTCTCTGGCCTCACACATGGAGGATGCTGGACCAGGCAGCCTTTTGACTCTAGAGATAAGATTCCATAAGAGGTGGAGGGGAAGGGAAAGAGCCTTTCTGTCATGGGGCCCAGTCCGTGTAAAAGCAGAGAGAAAGAAACTGGAGAAAATCAGTCTGAACTGGGGAAGAAGGCAGGAGGGGAGTAGCCCTCCTGGAGGGCCTCCCCAGCATCATGGGACAGACATGGCCACACAGGGAGGGCCAGGCCAGGCACATAATCCCACAGGCTGCCCCCACCCCTGTCTCCTGCCAAGCCTAATTCTCTGGGGGACAGAGCAGGGTGCAGCAGGAGGGAGGAGGGGAAGGGTGGAGTACAAAGCACAAGGACTGCAGCCCTCTCCTGCCTTCAGATGCTCCCCCTTGGCCCAGAGGAACCTCCTCTGCTGCCTGCCCCTGATCCCATTCTCTCTGCCTTTACATGGACTGGGCCCCATGACAGAAAAGCACTTTCTCCAGCTCTTCACACCCATAGCATCTCAGCTCTAGAGCCAAAAGGCGGCCTGGTCCAGCCTCCTCTGTGTGTGAGGCCAGAGAGGTTTGCCTCAGCTAGAGAAGGGGCAAGGCAGAGGAAGAGGCAGTTTGTTCTGCAGAGGACCAGGAACTTGAAGGTAGGGGCTGGGGGCGGGGGTGAGCAGCCCGACCTTCTCTCATGCCAGCTCCCCGGCTCCTACCCATGACCTTGATGGCCTTCAGTGTCTGCCTCCATAATACTTCTTCCTAGCCTACGGTAGGCCTCAGGCAGACAGTGTCCTCCTGTACTGGGCACTGCCCTGCAGCCCCCTCCTGGGCAGCCACTGCCCCCTGTACAGGACACTACCCTGCAGCCCCTTCCTGGGCAGCCACTGCCCCCTGCACTGGGCATTGCCCTGCAGCCCCTTCCTGGGCAGTCACTGCCCCCTGTACTGGACACTGCCCTGCAGCCCCCTCTTGGGCAGCCCCCTTCACTCCCTTAAAATCACCCTCCATCATGCCACCTCCCACACTTACTCCCTTGTTGACACTTGTTACTTCCTCCACCACATCTCTCCTGTCTCCCTCTCCACTCACAGGAATCCTGCTCGGGCTCAGGCACTCAGCCCATCTCTCCTGGACTGTGCTGTTCAGCAGCCTCCTCACTGGTCTCCCTGCTTCCAGTCTCTCTCTCCTCTCCAATCCATCTTCCTCACAGCTGCCAAGACAAGCTTTCTGCAGTGCTTGTATCACCAAACTACCCTTCCCCAAACTCAAGAAGTCTTCATGGGCTCCCTATTGCCTCTAAGGTAAGATACAAAATCCTTAGCTAGTACCAACAGCCTACCATCAGCCAGTTCCCACCCCCACACCTTCCCCCAACACTCTGTTACAAACTGGATACTGCTCTTATTTGACAGGATATTCCTTCTCCACTCCAAGCCTTTGCCCAAGCTGTGCCACCTGCCTAGAAGATGCTCCTGCCTGGCCTCAGCTCTCTGAATCTCTAAGTGTCCCGCCCAGCACAGCTCAGGTGCCCCTGCCTAGAGGGAGCCCTGCTGACCTGCCTCCCCACTCCCATACCCTGAGACTTAGTATCTATTGCTCTATATTTTGTATCTATCACCCTATACTTTGTATCCATTGCTCTATTCTTTGTATCCATTTGTCCTTCCACATAATGAATCTGTACAGTCAACGAGGCTTGTCTAGAGCCCCAGCTTCTAGGACCATGCCGGCAAAGAGGAGGAGTTGCCTTGGGAGCTTGAATCGATGTTCTAAGGACTGAGATGGCTTCTCTGGTCTGATGTTCCACGTTCTAAGGTTCCCTTCCCCCCTCCCCAGCTCTGACATCCTACATTCTATGTTCTAAGGTCTCCCTCAGCTCTGACATCCTCTGTTCTAAGGTCTCCCCCCGGCTCTGACGTTCTCCATTCTGTTTTAGAGCAACTTAGCACTGCTCCCCCCCCCCCCCTCCAATGGACCTTGGGCCTCAAGGTAGAGGATGAGAGTGGAGAAGTTTATGCAAGGGGAGGACTGACAGAGAATTGGAGGGAGACAAAGACAGCGCCGCTCTGGGTGCAGCTCAGTCCTGGGGGGCAACTTAGAAGGGATGGCACAGGAGGGGAGTTCCCTTTCCTGCCTCCCCAAGCCCACCTGGCCCAGACTTGATGTCTTTTGAAGAGCAGACGGCAACCACCCTCAGAGGTTTGTTTCCCAGCTGCCCTCCACGCCTGAGCCTGCCCAGGGCAGCAGGGACTAGGTCTCCAGAAGAAACACAATCATTTCCCCACAGGCTCAGGTGCAATTGCTGAGGCCCTGGAGCTGGGACGGAGGCTGGCTGCCATGCTCGGACAGTCAGTCGGCTCACCTCCCTCCTCAAACCACAGCAAGCTTGCTGGACCTTCCAAGGGACAACCATCAAGTCTGATGAACTCATGCAGACTCAGGTAACCTCAAACCTCCTCCTCCCCAGCAACAAAGACCAAGGTGAACTGGACCATCTTGGAGCTACTGTGTGACCTGTCCACCTGACTCAGAAGAGAAGGGGTACCACAGAAGGTGGGTGGAGAAATCTGGGGGCTCCCCCAAAGGCTCCACTGATCCCACTGGGCCCTGAGGTTCATTCATCCATTCATCCATTTATCCATGCATTCATTCAGACATTCCTAGGCCCCCATACATATTGCCTCCAAAGATGAACAAAGTTGAGATCCTGTCCCCAGGGAGCTTACACTTTAGCAGGCTGCTGCTGGCAGAAGGCAGGCTTTTCAAAGTCTCTCTAGCACTGGAAAACAGAGGTAGGGGCTTGCCATGTGACTTGGGTCAGTCACTTCCCCTGGGGGGAAGGGTCACCTCGTGTCCCCATCTCTAGACAGGGAAATGGATGGCCACCCAAAGGGGAATGGGAGAAACAGCATCACCCTGGCCACAAGAGGGAGGAAAAGGAATGGAAATGGGAACCCCGCCCCCCCCCCCAACTGTGACCAGATGATTCAAGGCCACAGCGACAAGTTCATATAGGGCCTGGGAAAGAGGAAGTAGAGGAAGGAAGAAGGTGGTAGGTCTCCCCAAAGCTTTGCTCTTCTGGAGTTCTCAGCTCAGCACCTCCCCCTGTTGTGGGGCTGAAGGCCAAACTCCCTTGAGAGGCAGCCACCACCCAGGCCAGCCTGCCTCCTAGTCCCCCTTTCACTTTCGGTTCTTTCTTCAAAGACTCCTTACATACAAAAAGTAGAGCTTATAACTAGGCCTAGGGGGACTGGGAGGGGAGATCCCCAAACCTCCAAGTCTAGAGAAGGTTCTTAGTCTGAACAGTCCAAGCTTTGACAGCCCAGGCTGTCCAGAAGGTGGCTCTGACCTTCTGTGTTCTATGTTCTAAGTTCCCCCCAGCTCTGACATTCTACATGCTAAGACCCCTCATTAGCTCTGATTTCCTATTAACTCCCCCTCCAACTGTCAACCCCCCCACTTCAAAACTGTCCACAGCCAGCTGGCTCTCACTGTTCACAGAATTCCCCATGGCCCTTTCCCATCTTCAAGCTCGGTCCTGGGAGGTCCCCTACCTTCTGGCCTGCTCCCTCCAGTCACAGGGAACTGCCCCTTGCTTCCCTACAGCCCCATTCCCTTCTGTGTCTCCTCAGCTCTCTGGGGATGAACAAAAAGCAGCCTGTAGTCCTAAGCCTAACGGCATCAGCATCAGGTGGACTAGAAGGTGAGCTCCCTGAGGGAAAGCCCTCTAGTCAGGTTTGAAATTCATTTTTTTCTGCTGGCTTTGGCTCTGACATCAGCTACAATTTCCCTCATGTCCCTCCCCATCTTTGCCTCCTGAGAGCTGCCCCCTACAATAGACTCAAAGGAAAATCCAGCTCAACCGCATGCCCCCCACACCCCTAAGGCTGCCTGAGGTGGGGCGCACTGGCCCTCCCAGGGCTGGGGGCCCCACCTCTATCCAAGCTCGAGCATGGGCATTAAATCTGCAGTTGGGATGTTTGCCTAATCTTTGGGAGGTGCAGAGCGCATAGCGGGTTCACAGTGTTCCGCGTGTCCCACTGCAGGGGACAGAAGCTCTGAGAGGAACTAGCCTCCGCCACCCAGCCCAGTAGGACCATTTCTGGTCCATCCCAGTGGAAAAGGGCTAGAAAGCAAAAGGATAAGGGCACTTGACTTGGCTGGGAAAAGGTCCCGAGTCAGTGGCTGACCTCCAGCAGCAGCAGGTCAGCCTGTGACTCACCCCCCTTGTGTCTGCCTGAGTCCTAGGAGGTGAGAGATGGGCTCAAGTGACCCTAGTGGGCAGTTCTCAGGGTGGGAGGGGGTGAGTATAGTGCAGGACTGGGAGCCAGGAACCCTGGATTCTAGACTTGAGGCACCACTGAGAGCTGAAAGTTGGGAAAGTCCCATTTCCTCTCTACGCTTGGAGGGGTACAAACTTGTGTAAGATGAGGCTGGTTGGACAGCACCACCTCGAAGGGCCCTTGGAGCTGCCAAGATGTCATTGCCTGGCCAAGGAGCAGCTGGATGGTCTCCCAGGGCACCTTGAAGGCTATCTGGTCCTCTAACATACCTGGCAGGGGGCCCAGACCCCAGCCTCACTGGGGGAGCTCCCTTATCCCCTGGAGCTCCAGAGCCTCCAAAGCCCTGGGAATATTGGTTCCATTTTCGGATGAGGAAGCTGAGGCTTACAGAGGGAGAAAGACTCCCAGGGGCACATATCAAAGTGCTGAACCTGGAATCAGCCCCAGTTCTCAGGTCTCTGGGTTCTCTCACTCACCCCCGGGGCCTGGGTTGGGGATGAGGAGGAGGCTAAGCAGGGCTCGAGGGCTGGGGGACCAGGGAGCCAGGGGTCCAGGGGGCTAGGGAGCCAGGGGGCCAGGGGACTGGGGGGCCGGGGGGCCGGGCGGCTGGGGGTCTGGGGTCTGGGGGTCTGGGGGCAGTGTAGGTGGGACGCGCATCCTAATGTCGCCTGGCCCCACTTACCTAGCACGCTGTGCCCTGCACCAGGCCTTCAGTTCCTCCAGGAGATTTGCGGCCTCAAGAGGGAGGATCCAACTTCTGGCTGGCTACTGGAACAGCTTGGGGGCGGGGCGGGTCCCAGGGAGGGGAGGGGAACAGGGCGGTCCTGCCAACCCTACTTCCTTCTGGGGAAGATCAGCCCCTCCTCCAGTCCCTGCCCAGCCCCTTAGATCAGTGCTACAGTCACTGGCCCCAGGACTGGTTCCCTGGCCCACTTGGGGCTGTGACAGTGGCCGGAGCTGGGAGGGCCCTTAGCAACCGTCCCGAAGAGGACATTGAGGCCTGGGGATGAGGGGTGGGGAAAGGTGGCTGGCAGTCAGGAAGGCCTGAGAGAGCCTGGGGTCACACCTGGAGCAAGGAGGGAGCTCAGAAGGCATCTCATTAACTCCACTCTCATCTAGCCCCATTCAAACAACCATGGAGTACTGAGTAAGCACCTACTGTGTGCCAGGCCCTGGGGATAAAGAGGCTGAACATGAAGTGGACCCTGTCCATGGGGAGCCAACAAGGACACGTATACATATAGGAGACACACAGACACAGGTTCACATGCACATGCATGCACACACACACACACACACAGAGCACTGCTGCCCCTCTTGCAGCTGCAGTCCCCATTGTCCTTGGGGTTCAAGGATCTGCCACCCTGCCCTCTTCACGCAGGAGAGAGGATGGTCCCTTGTCTCCTTTTTCCCTACTCAGGTCCCTGGATCTTTACAATGTTGTCGCTGTATCAGTCATTCTCCTGGTTGCTCTCCCTTCCTTCTGCATCAGTTCATACAAGTCTTCCCAGGCTTCTCTGACACCATCCCTGCTCATCATTCTTATACCACAATAAATAGCATTCCATCACCTTTATATGCCATAATGTTCGGCCATTCCCCAGGCGATTGCCAGTTCTTTGCTATTACAAATAAAGCGGTAAATGTGTTTGCACCTGTGGATTTTCTTCCTCCTCTGATCATTTTGGGTTTAGACCTAGAAGTGGTTCCACTGGGTCAAAGGGTATACACAGTTTAATAGCATTATGGGCATAGCTCCAGAAAGACCCTCACTACCGTATGTGTGTGTCCTTACTTCAGAGAGCACATGAGACTTGGAAAAGGGAAGTGACTCATAAGAAATAACACAGTTAGTCTTTGGGGGCAATCCAGGATGTCTCATTGAAATTCTGAACTCTTTCAAGACCACATCCTCTTTCCTCTCTGCCCTGCCCTGCTGTGTCCCCATGCTTCTAGCCACCAACACAGATGGTATCTGACTGGGTGTTATCTTGGGGATGCCCTTGCCCCTCCCAAGAAGGCACAGCGTGGCAGTGGGGGTCCCAAACTGGGAGGTGACCTGAGGCGCAGGTCCGGCTCTACTGTGGCACCCTGGACAAGTCACTTCAGTGTTTCAGGCCTGTTTCTTCATTTTTAAAAGCCATCTTTTTGGAGTCGCTACAATCAACAGTTATAATCCTTAATTCTACAGTCAGCGACATCTTAGAAATCTTCTGGTCTCCAATTCCCTTGTGCTATCATTTGGGAATGTGAAGCCCAGAGTGACCACCCCCTCCTTCCCCCCCCAGGCTCACCTGGCTGGTAACTAGCAGTTTGGAAGCCAGGTGCTCAGCTCCAGGGTTGGGACAGCCCTCGGCACCAAGACCAAGCCAAGGTCCTCAAGCACCAACTCTGGGCAAGATGCTCAGGGGATGTGGCCCAGTGAAGCAAAGGTCTGAGAGTCTGCAGAGAACCTGCAGGGCTCTTCTTAACTTAAGCTAGCGCTTAAAAAGCACCTACTATGGGCCAGGTACTGTGCTGTCAGTTCTTTACAATTATCGCCTCAGTTCCCACAACCCTTTGAAGTAGGCACTGTATTTTGCAGCTGGGGAAACTGAGGCAAATAGAGCCCAAGGTCACCCAACTAGGAAGTATCTCAGGTCAGATCTGTACTCAGGTCTTCCTGAATCCAGACCCAGCCTCTCTGCCCAGCTCTAAGGATGCTCCTTCCAGCCCTGCCGTAGACAAGGGAGCTGACTTGGATGGCTCCTTCAAGTGGGCCTCCATTCATTCTTCGAGGGGGTGGGGGCACCACAGGCATCTGGAATCTCATGCATGGAGGATCCTGAGACTCAGGGATCCCTTTCTGGGTGATTCCTGTTTGGGGGTTCTGAGCCTGTGCCTATTCACCTTATGTGTATTGGAGGGGCTGCAGCAACGACCCCCCCCTTCTTATTCCTGCCCTAACTCCCTTCTCCTGATCTTGGTTGTGTATTGAGATACAGGCTCTTGAGGGCGTTACCCAAGACATGGGGAAAGTGGGGCTCTGGTTCCCCTGCAGATCTCTCTCTGCCCTTGTCCTTTGCCCAGTGTGGGACCAGCTGCCCCTCCATTTATGACTTCTTTGAGCCGATCCATGAGCAGCCTGAGCAGGTGGAAGCCCCAGGTGATGACTGGCTATGGCCTTCAAGTTGGGTTTGAGAGCGATTACAAGGCACCGGACCAAATCCAGCCCTTGCCCCCTTTCCTCTATGCCCCCTTCTGTCCTCTGGCACTGCCCCCACCCTGGGACAACTTGCCCCTCATCTGCCTCTAGTCCCCTGAAGCCCTAGCCCCACCTTCCCTCAGGGAAGCCTCTCTCAAATGCCCTAGTTCTGGGGTCTTCCCTCTTCAGCCTGGCTCTACTTGGCTCACATACAGTCTGCACATTCTCCCCCAAAGGACTGTGTGAGATTCGCCTCTTGGAGCCAAAGTCTGGCACACAGTAGGTGCTTCATAAAGCAGCTTGTGGACTGCTGTGCAGAGTCTGGCTCATGTTCTCCACTCTTCTAGAACCTTCCTGGGCGCTCCCCTGGTCCTGCTGGCCACTTTCATCACCCTTGTGCCTGTCACACCCAGAAGCACAGAATTAGGAGGTGGCAGGGTCTACAACTGGCATTTCTATATTGAGTATTAATCTCTTTTTCTTCTCACAACCACCTTGGGAAGTAGGTGTTGTTACTTTCACTTTACAGATGAGAAAGCTGAGGCCAGGGTCACACAGCCGTAAATGTCTGGGGCTAGATTTGAATTTGGGTCTTCCTGAGTCCAGGCCCAGTCTCTGCCATCTTCTAAGTTCCCTAGTTAGCTGCCAGTCAAGAGTACAGCCATGATGGTCTGGTCTGTGCTAAAGACCTAGAAAGCAAGGAACGCGCCAATCTAGGCAGCTCCAACCGGCGGGGCATTCTTCCTGACCTCCAGCTTAGGTCAGCCTCTTTGCACCTGCCCCTAACTCTGCCATCCCTGCTTTGAGCCCTTCAGATACCTGAGAAGGGCCCATCGGGCCTAAGTCTGCACCCCCATCTTCTCCAGGCCCAACACTCTTTCCCTGTCCTTAAGGTGGATGAACTTGGGGTCCTTCCCATCTCCTGCATTATACTGGAGGCTCTGTGGGGGCGCTGGCACCGAGTCACTGAAGTCTCTTGTTCCCAGAGACCACAGAGTAGAGTTAACACAGGTTTCTGGATGCGTTTTCCTTTCCCTACAGCCTGTGCACTCCCTCTCTTCTCTACCGAGCAGCACCTTAGCCACCCTTCAAGGCCTTGCTGACACCCCTCACTCTCTTACCCTCAGTGGCTCCCTTGCTCCTGCCTGGACGCTTTTGCTTAGCACTTAGCCACAGCTGCCTTACATAGTTGGTGATGTTATCCTGGTTCTGACCCTGCTTGGATCTCACAGTCAGGAGGTTCTGGGTCAGAAGGCACGACCTCATGCCCAGCTACTTCCCAACCGCCGGAGTATGGCTGCTCTTCTTTCACTTGTGAGCTGTCCCTCTGGCAGGAGTTTCCCAATCTTGCTCTTAAATTAGCTTTCCTGGATGTGGGGGACCCTTCTCCTGTTTCCTACCAAAGCAGATGGGCCTGGAGCAGAGTAGAGCCAGGCCTTGAATCTGGGCATTGTGGGGTTCCAAGGAACCTTGGAACAGTCAGCCCTGAATGACTTTGCCAAGACTGCTCCTCCTCTCACACCTGAAAGTGCTAGGTAAGGGGGGGCCTTTAGGGAAGTTTGGCCTATATGGGCCCATCCCCTTTCCTGCTTTGCAGGCAGCAATGAGGAAGTACCAGCCCAGGAAAGGGGAAAGAGAGGGGTGTGGGGCAGCCTCCCATGACCTCTGGCCAAGCTGGGGACAGCACCTATCAGGGACTCCCAAAACGGAGATGTGGGGTCCCAGTTCTGTGACTCGATGTGTCCTTAGCTCCACCAAGTGAGACACTCGGCACACATTTGTAGGTTTTATTCTGGGGGCCCAGATGGGAGGGTGGCTGCTGCCCTTGGCCCAGACTGGGTGGGAAGGGAGTGGCAGGCAGCTCCAGCTTCATCGATACAGGAAGTCGGCCTGTATGTTGGCAGCAATCTCAGCCTCCCACTTGTCTCCATTATTAAGAAGCTTCTCCTTGTTGTAAAGCAGCTCCTCGTGGGTCTCCGTGGAGAATTCAAAGTTGGGGCCCTAGGCAGGGAGAGGGGGAGTTGTGAAGGCCTGCGGATGCCCCCTGCCCTCCACGCCCTCCTCTGACCCCCGTCCCAGCTGCTGACCTCCACAATGGCATCCACGGGGCAGGCTTCCTGGCAGAAACCACAGTAGATGCACTTGGTCATGTCGATGTCATAGCGGGTCGTCCTGCGGCTGCCGTCTGCTCTGGGCTCGGCCTCGATGGTGATGGCCTGCAGAAGAGAAAGGTTAGCGGCAGAGCCCCATCCTATGCCACCGGTGTGGACGGTGCTCGCCTCTCACATCCGGGTGCCTCACCTGGGCCGGGCATATGGCCTCACAGAGCTTGCAGGCAATGCACCGCTCTTCCCCTGAAGGGTAGCGCCTCAAGGCATGCTCCCCGCGGAAGCGCGGGCTCAGCGGGCCCTTCTCAAAGGGATAGTTGATGGTGGCAGGTTCCCGGAACATGTAACTTAGAGTCATCCCCAAACCTACAACAAAGGGAGAGAGTCTGCAACTAGGCCGTCTGCCTCCACCTTGCAAGGGCCTCCTGAGGAGCTGCCCACCATACCCGGCACGCACCTCGAATGAGCTCTGTCCACAGGAGGGTCTGGGCTGCTCGGTCTGTCACAGACTTCATGTCCATGGTGGCCTCCTTCACGTTCACATACTCTGGAAAGGAGGCGTGTAGGTTTGTCAGGGAGAGGAGGGGAGGAATGGGCAGAGAGAGGACTCCGATATGAAAGCACTCTCCCTAAAAGGAGGCCCCTTGACCCTGATGGGAAGGGCTGCAGTGTTCCTGGTCACCCCTAAACCTGCTAAAGCAATCTACTCTACTTACTGAGGCAGGAAAGTCAATAAAGACATTTTAGGAAGATTTTTCATCAAAACCTCAGTTCACTAGAAAAATAAATCACCTGAATGACCAGCCAACAAAGATTCTGGATGAACTAGGCTAACTGCCTGAAGATGCCCCGGCCTCACCACAAGGTCAGCTGTCTAAGGGTGTACTAGACACGCCTTAAAGGGGTCAGGATGGGGCCCTCTGCGGAGCAAGGTGCTGGGAACAAGCCTTGAATAAATCACAGGATGGCACGAGCCAGGCCTGCGGGCAGGGGGCCAGCACAGCAGGCTGACTGATGTGGCACGTCTCAGTCAGACCCATGCTCTCCAGAGCGCCGGGGTGCCTTCCCTCTCTGGGGTCTGACACCATCAGCTCTCCCTCACTCCCAGGGGTATCTGACACACGTGGGGTCTCTCTCTGCTTCATCTCCCGCTGTACCCTCAGCACTGAGGCAGCACAAGGCTAGGCACCCCATCTCTGCTCAGGCACATCCTGAATTCCAAATGCCACGAGCCTGGAGATATCTGTCGGTGGTACTGGGAAGGAAGAGGAAGGGCACGGGACCTCACTCCCCAAGGCACAGGTCTGAGTCTCACTGAACTCTGACTGCAAGTTGCTGAGGGCAGGTCCCTGTCCTCTTCCTTTGTGCAAAAACACTATTTGTGCCTGGCCTGGTGCATTCCTTCTTTGAAGAGGCTGCTGCAGACACACAGACACACAGACACATGGCGGCCCAGAAGGCTTGGCCTGGGACACACCATTGTTGCTGCTGCTGTGGCTGGACCAGAGGAAGTGGATCTCTGAGGACCCTCAGAAACCAGGGACTATCATTTTCCAGAAAACCAGCTCAAGGCTGAAGAAGGAACTTGGCCCCAGGGGATCCAGGACAGCATGGGGATGCTGGCCGAGGGCCTTGGATGCCCATTGCCTGTTCTCTGCTGGGATGCCCTACAGCTGGGGCAATACCAACTTGCATCTTGTGGCCCGATCAGGGATGTGGCCCAGGCGTTGCATTTAGAGGTCTCTGGGCACCCTCCATGCCAGAGGACACCAGGCAGCAGGCTTTTACTCGCCAAGGGCACTGGGCTGAAATGGTGCCGAGACCTTCTTCCTTATTAGCAGGGGAGCAAAGCTTGAGGATCTGTGGGAGTCTGGGTCTCCTTGTCCTCCAGCCTTGGATGAGAGGAGCAGGACACAGCCTCTGGGCCTCTTCCCCACCTGAAGATGAGAGGAGTGGGCCTAGAGGACCCCTGAGTGCCCATGGTGGAGACCACCTTGGACTGACACAGCAGCTCCACCATCTCTGCCCTGAACAGATGAGGAGGAAACCTGGACCATGGCGGGGGTGGGGTGGGCGGGAGGAGGCTAAGTCAGAGGTCAAAGGTGCCCCAGGCAGAGAAGAGAGAAAGAACCACTGGTATCTGAGGGCCAAGCCTGGGATACTCACTGTAGGAGGAGGTGGAGGGACTGCCGTGTAGACCTCTGGCCGGGCCTCGGCAACGGGCTGGTCCTGGAAAAAGAGGCAGCGGAGTTGCGGACTCGGGGTGGGGAGAGCCTCCCGGCCCCCTCCCCTAAGCCAGGGCCCCTGGGCTCGCCTACCTGCGCCTGCGACCCGGGAAATGACACGCAGCAGAGCCATGTGAGGGCCGCTTATCTGCAAAGAGGAGGGGGCTGCCGTCAGCGGGGTGCTGCCCCAC
>CM053601.1:189864822-189899463 GCA_028646575.1 Pseudocheirus occidentalis | reverse complement strand
CCAGGACATCGGACCCAGGGGAGAACTCCAGACCCCTAGAAGCCCCCCCCTGGGGGGGGCAGAGCCAGGCGGGGAGGGATTCGGAGAGCCCGCAGGGGAAGGGGGAGGGGCGCGGTTCCTCTGGTGACCTTGGACGAGTCCCTTCCAGCTCCCTGGAACCCAGCCTCGTCTCCCGGGCAGAGGGGCACGGGGAGGGGCGGGGAGGCATGGGGGCGAAGGGGGTGAGGGACCAGAGGAGCCACGTCGTGACCCCTGACCTGGCCTCCAATCCCATGCTCGGCCCTGCGCATGGCGCATGCGCACCTTCAGGGTGACCCTCAAGTTCGCATCCTGAGGGACGCCCGGAGTGGCCAGCCGCAGCAAGGATGCCCGGTGTGGCCCGACCCCGGCCCCAGCCCCGGGCCGCCCCCTCCCCTTCCCGCTGAACCGCGAGCCCACCTGGAGGAGGCGCTGGCGCCGCCGCGGCCACCGCTGAACCTCAGAGCCGGGTCACTCGGGGTGGGCGGGGCGGGGGAACGCTGTAATCGCCAAGAAGCTCCCATTGGAGCGCTGGCCCGTCACTCAGGCACGCGGGGCAGAAATGGAGAATCTTGATTGGTCGAGAAGCCAGAAGCGGGGCCGCAAGCTTGACTCCGCGGATGATTGGTCGGATTTGCAGCCGCGCAGGAAGCCGAGCAGGGCGGCGCCATGTTTGTGCGGAGGAACCAATGAGGTAAGTTTGCGCCACGTGAGGGGCGGGAGACGGTGGGTGTCACGCGGTTAGCGCCTCATGGGCGGGGCGAGAGTGCGTGTGGGAGGGGCTAGCCCTTAAGGGGGTGGGGTTCGGTTTCCCGGTCAGTGAAGTGAACCCATCAAAGGACCTTGCTGTGTAACCTAGTGCAGGCGTCCGGGCCGCTCCAGCCTCAGTTTCCTTAATTGTGAAGCAAAGGAGAGGGAGGGGTCTCTAGTGGCCTCGTGGGGAGGGGAGGGGGGAATGTCTCTGCGGCCACGTGGGCTCGCGGGACGCGCCGGCGCAGGAGGCAGGTCGCCCCTCCCCCACATCTTTCCCCCGCGTCCTCCCCCAGTGCTTGCATTGAGCGGGTAGTGGGGTCCTCCGCCCGTCCACCTGTGGGTGTGTCTGGGGTTTGAGACCCTGGGACGGTTTGCCCTTTTCTCCTCCAGCTCTTTTTGCAGTTGAGGAACGAGGCAAGCAGGATGAAGTGATTTGCCCAGGGTCACACAGCCAGCAAGTATCTGAGGTTAGATTTGAACTTGGGTCTTCCTGACTTCCCTCCCGGCTCACATAGTGTGCACTGGTTATTAAATTACAGGCCTATTAATCCCTCTTTGTACAGGGCACTGTGCCAGCCAAGGGTCCGAGGGCAAGGGGAGAGAACTACTCTTGGGGAGCCTGCATTCTGGGAGTTCGGGGGTCACGGGGCACCCTAAATGCCAAGTCATTGAGCAGGGGAGCAGAGGTGAGGAAGGGGGTGCCCTCAGCAGAGCCTGGTGCAGTGGGGGACCTGCAAAGGCTGGGAGGTGGGAGATGAACTGTGCGTGAGGAGTGATGCGCGGCTATGGCAGGAGGCCAGGGATGCATCAGGGGTGGTGCTTGTGGGAAGTAACAGTGGGGAGGGGGCAGAGTCGGGAAGCACTGCGGGGGATGGGGCTCTTTGGGAGGGGCTGGGTCTGAAGCTCCCTTGAGGCATGGAAACCTTCAAGTGGTCACCTGACCTCTGCTTGGAGCTTCCCCCCCCCAGCTGAGCCTGAAACTCCCTCCCCAGCTCCCACCTGCTTCTCCTTCTGTCCTCTGGCCCCAGCAGAGAAGACAGAATTGAGAACAGGAAGACTTAGAGGTCACCCAGCACAGCCCCCTGGTATTACAGATGGAAACCCAAGGGGACCCTCCCACTCGCACCCTAGCCCCTCTTCAATCTGCACCAGGCTGACAGTCCCCAGCTCCTCAGCCCGGTCCTTGAATGGCTTAATTTCTCCTCCAGCCAATCCAGTGGCCCTCCAAAAATGTGCCCAAAAGGGAGCCCAGGCCCCAGCCTGAGCCTCAGCTTAATAATCAGAGAACTGAACTTGAGTTCCCCACAAGGCCTTTACTTAGAAGTGGCAGCACCAGGGAGCCCAAGGCCCCAAAGGACAGCCAGCTGGTGGGGTGTGAAGGCCCAGTCCAAGGGCTCTCCTGCCCCGTGTGCAACCCCAACAAGTCCATCTGTGCCCTCTCACAAGGCCTGAGGACGGCCGCAGAAGGGGCAGCCCCCAGCTCAGAGGAGCGTGCAATGGCCCTTGCGGCTAATCTCCACCAAGGAGAGCAGCAGCCCCAGGCTGCGCTGGGCATAGGGCGGGTACCGCAGGGAGTTAAGCTTCTCCATGCCCGAGCTTCGCAGGAGGCAGCTGCGCTGATGTGAGAATGTGTCGAAGCTGAACTTTCCGTGGTACATGCCCATCCCGCTGTTTCCTATGAGACAGAAAGGGGGTAGCGACTGGGCTTTGGGCCTCCCCAAAAGGCTTTTGGTCCTTCCCCCTCACCCCCACTTTTAGTACAGGGAGGGGGAAATTCAGCAAAACTCCACAGCCCTAGGACATGGAGTTGGGTGAATCTACGGGAACTGATGTAAAGTGAATTGAGAAGAACCTGGAAGTCACTGCACAGGAAGAGCAATGCTGTACAGTAATCCACCCTGGAAGCCTTGGCTGCTCCCACCAAGACAATGGTCAAGGCAGTTCCAAAGGACTCCTGATGGAAATTGCCCTCCTTCTCCAGACAGGAGAATGGGCTCTTAGTGCAGACGGAAGGAGAATTTTCTCGCTTTTCTTGGTTTTTATGGGGCTGATACAGAAATAAGTTTTGCATGATTTCACATGTATAATTGATAGAGTTTTGTTTATCTTGTCAGTGAGTGGGGAAGAGGAAGGAGAATGGGAGAGAACTGGGAACTCAAAATTTGAAAAGAAGGTTAAAATAATAAAATTAAAAAAAAAGTCTTATGAGTTTTCTGCTGAGCTGAGTGTTTGAGAGCAGGAATGGGCCTTTCCTGACCTTTGCGCATCTTTCAGGGCCCAGAGGGGCAGTTTGATTCAATAAGCATTAAGATTTGTGTCAGCTGTGTGCCTGGCACTGAGACTGTGATACAGTGGAGAAGGCTTTGGAATCAGGAATAGCTTGGTTCAAGGACCACTTGTGACCCATTATAACTATTGTGGAGGGAACAGGAAAAAGCACAGGGTGTCTGCAGCATCTCTTATGACTGGAGAGAACCAGCGAACTCAGGGATGGATGCGGGTGGTGAGGTGGGGCGCCAGACCTACCTACTCCTCCAAAGGGCAGTGTGGTCAGGGTCATGTGCATGAACCCATCATTCCCACAGAAGCCCCCACTGCTGGTCTGTTCCAACATCTGGTGCACCACCTAGAAGGAAGCCAAGAAGGCTCAGGAGATGCCATGGGGCACTGCCGCAGGCATTAGCAGAGGGGTTCCAGCCATCACCTCTACCTCTCTGTCCTCTGATGCCTGAAAGGGGCTGAGGCACACACCCGACCAGTGCCTGGGAGAGATGCCCTGAAGATCTCATTCTCTGCCTTTCTTAGTTACTAAAGAGTGTTACTAAAGTTACTAGAGAGTGCTGAAGGATTAATTTCAAGGCAAGGAGCCTGAAGGCAGACTGAGGAGGGTAAGGCCCTTCTCTGAGTCCCCCAGATTCTTCCCTCTCCCCAACCCCTCACACCTAGCTCCGGGTTCATCCCTTTTGGCTTGGACTGTTGCAAAGGCCTCCTCGGCTTCCAGGTTTCCACCAAGTTGCCAAAGGTGGTTTCCTGAAACACAATTCTATATATTTCACTGCCCTGCTCAAGAACCCTCCTTGTCTCCCTCTTACCTTTAGGATAAAATAGTATAATAGATCTGGAGACAGGAGGGACCTCCAGAATTACCTAGTCCAGCCCCCCTCCCCTTTTACAGAAAAGACTGACCAGTGAATCCCAGTGCTGGAGCAGGGTCTGAGACTGTAAAGTCCAGTTCAATTAGGAATCTCCTCTGTAACAATAGGGCAAGTGGGTAGCGTAGAGGAGAGAGCCCCAGGCCTGGTGTCAGGAGGATCTGAGTTCAAATCTAGCCTCAGACACTGATGAGCACTGATTGAGCCTGGGCATTCAGTGAGTTCCAAACTGACTTAGCGGTCATCCGCATCTGGCCAGTGTCACTGTTGTATGCAAGAGAGCATGAGAGACTGTGTCAGGTACTTTGCCAAAATCTGGGTAAAGCAGATGGGGAGCATTCCCTTTTAACCCAGTCAGGAAAGGAAATGAGCTTGCTTAGGCATGACCTGATGGTGACGAGGGCCCTGGTTCTGAATCACCACTTCCCTTTCTAAATGCCCCCAGATCCTCCCTTCAACGAGACGTTCTAGAATTTAGTCAGGAATCAAAGTCAAGGGCACCAGCCTCTGCTCCTTGTGGCAAGAGCCACAGCTCTCTCTCCTAAGACCTGTGGGGCACACTTTGGCCCTCCCTCTCCCAGTCAGAATCTGAGCTTCATCATGTTGCAGTTCGGATTTTGTCTCCCTGTGCAGGGGCAGCCCCCTTCTTGCCTTGTTCTTTCTCTGCTGAACCTGTTGGGTGAACCTTGGTGGTGGACTTGGCAAATCCCTGGGGACAGTTTTGTCCTTCATGCTCCCTTTCTAGCTAGAAGTTTTTTGTTGAGCCTCACAACACCTCGTGAACATGTTTCCATTTGCCCTTACGAGGTCACTCCATCCCTGAACAGCAGGTCAGATCTGTGTGGATGCCTCACTCATGTAATAAAGCAACAGAAAGATCCAGTGCCTCATATACGAGCCTCAGACCCTTAGCAAGGAAGGAAACTCGCTCAGCAAAATAAAGAAATCCACCTTAACAACTCTAGGAGAATCGCACCTAAGATTGCAGCGGGAGGGGGAGTGTGGAAGCTGAACAAAGACGTGAGTCTGGGTGCAGCTAGAAGGGGAAGCCAGTGAGTTAACACTGCAAAGCTGCAGTCAGTGAAGAACTTTGTGGTTCCTTGGCTCTCTGGGGAAAACTGGCAGCATTGGGCTTTAGAGAAGAAACTTGAGTCCAGCCTGGGAAGCAGAGCCAGGCCTGTGACTGCCCCAACTCAGGCACACCCTTTGATTCCATTCCATGGGCCCCTCCCCCCAGGCTTCACTGACCTTTTGATCGCCTGGCCCTCCCCTGAGGTTCCACTGTCCTGTCCCATCTTTCTCTGGGCCCTCCCCTGTGTCCTCACTGCCTTCCCAGCCCTAGACCCTCCACTTTCACCTCTGTTTCCTCCATTTTCTTGCCACCACCACCACCACCATCTTCCTTACCTTAGAATCGTTGGAGAAGGCATACAGGGCCAGGGGCTTCTCTCTCTTCCTGATGAAGGCAATGGCCTCATCAACACTCTGTACATTCAGGATGGGTAAAATGGGCCCAAAGATCTCCTCCTGCATCACAGGGTCCGTCTCCTTCACATCCACCAGCACTGTAGGGGCTGCCTCAGAGCACAGGGGAAACCTCAGGCTGGGGCTCTCAGAGGGACCCAGGGCAGGGGGAACAGGGGTGATGGGGGCATGAAAATGTCATCACAAGGCAGGGGATAAGGCAATGCCTGCCAGGCCGTGGAGACACCAGGAGCGTGAGGTCACACAGAGGTCAGCTGCCCACAGCTTGGCTCCCTGCTGCTCCTGTGGAGCGACCAGCACCAAGGACCCAGGGGGAGGGCAATACGGGGACCACTCACCAATGTAGCGTTCCTGCTCATCTGACTGGCCACCAATGACTGCCCGGCCATTGCCCAGCAGGCCTTGGAGCCTGTGGAAGTGCTTGTCATTGATGATGCGGGCCAGGTCTGGGGAACTCTGGGGATCCTTCCCATAGAATTGGGTCACTGCACTTTGCAGGGCGGGCAGCAGCTTCTCTTGAGTCTCCCGGCTGCACAGGACATAGTCTGGGGCCACGCATGTCTGTCCCGCGTTGAAGAAACGGAACCAGGCCACGCGGTTGGCCACGTTCTGGGGGTCGCAGTTGTCATCCACGTAACAGGGGTTCTTACCTCCCAGCTCCAGTGTGAGGGGGGTCAGGTACTGGGAGGCAGCAGACATGACAATTCGGCCTACAGAGGGGTTCCCTAAGGAAGTGGAAGCAGTGTAGACCATCTAAACACCTTTCCATCAGACCAAGGAACCTTGCTTGGCTTTTCACAGGGTCATGGACTTTAGATATGGAGGGACCTGAGGGATCATTCAGTTTAACCCTTTCTAACCCATCTTCACAGAGCTGCTCTGTTGGGAACCTGACTGTCCCCTCCCCTGAAATTTCAGAGGCGCCAGTTACCTGGGATGAGTTATAGAAGTCTCAACTACCCCCACAGCCCTCCCCCCTTTCTATGCATTTCTTATTCCCCTGCACTCCCTCTTCTGAGCAAAGCCTCTGACTTTGGATCCTCATCAAGGGTGTCCCTTGCTGGTCTCCAGACCTGAACCTGTCAGCAGGTTCCCCAGGGCCCCTTCTACTCGAGGCCCGCCCTGAGCAGCTCTGCCATCAGCCCTGTTTCCCTCCTGACATTTTCCTATCCTGTCTCATCATTTACGTGCGTGCGGCTCATATTCCACCTCATCCCCGCTATAAGCTCTGTGAGGCCATGAAGGCCTCCCCATGGAGGCCAGAAAGGAGGAATTGCAAGGAGAGCCAGGACTGGAATGAGTTGTTGGAATCCAAATTAGGCCCTTTCCACCTTGTGCTTTCCTCCAGGACCCAGAGAAGTAACTGCCTTGGGGGTGGGCAGATCAAACCTGAGGCACCTCTCAGAGGGGAGCCCCTTTCCTCCAGGGCTGTGCTGGCTCAGCATTGCTAGCTGTGGGGAGGGAAATGCCGATCCCCATCTGTACCCCGTCCTGGAGGAGCTCTCCAGGAGACTGGGCCTCTGGCCCTGACTGAGACTTTGGACAGTCTCCTTTCTCTTCCAGGCCCGTATTTTCCCCATCTGTAAGATGAAAGGGTTGGACCAGAGGGTCTCTAGGAGGGCCCCTTCCCGCTCCAGAGTTCTCTGTTCTACTCTGGTCAGGGAGACAAGATATGACTGTTATCTGCTCCCTTCTCTCCTTTTCTACTAACCTCCCAAGTGTCCCAGCCCCTCCCCTCTAACAGGGTCATGACTGTTTTCCTGTTTTCTCTTCTCCTGCTTCTAACTCTGGCTTACGCCCTCCTGCCTGGCTCATCTTCCCATCATCCACTCCACCCTTCCCCTAGCCCCATGAAAGTGACACAGGGACTTTGTCGAGGATCCATCTTCAATTGGCCTCCCCAGACCATCCAAGTGGACCTGCCCTGCTGGGCTGGACTCACCTGTGAAGAAGATGTAATCGAATTTGTTCTCCAGGAGGCTGGAGGTCTCTTGGGGCCCTCCCAGCACCACAGCAAAGCAGCTCTATGACACAGGACAGATGCATTCGATTAGGGCAGCCTGTGGCTTGGATGACCTCTCCTCCTCTCCCCCCCTTCCTAGGGCCCTGAGCTCAAATGCTAACCTCCTGCCACCAGGGGAGGCCTGTCCTGATCCCCCACCCCTGACGTGACCTGGTAGCCACTTTCAGTCTCTCTGGTCTTTACTCATAGCAAGGAGGCACCTTGGGTGTAGGGGCTGTTGGATTTGTCTTTGTATCCCCCTGACACGCTGTAGGCATTTAATAAATGCTGATTGACTGAATGCCAGCTGCATTCTCTTCCCTGTCCTGGCACAGCCAGGCTCCCCTACACTGTATGTAGGAGTGAGTGAGAGCCTGACGATGGAGTGTGTGTGTGTGTGTGTGTGTGTGTGTGTGTGAGAGAGAGACACTCAGGACCCATAGCCTTGGAAGGCAGGATGTGGGCTAGTTGGGGCCTGCGAGTGGGCAAATGAGCGTCCCAAGGCCTTGATAAGAAGGCTGGGTTAGTGATTCGGACCCTGTTGGCCTTGGTTGGGCAGAGATTCACCTTCTTCTCCTCTGACTCCCCCGTCACTCCTCCACCAAGGCCCTTCTAGACTTCAAGTGAACCCAAGGTGAGCCACCCACAAGCCCAGGGCCACAAAGGAGGAGGCCTCCTCCAGTCCCGACATTGCCTCAGCACCTGATACTTCCTATACTCTCCCAGGGTCCTTGGGGAGGAATGTAGGAAGCTGAGGGACTTAATGGAGCTGACTGTTTGGGGGAGCATCTGGGGCTGGTTAATCCCTGAAAGGAAGACCAAACCAACCAAACGGCTGACCCCAGGGGTGAGCTGAGTGGACCCCTAGGCTGGGGCTCTGGCCAGAGGCTCCCTCCCCAGCCTCCTTCCAGGGAGGCTTGTCCTGGGCACGGAAGATGGTGCCTGTAAGCTCTTTCCAGAGTATTGGCGCATTTTGTGGAACTGCTCTCTTCTTTCCTTATTCCTTGGTAGAAGGGGTGGCCCTCAGGGGGGGTGGGGCAGGGAGATAGACTAGGAAGTGGAGCTGATATAAAAACAATAGCAATAAAAATTTTTTCTAAATGAATTGGGGATAAATTGACAAAGAGTATAGATAGTTACTCAGTGGGAAGGACTAATGGTTTAGGTGTTAAACTGCCCCATCTTTCAAGTGTTTCTGTGATCACAGAGACTCAGGAGCTCTCTCCCACCATACAGGTAGCCCATCCAAAGCCAGCCTTCCTGGGTGTCTCTTGCCCATGCCCCTCCCATAAGTTGGTGGCAAAGAGTCCATCCAAAGTGCCAGAGGCCTTCCTCACTGACTCTGGATGTCTCAAGGGTACCAAGGAAGTGCTCTGGCTGTCTCCTCTCCATCTCTTGCTCTTGTCAAGTGACCAGATCACCCACTGGGCATCAAAACAGATGTGTATAAATGTGATAGCAGAGCCCCTGTGACCTCGGGAATCACCCAGTGCAGACTAGGTAGAAGCCCTGTGACCCAGCTGAGGCTTCCCTCTCCTCCCCACAAAGCCTGAGATACAGCTGGAAGATCTAGGTCAGAAACCAGACAGAACAAGTCCCTCATCTTACACATGAGCCTACTGAGGCCCAGACAGGGGCCATTACACCGATCACATTGGGAGGAAGGGGGGGGCTCAGGCTGGAATCTGAACCCAGGTCTTCTACCCTAACTTTACCCTGCAGAGATTGCCCCAGATGCTTGGGCAGATAGGAGTGCTGAAGACATTGGAGATCTGGGGGACCTGGAATGCTGGGCCACGTTCCCTCACCTTGTCTAGGTAGTTGGGCAGCACCTCGCTGATGATCTTCTCCACACTCTTGCTCATTTCCGAGGGCTTTAATACCACGCAGTTGCCTGCAAGGAGGGGAAGGAGAGGCAGGTTCACCCAAGGGGGCCCCAGCCAGAGGTCAGCCTGTCAGAGAGGCCCCGGCAGCCAAGGAGACGGGAGCTGAGGCTCTCTGAGCCCCTGGCAAGGCTATGTGCTCCAGGGTCATGGGGCACTTCCACCTTCTTCTCAGTATTTGGCTCTGCTTCTTCCAGCACCCAGGGCACCATCACAGAACATTGGCTGAACCGGAGATCTACCCTCCTCATTCTCACCATTGAACTCTAGAGGGCAGCCTTGTTCCTGGGTTCCATGGTCCTATACTTGGCTGCTCCCCGGTACTGGACCAGCTCCAGACACTGGATACACTTCCCCCTTGCAGGGGAGGATGGGGCAGGGGCAGTGGGCAAGGACAGGTCTGGGAGGGCATAAGATACATGGTCAGAGGAAGGAGGAGGGAATGAAAGGGAGATGGAGCCAGGGCAGAACAGGTCTTGTTCACTCAAAATATTTCATAGATTTCTAAAGCTTGGGAGGAGCCTTAGAACACAGCACATTCTAAGAACTGAGCCTAGAACCCATAACAGAGCCTGTTGGAGGAGGGCATCCCCAGGAGTCACTTGGTGCAACCACTGCCTCAGATGAATGTGGAGAGACCTGAAGGACAGGAAGGGGAGTGGCTTATTGGCTGCTATTCCTGGGCCTTTGGTCTCTCTGGCTTTTGGGGGTATGTGGGGGGAGTCATTTGTAACCACTGATGCCACAGGCTCAGTTTCTTTCCTTTAAGATTCTTTTAACCCAGCCCCCAGATTCTTAGGATAATGCTTCTCTCCCCTACCCTCAGCCCCGTCTCCTTCACTGCCTCCCCTCCCCATTAAGGGGCTTTAAAGCTGGAAGAGACCTTAGGAAGATCTTTGTTTAACCCCAGATTTTTCAGTAGAAGAAAATGAAGCCCAGAGAGGAGTCTTGTCCAAGGTCCCTGCTCCTTGGGCATATCAGGGTCCCCTCACTCACAGTGGCTGCTCTCCTCCCTCTTTGTTCCCCTCCTCTGCTCCTTCTCCCATCTCCCTCCCTGCCATTGTGGGGAGAGAGCCAGCTGTGGACCAAGAACAGCAGAGCCCAAGCAGGTGAGGACGATTCTGGGGTAGCAGTGGGGATGAGACATACGTACGGCCCTCATTCCTTACCTGCTGCAATGGCCCCAACCAGAGGAACCAACACAAGGTTCAGAGGGTAGTTCCAGGGGGCAATGATGAGGACCACACCATAAGGCTCCCTCCGAATAAAGGCTGTGTCCAGTTGGGTGGCCTGGTGACAAAGGAATGAGATCGTAGGCCCCTAAGCTGGGATCTCAGCTTGAGGCGCCCTCCCTTAGGAGATCCAGGGAACCAGAGGGAAGAGAAGCCCAGGGTAGGGAGGGGAGGAAGCACCTGCAGGGGAGCCCCTCTCCCTGCCTCCTACCTCCCACCAGCCACAGCTGCCCCATCTTCCCTCCCCAGTCAGCCCTGGCTCACCAGGTTTTTAGATACATGTTCATCCTTCATCCAGGTGTGCAGACTGTTCAGAGCCAGGTTGATTTCACTCTGACAGATGCTGATTTCGGATATCTCAGACTCAAAGGGAGGCTGGAGGAGGAGGTGGTCTTGGGTCAGGCCCCAGGGCCCTCCCCATGTACCCCCAAGAGCCTGGCATACGCCTGACTTCTCCTCCAAACCCCTAAACATCTTTGTCTGATGCTGCATCGTACATGTGAAGAGAAAAGGGGACAGGGAGGGGAGTGACCTTGTGTCCCTGGAGTCTCTGCCCCCAGCACAGGTCCTAGTCAGCTGGAAAGGCCTAATGTGGAGCACTGAGCTTGGTCCTCTCCATAGGCTGCCTATGGCTCAAGGATCAGTGAGGCCGTTAGAGTTCAGAGGGGCCCTGCCCCAAGCTGGCCACAGCAGGAGGAATTTTGTAGTCACTGCTACTCTCAAAAACCATTTGATAAGTCATACAGGGAACACCTTCCAGCAATAGGGTTACCCAGCCTTGAAGCCTTGGAACGGTCAGTCAACAAGCCTTTATTAAGTGTGCATCACTGTGCTAAGCCCTGGAGATACAAGGAAAGGCTGAATCAGAGGATGCTCTCAGGAAGCTCCCTCTTCAAAGGGGGAGTCAGGTAAAGAACCAGGTGTACATGACACATGGAGAGTAAATGGAGGTCAATCCCAGACACCAGGAAGGCGCTAGGGGGCACCAGAGGGGCCTGTACAAGAAGGGGGGAGATGATGGGAGTCTCGAAGGGAAACCAGGAGGCTAACCTGGGCAGAGGCACAGCATGAGGGGGACAGCTCATGATGCCGTTTGGATGGAGGAGAGTTACCTGACATGGCCTAAAATGAACCTAAACTTGGCCCTATGTGTACAGAAATATTTCTAGCAGCTCCTTTCTGGGGGCAAAGAATTAGACATTGAGAAGATGCCCATCGATGGGGCAATGTGATGTGTGAGTATGATGGGATACTGTTGTGCTGTAAGGAACATAGGATGCTCTCAGAAAAACCTGCAAAGACTTACACGAGCTGATGCAAAGTGACATGTACTGGCTACAAAGTAAGAGCAGTATGGTAGGAGGATCGCTATTCTCAGCAATACAACCATCCAAGACAGCTCTGGACTTGTGATGAAGAACACTCTCCATCCCCTGATGGTGTCTGAATACAGATTGAAGCATATGTTAAAAAATGAACTTAAACTTGAAAGGCTGAATTTTCTCCTAGGAATAAGGAGCCACCTGGATTCAAGAACTCAGCTAAGTACAGGACGGGGAAAGCAGGGGCTTTCAGGGCTAGGAAATAAGAGCTGGGAGCTTGGGTGGCCAAGTCCTCAATATGCATGTGATGCAGACGCCAGAACAGCGAATGTCATCCTGGGCCCCATGGAAAGGAGGAGTTGCCAGAGTAAGGCAGTGAGACCTCTGCCTGGTCAAGCCACAGTGAGAGTCCTGCCTTGAGTGCCATGCGTCAGCGGGATATTAACGCTGGGCTGCATCCAGGGCTAGGAGAGGAGGATGAGGAGAACACTGGGAAATAGGTCACACGAAGGTCAAGCCAGGGGTGAGACGAGGATAGCTGTCCTTACTTCTGGGGGGCTGTGTCACAGCAGGAGGGACTCAGCTTGTTCTAGGTGGTTGCAGAGTATGTGACTAGAGCTAAAAGCTGGAAAGCACAGTGCAGCAGATGGAAGGAGAAGCTTTCTACTAGTGCAAGGCCCTGGATTGTCTTGTGAGGTGCTGAGCTGCCTGTCCCCTGGAGTGTTCAAGCAGAGGTTGGGGGCCCCTGGCAGGGAGCCTGTCAGAGGGGTTCATACACAGGAAGGAGGTTAGATAAGATGTTTTTAAAGAGCCTCTCCATGCCCGGGGTCTGTGATGCTCTCCACTGGTCAGTCTCCAGAGAAACCAGAGAATACTTTCTCTCTTCCCTGATGTCTCTTAGAATCTCTGGTTTCCTTAAGACTCAGCTGAAGAACTGGCACCTCCTATAGGTCCTCACCTTGCGCAGATCCTGGGCCAGGGCGGCCAGCAGGGCATCTTGGTTTTCTTTCAGGAAGCGGTTCAGCCCCTCCAGCTGGGCAGTTCGGAACTCTGCTGGGCGGGTTCTCCCAGAGCTGAAGGCATCTCGGAGGCTCTGCAAGGTGTCCGCAAAGGGATTCATCCTGATTAAGAGAGAAGCAGGGGTTGGGTTAGGGGCTCGGAGTTCCCTGCACACTGGGAGTACCAGGCCCAATGCTCTGCTGTGCCAAGGCTGAGAACATGTGCACTGTTCATTACACACAAGCTCTAGAAAATGCTCTAATTCCAGCTCTCCCATGAGGCCTTCCTCAGTCTCCCCAGCCAAAGGCCATCTCTCCTTCTGCGGGTCCCTCTCAGTACACTCTCACACTTGAGCCTCAGAACTAGGTTGTACAACCTTAAGAATCTGAGACCATTGTGTCCAACCCCCTCATTTTACAGAGGAGCACAGCAAGGTCCAAAGATGGCAGTGATAGGTCCCTAGAGCGGGCAAATGGATGAGCTGTTCCTTAGGCTTAGGCCTCCTGGCAGAAGGCTTTGGGGGCTGGTTTTAAAAATACTGTGACTGGAACGAGGACCCTTAAAGAGCCCAGGATACAAGGGTAGCTGTCACTGACACACTTGGTGATGGGTGGGAAAGAAAACTCAAGCACCTTAGAAAGGTTTCATCAACTAAAGAAGCTATGTCCTCTTACTGGGCCTTGGCCTCCTCATCTATAAAATAGAGGAAATAGCTCCTGACTCACAGCTGGGTGGGAAGAGCCAGATGAGAATGTTGTTTGGGAGTAGATCTTGCTAGGAGAGAGGCCAAACAGGGTTTCAGGCTAACAAAATCCTCAGCCTGCTCCTCCGGCTTCTCCCAACTTCCCAGCCATATGGCAGACTGCTCCCCTTCACACTCTTGCTATTCCAAACCGGTCTGCTAACTGATTTCTGTCTGACATTCCATCTCCTGATGCCTTGCCTTTGCATAGGCTGTGCCCTATTCCTGGAATACTTTCTCTCCTCCCTGATGTCTCTTAGAATCTCTGGTTTCCTTAAGACTCAGCTGAAGAACTGGCACCTCCTATAGGCCTCAAATGACCCACCTCTACCTTGAATATTTCCTTCCTTTTTTAAAAAAAAATTGTATTTATTTTATTTTTAATTTATGGAATAAAACAAAGCATTTCCATGACAAAGTCTAATTTAAAAAAAGATGATTGTGCGTGAAACTGCAAATATTTTGTACAACTTACTATTCCCTTAAAATACATAATATTATCTCCCTCTTGAAATTCCTTTGTATAGTCTCCATATTTTAAACCTGTGTCCATGCTGTAATTCCCTCCCTCCCTTAGAAACAGGGCCTTTGTCATTTATATTTCTCCTTCCTCCCTCCCTCCTTCTTCCCTTTCTTCCTTCCTTCCCTCTCTCCTTCCTTCCTTCCTTCCTTCCTTCCTTCCTTCCTTCCTTCCTTCCTTCCTTCCTTCCTTCTTTCCTTCCCTCAGTCCACACAGGGAATCATACCCTTACCTGTGAGTGCTGTGCCCAAAAGAATATAAATTTTGATCGATAAAACCTTACAACCTCTTGTATTAGATTTTTTTTCTAAAGGACCACACCCTAAACCCAAACCATTCCAGGTAACTATAGGTCACAAGCCAAGCCCTACTTGGTCATTGTTTGGGCCCTGATTGACTCAGAGTGAGTGTAAATAGCAACTGTTTCTGTTTAGGTCAGAAAACCTGACAATCTTCCCCGTGCCAGATAGATTTTTTCTTTTGGACTAGGTAAAAGAGGCCCTTCTCTGCCTCATTTCTTACCTCCCCTTAATCACTGAATGGGCATTGCCTCAGTCAAACTGAGACGTACTAAAGACCATAGCTTAAGAAGGACAGTCTCCCACTGCATCCCGGGTGGTCTCCAGTAGTCCTAATCGATACCTGGCTACTGGACCCAGACGGCTGGGGGGGGGGGGGGAGAGACAGTGAGGCTGGTGACTCTGCACAGCCTGCCTCACTGAAATCCGACTCACTTGAGAGTCACGGCATCACCTCCCTGATATCATGGTCCTCTTTGAGAATGAAGTACAAACCACAACCACAACCACCACCACCTAGTACCCCAGGTCTGGCTAGAAACATACAGTAAATGTTTGCCAAATTGAACCTTCAGTTCTTGAGAGAACTGAGTCCTTCCTTCCCATTTACAGAGACTGAGATCCAGAATAGTTCAGGTTTCCCTGGTGTTAACTTAATGAGTCACAATCAAGTTAACAAATAGGCCAGTACTCTTTACCATGGAAATAAAATGCCCAAAGAGAGAGACCGCCAAGGCCAGGCCAGAGAGCCCAGGGTGTAGACAGAGGCAGAGTCCCCACCTCCTTCGGCCCTCACACACCTGCCTGCCTAGGAGCAGGCCGCTCAGGTCTGGCTGAGGCCAGCTAGCAGTGTAGACACGGAGGTGTTGCAATGACTATCAGTGGCCAGCAGGGGCTTCTTTCTGAAATAGACCAATGATAGAGACATGAAATTGAGAAGCAAACACAAACTGGGGGTTCCCGCCCCCCTCCTCTAGTGGGCCATTCTACTGGGCTATCAAGAAGGAGGTGATAAGGGGGAAAGGTTGCTGGGAAGCCTTCTCAACCCCTTCCCCACCTCAGGGAAGAGCCCCTTACCTTAACGTATCTTTGCTAATTTATCACCCTGCCAGAAAATCCACCACTAAATCCTGCCTCTGATTATCTTTAATATCCTTAATAATCCTTATGGCCTGTTAAAGTATACTCCCCCTGTTCCCCTCCAACACATTAATCTACTATCATCCCTTCACACTTTAGTATAAATGGGTTTGCCAAGCCCTATCCAGGTTGGATAAGGAGAAATTGCCCTCCCAAATACAAAACAGAGGAGATATCATTAGATAGCAGTTCCTATGAAAAAATCTGGGAACTTTAATGGATATTCCCCCATTCCCTTCACTTGCAAAGCCACCCCCGCAAGTACAGACCCTCATCACTTCTTTTCTGGATTCTAACTAGTGTCCAGGCTCTCCCCACTTCAATCTTTCCTTTCGACAGCTGCCACAATGATGTTCCCATGTTATCCCTTTACTCCGTAACCTCCAAAGGCTTCCTATTACCTCTAGGACCCTAAATAAACTCACCCTCCTCTTCATGACATAACTTCATTCTGTCTTTCCATTCTTCTTTCACATTAATTGGCTCCACATACTCTGTGGTCTAGCCTTGTTGGCATATTTGCTGTACCTTGTGCATGATGCTTCATCTTCCATTTCCAAGCCTTTGCAAGGGCTGTCCCTATTCTTGGAATACTCTTCCTCCTCACCTCCACGTAACAGCTTCCTGGCTTCCTTCAAGACCCAGGTCATATCCAGATCTTTCTTGTCCATCCCACCCCCCCCCCCCAAACTCCTAGGTTAACCTCCATATATTCTGTATATATCTTGCAGGTGCCCATTTATAAGCATGTCTATTTCCCCCATTAAAATGCAAGCTCCGGGAAGGCAGGACTTGCATTTGCTTCTTCATTATCCCAGTATTTAGCTTATGCCTGGCATATAGTAATTATTTAATCAAGGCTGAATTATTGCTTGTGGACTGCATGCTGGGTGTGAATGGCTGCATGAGGGCCACATTCGAAGGCAGAGATCCTCAGTTCAGATCCTGGCTTGGCTGTTTAGGTTTTGGGCAAATCACTTAACCTCTCCTTAGGTCTCAATTTCTTTAATTGCAAAAATAAAAGAATTGGGCTAGAAGGCCTCCCAAGTTCCTTTCATCTTGAAATCTGTGATTCTACCCTAATAAAACAGCAAACATGAAGTCAGGATGAGGGAGGTGGGGAGCTTTCACCCTGTCTTTGGCCCTATTAGGCTTCATATTGAGGACTGGACTCCAGTTTAGGAATAACATTGATAAACCAGAAGGTGTACAAGAGATGGAAGGAGGGGTGTGCTAGGAGACTAGAAAGCATGCCCTGGTAGGAGTGGAGGAAGAG
Source organism: Pseudocheirus occidentalis (assembly GCA_028646575.1). NCBI lineage: Eukaryota > Metazoa > Chordata > Mammalia > Diprotodontia > Pseudocheiridae > Pseudocheirus > Pseudocheirus occidentalis. The sequence goes on along the minus strand of CM053601.1, from coordinate 189,882,640 downwards.
CAGATGAAGAACCTGGGGAGGTTCAGTATGGAAAAGGATGAGGAAGGGTTGGAGGTGAAGGGGAGATGATAGAAGAGTTGTTGAGTAAGACAATTGGAGGGCAGAACTAGAAGAAACAGGGAGAATTGTGACCCATGGAAGAGTGGGTGTCATGTAGGGAAAGACTTCCTGACAGTGAAGGCTGTCCCGGAGTCCAAAGGGCTAATTCCAATACATAAAAACTACTTGAAAAATTAGGCAAAGAAGGAGTTTTATCAAGGACCAGGATGCAAATACAAGCAAATTCTACCAAAATTCTACCAAATGCCTGAAGAACAATTAATTCCTTTTGTGACAGAAAAAATGGTTTTAGTACCTAAACTAAATAAAATACTAGCAAGCAGATGACAGCAATATATCACAAAGATCATACACTATGACCAGGTGAGATTTATGCCAGAAATACAGGGCTATTTTCCCTTTTAGGAAAACTATCAACATAATTGACCATATCAATAAAAGCAACAAAAATCATATGATTATCTCAACATATGCAGAAAAAGCTTTTGACAAAATGTAATTCCCATTCCTATTAAAAATACTAGAGAGCATAGGAATAAAGAGAGCTTTCCTTTAAATGATGAATAAAACCAAGAGCAAGCATTTCCTGGAGGAGGAAATGTAGATAAGCTAAAAGCATTTCCAATAAGATCAGGGTTAGCAAGGATGTCCATATCCCCATTATTATTCAATGTTGCTTTAGAAATTCTAGATTTAGCAATGGGTCAAGAAAAGGCAATTGAAGGAATAAGCATAGGCAACTAGGAAAGAAAATTATAATTATTTGCAGATGATATGATAGTAGACTTAGAAAACCCTAAAGAATTCACTAAAAAAAAGTGTTGAAACAATGAACAGCTTTAGCCAACCCACAGAAATCATCAGCATTTCTATATGTTACCAATAAAACCCAGAAGGAAAAGATACAGGAATTCCATTTGAAATAATGGCAGACGATCTAAAATACTTAGGAGTCTAAGTGCCAAGACACACACAGGAATTAGATGTACACAGTCACTAACACTCTCTACACAAATAACGACAAATCACGCGTAAACCAAACCAATATAATAGAAATGACAAGTCTACCCAAATTAATTCACTTATTCAGTGCCCTACTAATGAGACTACAACAGAATTATTTTATAGAGGTAGAAAAAAAGACACAATTCATCTCAAGGAACATAAAGGTCAAGAAGAGCAAGGAAATCAATGACAAAGGGAGGGAAGGTGACCTAGTAGAACCCCATCTAATACTCTATTATAAAATGGTAGAGAAGGAAATGGCAAACCACTTTAGTATCTTTACCAAGAAAATCTGAAATTGGGTCGTAAAGAGTTTGATATGACTGAAAAATGATTGAAGAACAAGGAAATTATAAAATGGTAATCATTAAAGCAATCTGATAAATGGACAAGAAACAGAGTGATTAGCCAATGAAATAGATATGGTACACAATATATAGAATTGAATGACTACAGTAATCAAGTATTTGATAAACACAAAGATCCCAGTTATTAGGCTAAAAACTCACTATTTGACAAAAATTGCTGGGAAAATTGGCAAGCTTCCTTACAGAAACTAGGCAGAGACCAACATCTCACACATACCAAAATAAGATTATAATGTGTATATGCTACATTAAAGGCAACATGATAAAGAAGCTAGGGTAATATGGAAAAAATTACCTCCCAGATCCATGGATAAAGGAAAAATTTATGACCAAACAAGAGAAAGAGGGCATTGATCATGGGAACTAAACTGAGTAATTTTGATTACATGAAATTAAAAAGGTTTTGCACAAACTTAATGCAACCAAAATTAAAAGAAACTGGGGTAAAAATTTTATAGCAAGTTTCTCTGATAAAGATCTCATTTCTAACATATATAGAGAAACGAGCCAAATTTATAAAATTGAGAGCTATTCCCCAAATTATTAATGGTCAAAGGATGAGAACAAGCAGTTTTCAGAAGAAGAAGTCAAAGTTACCAACAGTCACATGAAAAAATGTTCTAAATCATTCATAATGAGAAAAATGCAAATTCAAACTACTCTAAGGTATTACCTCACACCTATCAGATTGGCAAACATGACAGAAAAGGGAAATGGCAAATGCTGGAAGGGACATGGGGAAATAAGGACACTAAAACATTGTTGGCAGAGTTGTAAATTGGTCTAACTATTTTGGGAAACAATTTGAAACTATGCCCTAAGGCAGTGGTTCTCAACCTGTGGTGGTGACCTCTTTGGGGGTCAAACGACCTTTTCACAGGGGTCACAGGAGTCCCCTAGTCGTCTTAGGAACTATCTGTTTCCCACATGCAGATACACCCACATATGAGTATTAAAGGGTCAAAGGGTGGCATTAGGAAAGTTGAGAACAGCTGCCCTAAGGGCTATAAAACTGTGCATGCTCTTTGACCCCGTAATAACACTAGTAGGTCTGTATCCCAAAAAGATAAAAGAAGACTAAAGTGTACAAAAATATTTCTAGCACCTTTTGTGGTGGCAAAGAATTGGGAATTAAGGGAACGCCCATCAGTTGTGGAATGACAGAACAAGTTATGGCATATTGTTGTGATGAAGACTATTGTGCTATAAGAAATGAGGAGCAGGATGCTTTCAGAAAAAAACCTGGGAAGACTTAGATGAACTGATACAAAGTGAAGCGAGCAGAACCAGGAGAACATTGCACACAGTAATAGCAACATTGTAACAATAATCACCAGGAGAACATTGCACACAGTAATAGAAACTTGTAACGATAATCACCTGTGAATGACTTGGCTACTCTGATCAATACAAATGGTCCACCAATGTTACAAAGGACTCATTTTGAAAAGTGTTGTACCCCCTAGAGAGAGAATTGACGAACTCTGAGTGCAGATTTAAGCATTTTTTTTTCACTTTATTTTCCTTGCTTTTTCCTTCCACAACATAGCTATTATGGAAATGTTTTGGATATGTATCATGAATATTTGTGCGAGGGAGGGGCTGAAATGAGGCAGAGAATTTGGAACTGAAAATAAAAAGTGTTTAAATAAACCAAAAAAAAGGGGCAATGAGCTGCCTCAGGAGGGAGTGAGTTCCCTGTCACTGGAGGGTTACAAGTAGAGTGTTTGGTTGGGGATTTCAGCCCAGGAATAGACTGGATTTTAGATTTAGATGCTTAGGTCCCTTCCAGTCTGAGATAGATTAGATGATTCCAGAAGCTAGCTTTGAGTGTTTGGGGAAGAGAGGGTAGAGAGAGGGGGAGGTCCTGAGCCTTGGGTAGGGAGGGGTCTGATAGAACCCCAGGGGGCACAGAACCAATGATATTCACTTCCCAATTTTGCCTCTGACAGTTTCAGCTGAATCACTTGATTGCTACAGAGGGATCAGACAGCATTTGGGGTTCTCAGATAAAACTGCTGCAGCTTTGAGGCTAGATGCATCCTGTCAATAACATTTTGTGGTGACTGTCTTGGCTAACGTGACTCCAGTTCAGCTACTCCTAAGTCCAGTAGGAAGTGGACAGGAAGAATATTTGTAGTCAGAGACTATGGGAGAGAATATTGGCTCTGGAGTCAGAGGTCCTCAATTTGAATCCTGGCCCTGGTTCACACTACTAGTGTGGCTATGAGCAGGGTGCTTCACTATCTGGATCTTAGTTCATTTCTGAGAGTTGGGCTAGATGAATTTGAAGGCCCTTACCAGTTCTAAATCTTTGACCCTCCTTTCAAATCAATATACTTGGTGATCTCCTCAAGGAAGGCATGAGTCATATGGCCAAGCGAAATTTGAGCTGGAAGGCAGCTCTGTTTATGATGGTGCTTTGCATTAATCTGAAAATTCCTGCTACCCATAGCTATCATGAAAAAAAGAGCCTGGAAGAGGACGTCAGCTGGGGTCCTTCTAAACTTTTCCATTGCTATGAAATGAAACACATTTCCTAGGGACCCGGGAGAAGGTGCCTCCAAAGGGGCCATCAGGAAGGTTTGCGATTTTCCCAGACAAGGCACTTACTTGGCTGCATTCTCTGTGTTCCAGAAGAATAGGGGTGCCCAGGCACCTTTGGCATTCAGGTAGGAGGGAGGGCTATTGTTGGAAAATGCCATTGCCACTCAAATGTCAAAGGGAGCAGGGAGTGGCTGATGGCATCTGGAGAGGTTGGTAAGTGACCTGCTGGGCTGTAGTGAATGAGGAAAGGGATGGATCCTTGCTTTTCCTCCCAGGGAGAGCCCCCAGGCTCTCCCCAAAGTAGGGAAATCTGTTCAGAGATTATCAGACTGATTAACAACCTGGTAGAGATCTCAAAAGTGAAGCCCAGCAGGAGTTTACCCTTTATAAATTGGGCAAGGTCTGAGGTCACCGAGCAAGTTAGGAGTGGACTCCAAGTCCTAGGAACACCTGGAGGGCGAGGCTGTGTGCTCTAACGGATAGAGCTCTGGGTCTGGACTCAGGAGAGTCTTGAGCTTGAATTCCACCTTTGGCATTTACTGGCTGTGTGCCCTGGGCAAGCTGCTTCAACTCCTCAGTAGAATTGGGATAATAATGCCTGGGAGGTTTGTGGCGGAGTCTCGGATGAGCTTGTGTGTCAAACGCTTGGTACCCCTTACACCACTGTGGAAGTGATTCTTTCTATAGGTACTTTTTTGTCTTTGTACAACCCAGTGCTTGACATTGGACATGGTACCAAGGAAGGGCTTAATAAATGTTCTTGGGATTCTTGCCTCTCAGCAACTAGCCCCTTCCTCCACCCCATTCTTCGTGGGAGAACAGAGAACAAAAGTCCTGTGGAAAATAAGACCTTTCACTAAAATTCTCCAGCTCAGCTCAGCTCAGCTCAGCTCAGCTCCTCAGCTCTAGGGCCTAGAGGCCCTTCTCTCCTCCAGCACATTTGCCTCAAGATTGCAAACTTCCTGAGGGCAGGAATGGGTGTTGAGGGCCTGGACAGAGTTTTGCTCTCGGTCCAGTTTGTTCTTCCCTGGCTCAATCTCAGGGTTGTTGGCTCACCTTCCCATTCCTCCTGCATTCCTCGATTAAGATACAGATCTTGCCTTTGTTTTTCCACAGACTTTAGATCACCCATCCTCCAGAACTTTGACCACCACGCTAGGAGTCACGTACTCGTGGTATAAGGAAATGTTCCTGGGCATGGCCATAAAACTGTATGCTTTGCCTATATAATTCTTGACCCTCAGATGAATAAATGAATTTGCTTTCAACTTGCTTGCATTTTCTGCCTGGCCCACATTTATTATTATCCACAGCTTCCCGTGAGGCGGCCCACACGCAGCGGGCTGCAGATGGGGTTTTGTTCTAGGTCTGGGGGCATCCCAGCTAGAGTTCCTAGAACTGGACCAGACCTTAGAGATCATCTCATTCAATGTTCACCCCAGCCTTCTATTTTTATAGAAGGAGAAACTGAGGCTCAGACAGGCCAAAAGGACTTGTCCGAAACACAAAGCTGAGATGTTAACCCAGGGCCTCAGATGCCAAAGCCTGCCCCCTGCCCCCTGCTCCCAGCGGAGGAAAGCTCTTTGAGCAAATTGCCTGGCTGCACAAAACAGGGTCCGCCCACAGTTTTCCTAGTGTTTTGTGGGAAACCGGCAGAGCCCATCCTGTCTGCTCATTCTCTCTCTCCTTCCCTCCTCCTCGGGGCTTTCATCTTTTGGGGGGAGGTAGGGGTGTCCTGGTGGCTGGGAGGTGCTGTGAAACATGGGACACAAGTTTCTTTTCTCACTTCCCTTCCCTGACACTCCCACAACTGGTTGGGGCCGAACCACGAGAGCAAAGTCAGGCGCCAGGGGATGCGGATGTGAGTGAGAGTGGCTGCCTCCTCGGCTCAGCTCAGCTCGAACTGTTGGGCTGCCCCCCCCCCACTCCCACACACCCTCCCCTAGAGCAGAGCCCCACCCCTGCTCCTCCGAGTCTCACTGAAGCCTGCTTCCTGCCTGCTCCCTGTCACAGCAACCAGCTGCAGGATAAGGGGGCTGCAGGGGACAGTGTCCAGAATGCCATACCTGAAGGTGTATGGGTAACTCCAGCTCAGCTGTCTTCCTTCCACCTCTCCCTCTCGGAGGCTAGGTCTCTTGACAAACCTTCAGGGTCTGGTTATGAAATTCTGCTGGTAGTCAGCCCGGCCCCTGGGAGGCGGGGACATTGCCCTCTCCCCTAGGCCAGTGAGGAAGACTCCCGGGCTGGGCCCTGGGCAGTGTCCCAGCTGGGTGACCCTAGACCCCTTCCTGGCTGACAGATTCCTGCCTGTGACCTTGGCTCTAGAGCTGACTGGTTCCAGAGGCAGCTCCTCCTCCACCCACCCAGAGACCATGGCAGAAGGAGGAACACTCTGTGTCTTGGTCATCTTGGGCAGGGCTGACCCGGGTGAGTGGTCTGTGCTTTGCTGGGATCCAGGTTCCAGGCAGCACTGGCCCCCATCGAGGCCTGTGCTGGCTGGGGTCCAGTGCCAGGCAGCGGCTTCAATCTGTCTTCTCTCCCCCAGGCCTGGAAGCCTGGGTATCAAAGCCTGGGCCTCGTGCCAGGCTGTTACCCTGGTCACAGTAACGCCCCAGGTCAGGGCCAGACTGGGCTCTCTTACATCACCAGCAAGGTCCTTGGGGAGTCCCCAGCCAGGTCCCTGTGGGTCCCTTCTATAGAGAGCAGGGGTAATTCTCCCCCCCACAACCCATTGTCAGGGGGCTTGGTAGCTAATACAGGTAGACCTGATGTCCCTCTGGGGACACAGGCAGAGGGAGCAGGAAGGTAGATGTCTCTGGCTCTGGTTTTCCTTTCCCTGTTTGGCTCTGACCACCTCTGACTGTGGCATCCCTGAAGCCCCCAGGGTGGGGTTTCCTGAACATACATAATCAGCTCCAAGGCTGACCACACAATCTTCTGAGGCTCCCTGAGCCATTCAAGGCCATCCACAATCCAACTCCAACCTGCCTTTCCAAATTAACCAATTAAGCCCCCTCAGCTCGAGGTGCCTGACACCTTATCCCAATCCCAGATCTAAACCTTGGAGTTCCCTGGGCTCCTATGGCATTCCAATTAGGCCTAACCCAGAGGAGGCCTTTCAGATCACATCACCTGGCTGCACACCTGGGCAAGCAAAGGATAGGCTCCTTCAGGGAGCTTCTCCTCTACGGAGAGGGCACAGAATACAGGCGTTGCCTCAGGCAGTGTTAATCAGAGTTATCTGAGGCTGAGGTGAAGAGGGACCACATTCCCAAAAGGACAGAGGCTGGGACAGCCATCTATCCAGTGGGGGAGTGCTGTGAAGCAAGCCAGTCCACCCATCATTTGTTCAGTTTAGAAGCAGGTTCTAAATAGGCTGGGGAGAGCCTTGAGTGCCCAGCCTAGGAGTCAATGTTTTCTCCTAGAGGCTGTGGGGAGCCCTGGCTATAGGGGAGACTCAGATTTCATGGACTTCCTTCAAGTCCCACCTAAAATTCTACCCCCAAGAGGAAGCCTCCCTTGTTGCTGGGGTTGGTATGGTGGGCAGGCGGTGGGGGGCACCTAGTAGGTGCTTTATACTGTTGACTGAGTGACGAAAGCTTGACACCAGGAGATCAGTAGGGAGGCTATAATGATAATGTAGGCTAGAAGGGACAAAGGCCTGAAATGGGCTGTGCCTGAGTCTGAGGCTGCCACCTCCTCCAAGAAGCCTGCCCTGACTGCTCTCCAGAGACCACAGCCATCTCCCAGGCTTCCCTGGTCCTCACAGTAGCGGTGTGGGGAGGAAGGGCTCAGCATCTCCTCTCCTCTGGTCCCATCCTTAGCTTTGCCTGGGGCCCTGTCCTTTCACTCACCCCTCCCCCAGCCACATACAAACATTGAGCTCCCAGAAGGCCTGGCCTGGCTCAAGTTCCTCCTTGGCTCCCGAAGGCATTTGGCACCTGCCAGGCTCCAGATTAAACCTCCAGAGATTGGGAGTGAAAGTGGATCCTGTGAACTGTCCTAGCCCACGCCTTTCCCAGATCAGCCCCTCCTGCCTAGGGGCCTGGATGCTCCCAGTAACCCCAGTCTGAGCATGTGTGACTTGGGTTCAGGACCTGAGCTCTGGGACAGGGTCAGGGTATTTAAAGCTAGAAGGACCATTTATCCATTTCACAGAGGGGCAAGCTGAAGCCAAAGACCAGAAAGGAATTTTCATAGGGTGCCCTGACCCCCAAATGCAGAGCTCTTTCTGTTATAATTAACTATACACAGTTTCCTTGTCTGTCACATGAAGGCTTTAATCACAACTGGTGTTCATAAAGCCTCACTTCACATGTGCTGTTGTGTTTGATTCCAATAATAACCCCTTGGGACCATGAACACTGGAGCTGGGATTAGCCCCATTTTGCAGATGAGGGAAGGGAGGCTTAGACGCTTAAGCCAGTAAGTCTCAGAAGCAGGATTTGAACCCTGATCATTCTATCCTGATCCTAATCCCTGCTGCCTTAAGAAAAAACTAGCATGCCTTTAGATATTCCTGGTCACACATGGTTCTTCAGTTTGGGGTCCCAGAGGAGGGACTGGGGATACAGAAGGGCCTCCTGTCCTTGTTGCTGGGGTTGGTATGTAAACCCCACCATGAGGCCTCCTCTGGGGAGACCCCAGGAGAGATGGAGCCCATTGCAGCTGCCACCCTGGGCCAACCCTGGGCTCTTTTTACTCCTGGCTTTAATTTTTTTTTTTTTTTGCTTTTTGGAGGGCAATTGGGGTTAAGTGACCTGCCCAAAATTACACAGCTAATAAGTGTTTCAAGTGTCTGAGGCCAGATTTGAACTCAGGTCATCCTGACTCCAGGGCCAGTGCTCTACTCACTGTACCACCTAGCCACCCCTGACTGCGCCACCTAGCCGCCCCACACTCCTGGCTTTAGAAAGGTTTTCCTAGGCCAGAGCTTGGCTTCAGGATGGTGGTCCAGCCTGGACAGAGCCCTGCACCCTTTGCCTGGCAGGTCAGCAAAGGCTCCAGATTGTCCTCTGAAAAGCTTGATATCCTCAGTGGCCCTGTACACAGTGGGTGCTAAGTAAATTCTTGTTAAATCCAGCAGAAGGCTCCGAGTGCCAGGTTTGCCCCACCTTGAGCCCCAGGACACATCTTGCCCATCAGGGGTCCATGGGAAGTAGACTTAGTCCAGGCTTGGGAGCTGGTGAACCTGGGCTAAAGCCAACCATTCTCCCAGACTATCTCCTTCTCTTGGCTTCCATGGCTCTGCTCCCTCGGCTCTCTCCCATCTGCTGGGCCTGACCACCCCTTCTCAGACTCTGTCTCTGTCCTTTTTTTTTTTTTCTTTTTTGTGGAGAGAAGGCAGGGCAGTTGGGGTTAAGTGAATTGCCCAAGGTCACACAGCTAGTAAGTATTAAGTATCTGAGGCTGGATTTGAACTCAGCTCCTCCTGAATCCAAGACTAGTGCTCTATTCACTGTGCCACCTAGCCCCTCTGGCCTTCTAACGGTTGGCATCCCACAGCTCTGATCTGGGCCCTTCTTAGTGACCTCATCAGTTCCCAGGAAGCTCATTATTCTCTCTATGCCAATGACTTCTGATTTCTCTTGAGAGCCATAAACCCCCACCTTCTTCTACCTCCCACCCAACTTCCCTGGGCATCTCCAACTCAACAAGACCAAAGCAGAATTGACACCCCCCCAGTCCTCCTCTTTTCTAAACTTCTCTCCCTCCAGGCCCTAGACTCCTTGCCTCCTCATTAACTGCCTTATCCAATCAGCCACCAATTCTTGCTCATCTTTCTCTCACACCAGAGTCCTTCTGTCCACTCACACGACCCTTATGCCTCTCACCTGGACTATTGCTGTGACTTTCTCATGGATCTCCCAGCCTCCAGGCTCTCCCCTCTCCAATCCAGTCTCTGGCTGCTGCCCGGGGGGGTGCAGGTGGGACAAAAGCATTCCTTTACTCTGAAATCTTAGGTGACTTCTGGGTGCCTCCAATGAAACATGGAAGCCCAGAAGTTGTTTAAAGTCCTCCAGGGGAGGCTCCCCCCTGAACTTTCTTGGTTCACTTAATGACTCCCCTTGCCAAATTCCCCGGTCCAGTCAGACAGGCTTGCTGACTATTTCCCACATCCCACTTCTGCCTTTCATGACGTGGTTCCCTGGGCCAGAAATAGATTCCTTTCCCATCCCTGACTCTGGAACCCTGGGCTCCAAAATCCAGCTCGAGCAGTCCCTTGGAGGAGACCTTTCTTCATCTCCTAACTGTTAGCACTTTCTCCTCCTGTAAGGTACTTTTTGAATTAGTTATCTCTGTTGATGCCCTCCACCCCTGGTAGACTGGAAGGTTCTTGAAGGCAGGGATGACTTCATTTTATGACTTTATGTCCTCGGTGCCTGGTATGGTCCCCAGCACATAGAACTCCATTAAGCAATTTTTTCAGTCTAACTGATCTCTATCATGGCTTAGCTGGGCGACTTTGGGGAAGGTTCTTACCGTTTCTGTGCCTCAGTTTCTTGTCATGTCAGATTGGGCTAATGACCCTTGCACCACCTGCCTCTGGGGGTGGTTATGAGAAAAGTTTTTTGTAACTCTTTGAGCTGGAAACAAGGGAGGTATTATTTGATGATGGAAGGTCGGGTTCCAGTGCTTGGCCCCTGTCAGATGCATTCATCTGCAGAGTTTGGTGCTTCTGGATGGGATCCTGGGGCTGCAGGGATGAGAAAGGGAGAGGTGAGCTCTGGTCCCTTCCCAGGAGGCTGCACTCCACCCCTCAGTGTCTCCCCCCAACCTGCTGGAAACCAAAACAAAGAATCAAGATTTCTCTGTGCAGCTGCAGAGGATAGACAGAGGAGATATTGGGTTACGAGTGGGTGGGGCAGAGAAGCACATCTTTCCTTCTTTCTGCCCTCCATGCCCAGCTGGTGCCCACTGCTTCCTGCCTTGCCCCTATGCCATCTGCTGTTCCCTTGCCACCTGCCCTGGCCTGGGGTTCATTGGACGACCCTCACGCCCAGGCTTGCAGCCTCCTTCTCCTTACCTGGCCTCTTCCTCCTGGGCATCATCTCCGGAAAGGTGCCCATCCCTGCATCCAGGTGAGATCCCAGGGGAAATCTGGAGGCGTCTTGCCCACGGTGGGTGCTATGAGGAGGGCAGGTAGCTCTCCTTGTCTTCTCTGAGAGACCCACAAATCTCAAGCTGCCACTGTGTCACGTGAGCCCAGCATGTGACAGAACTCCATCCTTGCCACCTGGAGAGGAGCCAGGTGGAGATAGAAGGAGGGCTGGGCCACAGAGAAAGATCCCTGACAGTTCCTTGACCTGGTGGCTCTTTCCTCTACCCCAAAAGGTACAGTTTTTCTGCCACTGCAAAGGCTGCTCGGGCACATGACAGAGCCCACGGGCCAGAGGGAGCCCTGGGGCCGGCGAGATCTTGACCAGGGGACAGGGCTTGCTGACAGCATTTCTGAGAGCCTTCTCTTTCTGGGCTACCCTCTTCCCAGTGTGGTGTGGTGGGAGGCTGGGGATAAAAGATATATATATATATATCTTTTATATATTTATATATATGTTATATATTATATTATATTATATTATATTATATTATATTATATTATATTATATTATATTATATTATATTATATTATATTATATTATATTATATGTATATATACTAAATCACGGCTATTAATCACGTGACCAGGACTGTGAGTCATTGACCTCTGTGTCTTCAGTTTCTTTGAAGTGGGAGTCAGTTGGATTATATGTTTTTCTAAGGTCAGTTCCAACCCTAGCTTATCATGCTTTGGCAAGTGACTTACCCAAGGTCACACAGCAAGAGTGATACCAACAGAGCCAGAGGGGCAGCTCTCCCATTCTCCCAGCCCAGGACAGGGACCGCAGTGTCTCTGGCAAGTGGGGTTCTAAGTGCTGGGCAGAACTGCACTGCTCCCTCTGATGGCTTCAAGGCGCTTGGATCTAGGGCCATCCTAAACCTGCCGCATGAGCCTAGGAGGTGGCTGAGTTGCATCCCTACTGTCCTTACAAGCCCTGAATGTCTCCCAGAATGTGTGATAAGATAAAACACTCTGCTCAGAACATTCCCCTCTCCCCCCCTACCCCCACACACACCTTGTCTGATGGGCTAGACCTCAGTGTTTGGCTCTTCACCAAAGACATCTGAGTATGGGAGCCCCTCCCCTAATCCCGGGAGAGCTGTTCCAAAGGCTGAGGGGCCTAACCAGAGCCCCTCCTGCCAGCGCCCTCCCTTCCCCACCCAGTTCATACATAACCTCTCTACAATGCTTTCAAACAGTAAAGCCATATACAAACAAACATTCATTCAGATGAGCCCCAGACTCACCAGGCTTGGAGAAGGTCAGGTGCTTTGATGACCATTGTATAGAAGAGGGAACTGAAATCTCAGCTCTAGTTCCCCTTTTGCAAGAAGCCTCTCCCAGCCCTCCCTAATCTCTATGCCTTCCCTCTTGGATGCTCTCCAGTGCCGGCTGTCTGTATCTGGTTTGTCCACAGGTGTTCCCATGCTGTTTCCTCCATTAGACCGACCTTTAAAACAGGCCCTGGTTTTACCTTTTTTTGTACTCAGCACAGTGCCTCAAACATAGTGGGTGCTTGCTTAATAAATGTTTGTTGACTGACTGAGGCTTGGAGAGAGCTGTAGTCACACATCTAGTCAGGGTCAGAGGAAGATCCAAACCCAGCTCTTCCCAGCACCAAGGCCAGCACTCTAACAACCATGCCAGATCAGTCATCCAGGATTGAGTGGGCGGTGGGGGGGGGGGGGAGAGCACCTAGGTGTTGGCTAGACGTTTCCAGTCCGATGGCCCAGAGACATCTCAGTCACCGTGGCTAAAACAGAACCTGGTATCTTTCCCCACAACCTTCCTCTCTTCTAAACTCCTCTATCTCTGCCATCCTTCTGCCAACTCCTAGCCTTGGTTTCATTCTCAACTCATCACTTCTACTCATCCCACACACGGAGTCAGTTGCCAAGTCTTGTTTCTACCTCCCAGCATTGAATTCCTTCCCTTCATTCACATAGCCAGCACCCTCATTCAGGCTGTCATCCAGGCTCCTGGACTGTTGAAATACCTTTCCTAGTTAGTGAGCATTTATCAGGAGCTTACTACTGGAGGCCATTACTTCTGTCCAGAAGCCGGCAAACCGCTGTATATCTATGACCACTATTACTCCCTCTCTCTGGCCCCGGAAAACCCAGTCATGGACAAAAAAAGAGCTGAGGCAAAGACCAAAGCAGCTGAAGCAGCTGAGACATGGGACGCCATGGCAGCCTGCAGGAGATCTCTAACTGAGGGCAGGGCTGCGTTATCCACTGAAGGGAGGAAACTTCTTTCTGCTGCTTTCTGCTGATATTGTAAAAAATATCAGAGCCCCAAGGTCATCTTGGAAGGTTGTTTCAAGCATTGAGCAAAGACAGCTGTGCTAAGCAAATGGCCCAAGGCTGTAGAGAGAAAATCCAACCAAACTAAGAGACATCTGCTGGGACATCTCTTGTGTCTGTCTTGGGAAAGCTCCTGATTGCTAAGACTTCTCTAGCAGAAAGCAAAATTTTCTATTTGAAAACAAAAGGAGACCAATTCTATTATCTGGCTGAAATGGCTGCTGGTGATAACTATTCAGTGGATTAATTGCAACGGGCAAATCAAGAAGCATTTGAAATCAACCCAAACGAGGTGTAACCCAGGCTTCCTGTAAGATTGGGTCTGACCTTGAATGTCGACGTCCTGCTCTGAGATCCTGACTTCCCCAGAGAAAGCCTGCTCCCTGGCAAAGATGGGGATGAAGCCATTGTGGACCTGGGCACATTAAGTGACGAGTCCTAGAAAGCCAGCACACTAATGATTTACTTAGAGACAATGAGATAGCGTGGCCATGGGCCACCCAAAAGACGTGGGAGAAGGAGGGGAGCCATTAGCTAGCCTTCCGGCTTTGGTCAGCTTCATTCTAAAGTGGGCATGGTGTACCATTTGTCATTCATGCTTCTCCACAAAGAGTTTTTGTTTATGATTTGGGACGGATGAATGTTACTTTTCTTTGGATTTCTAGGTTTCCCATGTGGTTTTATGTTTAATATTAGGGGAGAAAAGCGAGTTAACATTTGCAGAATTTTCCATTTTCATCTGAGGTGACCAGTATGTCCAGATGGAATTTTTGTATGCTTTTGGCACGTTTGGCATAATAGTTTTGGTAAATGGTGATTTCACAATGCAAGGGTTAAAATAGCTTCCATGGCTAAGCAAAACACAAAACAAAACAAAACAAAAACGTGACTGTATATTAGCCTGTCATGGTTTTGGGGAGGGGGGGAAAGGAGATGTTGGTTCGAGCCCCAGGTGTGGTTACTGCGGTTACTTTAGGGCAACCTCATGGCCAGTGGTATGAGAGTCCTGCCACATCCGTGACACAGAGTCTCTATGTGTGTACTTTATGAGACGGCAGCTGTAGAAACATTTCTTCAGACCAAGCTTTAACCCCGGGAATTTACTCCTGCAAAGGGCAGAAAGGGCAGTTCTTTTAGCTGGGATCTTTATTTTTGCTGTATTCATTGTGTTGTATTCTTACTGTTTAGGCTGGTGTAAAATGGATAGTTGTGATTACAGTAAATTAAAAAGGGTTTGTACAAAGAAAACCAGAACAGCCAAGATCAGAAGGGAAGCAGAGAATTGGGGGGGGGGGGAGATTTACAGACAATTCCTTGGATCTCAGATATATGGAAAACTGCCAAATTTATAAGAACATTGGCCCCAAACAGCCAAAACATTTCTCACTTGATAAATGGCCAAAGAAAATGAATAGGGTAGGCTTTTTTAAATTAAGAAATCCAAGCTATATATAATCATATGGAAGCTGTCTAAATCATTATTGATTAGAGAAATGCACATTAAAACAACTACACACACACTCGCACACACTCACACACACACACACACACACACACACACACACAATCTCCTCTTCTCTCCTCCTACATGGCCACCTTTCTAGTACAAGCTCTTATCTCCTCACACTTAGGATTTTCCTCACTCCATTCTGACCAGTCACCTCCCAGCTTCCTTTAAGTCCCAGTTAAAGTCCCACTTTCCATAGGAAGCCTTCCTAATTCTTTTTTTTTTTTGCTTTTTTTTTTGGAGGGCAGTTGGGGTTAAGTGACTTGCCCAAGGTCACACAGCTGGTTTTTGTGTTAAGTGTCTGAGGCCGGATTTGAACTCAGGTACTCCTGACTCCAGGGCTCGTGCTCTACTCACTG
This sequence comes from Pseudocheirus occidentalis, assembly GCA_028646575.1. Taxonomy (NCBI): domain Eukaryota; kingdom Metazoa; phylum Chordata; class Mammalia; order Diprotodontia; family Pseudocheiridae; genus Pseudocheirus; species Pseudocheirus occidentalis. Next base: position 189,867,386 of record CM053601.1, on the reverse strand, counting down.
CGCCACCTAGCGGCCCCCCTAATTCTTAATTCTAGTGCCTCTCCTCTACAAATTATTCTTATTTATTCTGTGTGTGTGTGTGTATGTGTATTTGCATGTTGTCTCCCCCATTAGATTGTAAGCTCCTTGAGGGCAGGTACTGTGCCACCTTTATATCCCAACACACAGTAGGCACTTAGACTACTGCATTTGCCTGCTGGTGGGTCTCCTCTCTACCTCTAATCTCTCCCCATTTCTAGCCCTCTCTTTTCTGACTTCATGGATTTCTGCATGATCCTTGGCAGTCTCCCTCCCAGCCTTTTAATGCGCCATTTCCTCCGATTTATTGATCATTCCTCTGCTTCAGGAAGTCTCTGTTCTAGTCTGACAGGACATTTTGTGTTCCTCTCTCCCACTCTCAAATCCCCCTTCCACCTGGGCACACACAGAATTTTTTTTTTTAACAAGAAACAACAGACGAGAAAAAAATTCAGCAAACCTGATCAATACATTTAAAAAGTATTTGGCAATGATCTGCCCCTAGGAAGCCCGACCTCTGCAAAGGAGTGGGATGGGAGGCTTAATCTCCCATCTCTCCTATGTCTTCTTCTGAAGCCACTGTGGCTTCAGAAAGAGCTGAGGAAAAGTCAATGTGGTGTTCGCTTCCCGACAACTCCAGGAGAAACGCCAGGAGCAGAACAGAGGCCTGTATAAAATGTTTGCAGATCTGACCAAGGCCTTTGATACTGTCAATTGTGAGGGTTTAGGGAAAATTATGTCCAAATTTGGTTGCCTGGAGAAGTTCATCAGCATTGTACATCAATTTCACAACGGTATGCTTGCGCGGGTTCTAGACAATGGATGATGCTCTTGTGCCTTCCCGGTCATGGATGGAGTGAAGCAAGGTTATGTGCTTGCTCCTGTGCTTTTCAGCATGATGTTTTCAGTCATGTTGTCAAAAGCGTTCAGGGAGAGTGAGCGCGGGCATCAGGGCCAGCTACTGCACTGCTGGCAAATTCTTCAATTTGAAAAGGCTACAAGCCAAGACCAAAGTGGAGGGAGAGTTGGTGCAGGGTTTTCTGTTTGCAGATGATTGCGCACTCGATGCAGCCTCTGAAGGCGAGATTCAGCAAAGTATGGATCAATTCTCTGCTGCTTGTACTAGTTTTGGCCGAACATTTAACACCAAGAAAACACAGGTGCTCAATCAGCCAGCACCACACCATCCATATGCAGAACCTTTGGTGACAGAACCATTGGTGACACATGGTGACATTTGGAATGCTGTGGATAAGTTTGCTTAACTTGGTAGTGTAATTTTCAAGGATGTACAAATGGATAATGGGGCTGATGCACACACTGCCAGAGCTAGTTCAGTGTTTGGGAGGCTCTGAAGGAAGGTGTGGGAGAGAAGAGGCATTAGACTGCCTACCACATTGAAGGTCTACAGAGCCATGGGGCTGACCTCATTGGTGTATGCCTGTAATAGTCTACTAGCTCCATGCCAGGAAACTGAATCGCTTCCGTTTGAATTGTCTTAGGAACTGTTCTGAAGATCACCTAGCAGGATAAGGGACCAGACACTGAGGTCCTTTCTTGGACTAAACTGCCGAGCATTCAAACTCTGCTTCAGAGAGCACAGCTCCAATGGGCTGGCTAAGTTGTTTGAATGCAAAACATATATTTGCCAAAAAGACTGTTTTATGGAGAACTCACATGGGGCAAGCATTCACATGGGGGTTAGAAGAAGGACACTCTCAAGGTCTCTCTCAAGAACTTTGGAATTAATTGTGTGACATGGGAGACACTGGCACAGGACTGCTCAGCATGGCGAGCCCACATCAGAGAAGGGGCTGTGCAGAATGGAGACAGCTCAAAGGAAATGTAGGATGCTCAGATTTAGAGAATCCACCCCAAATGTTTGCATGGTCTATTTATGCCCAACCTGTGGTAGAGCTTGTATTGGTCTGATCAGCCGCAGTTGGATGCACCAAAACTCGACTCTAGCATAGTGATGTCATTTTGGTCCTCTTGGAAAACGAAGGACAACAACCAACCAATCGCTTCTTTGGGACCAAACTATGTGGTGGTGGTTGAACTTGGGGTTAACACTACATGGTCATTGTAAAGCTATGTTGGTCTCTTGGCTCTTCAGACTTCACTTTGCATCAGTTCACGGATGTCTTCTCATACTTCTCTGTGTTTCTCAAATATGTTTCTTAGAGTACAGTCACATTCTGTTCCATTCATGTACAATTTGTTCAGATATTCCCCCATCAATGGGCATCAACTTTCTTTTCAGGTCTTTGCTACCACAGAAAAAGTGCTCCTACTTTGCTGTCTCTGGAGTCCGTGTGTGTATGTGTGTGTGTGTGTGTGTGTGTGTGTGTATGTGTGTGTGTGTGAGAGAGAGAGAGAAAGAGAGAGAGACAGAGAGACAGAGACAGAGAGAGAGAGAGAGAGAGAGAGAGAGAGAGAGAGAGAGAGAGAGAGAGAGAGAGAGAGAGAGAGAGAGAGAGAGAGAGAGAGAGAGAGAGAGAGAGAGAGAGAGAGAGAGAGAGAGAGAGAGAGAGAGAGAGAGAGAG
>CM053601.1:189836880-189864722 GCA_028646575.1 Pseudocheirus occidentalis | reverse complement strand
TTCAGATTCCATGCCCAGCACTATCCACTGTGCCATGGAGCTGCCACCCCATTTGGGTTGTTTTGTTGTTGTTTTCAGCAGAGATACTGGAGTATTTCACCATTTCTTCTGCCAGTTTATTTTACAGAGATGAGGAGCTGAGACACAGGGTGAAGTGACTTGCCCAGGGTCATGTAGCTAGTGATTTCTATTATCTCTGAAGCCAGATTTGAACTCAGGAAGATGAGTCTTCCTGACTCCATCTGTCCCTATCTGTTAAGCACTTTTTGTGGTTCAGTTGTTTTCAGTAGTGTGTTACTAAGTCTGATAGAGGAGAGGAAATCCAGGCAGAATCAGACTGGCCTCCAGCCGCCAAGCCTCCCAAAGTGTCCTGCAGGGCTCTGTGACCACAGGGTGGCAGGCCTTCTTGGAAGAGGCAGTGGGGGAAGCGGGTAGAGTGCGGCTGTTGGAGCTGGGAGCTGGGAGCTGTGGTCAGATTACATTACCTCTCTCCTGGAGATGTAGCTTCCATATCTGTCAAATGGGAATAAAAATTTCCTCAAGGAGAAGGTGTGCTCCCTCCCAGCTTGGGAGGCTGCAGTGAGTGAGGCACCCTTTGTAAAGCACTTTGCACGCCCTGAAGTGTTGGAGAAACTTTAGCTATGTTAGCCTGCCTCCACTCAATAACTCTGGTGGCTCCCTATTATCTCCAAGTCCAAACAGAAAATGTTCTTCCCTCCCAAACCTAGTCCTTTCCCCTTCCCAGTCTTCTACCTCACTTCCCTCTCTGCACGCTTTCTGCCACTCACACTTACACTCACCTGCTTTGGCCCCAGCAGCTCCCATGCCTAGGATGCTCTTGATCCTTAGCTCAGCCTCCTTTCCTTACAGACTCGACCTCCATCCCCCCTTAGGTAGGAGGCCTTTCTTGGTGCCCCTCAAAACTCACTCCTTCCCCCTGAGATTACCTCCCATTTGTCCTGTAGGTCTCTGTAAATTGTCTTACCCATTAGAATTCGAGCTTCTGGAGGGCAGGGCCCTTCTTTGCACCCCCAGCACTTAGAAGTGTTCCTGGTACATAGCAGGCACTTAATAAATGCTTATTGACCTACTGACTGCCTCATAGTGGTCTGGTTCAGGATGCCACGAGATCACTCCAATGCCCCCCCAACAGAAGAGGGTCCTGGTTACCCATTCAGAAGGAAGGGCGTCTCACTCCACAACCCTCCCCACACACCTTTGGCAGCTCTTTCTGCTCTTCTTTGGCATATTGTGGTCAGAAAGGGAGGTTCCGGTGGCTTTGGTGTAAGCAGCCCTTTTTCCAAGGGTCTCTCTGGGGATCTGGGAAAGCCCCATTTTCAGGCAACCCACCGTGCAACAGTGTGACAGACACCCAGCCCACAGTGTATTGTCTCCTTTCCTATAGACCTTGTTCAAGACTTTCCATCCTCTTGAGAGCCCATGGTGAGGCAGGAAGTGGGTCAGTAGTGGCCTCCAGGTAACCAGGTGGCATAGTGCAGTCAGGAAGTCCTGAGCTCTCTTACTAGCTGTGAGACCTTGGGAAACTCATTTAACTTTTGTATGCCTAAGTTTCCTCAACTGTAAAACCGGGAGAATAACGGCACCTACTTTCCAGGGTTGTGGAGATCGAATGAGAGAATAACTGTGAAGCTAGTAGTGAAGAGGTTTGGGAGAGATGGGGGTGTCTGAGGGGCGTCTGAGGGGTGTCTGATGGGTGTCTGAGGGGCATCTGAGGGGGTGTCTGAGGGGGTGTCTGAAGAGGTGTCTGAGGGGGTGTCTGAAGAGGTGTCTGAGGGGGTGTCTGAGGGGTTGTCTGAAGAGGTGTCTGAGGGGGTGTCTGAGGGGTGTCTGAGAGGGTGTCTGAGGGGTGTATGAGGGGGTGTCTGAAGAGGTGTCTGAGGGGGTTTCTGAGGGGGTGTCTGAGGGGTGTCTGAGGGGTGTCTGAGGGGTGTCATATAATCCCTCCTGGGTTCTTGTCTGGAAAGAATTTCGTCAGGATGCAAGCTGACTTTTGGCGAAGTTACAGAGTTTATTGATATGCTGGCTTAGCAGCAGGCAGGAGAAATGGGGGACCTGCAAAGTGCAGGGATCTAAGGTAGAGTTAGAGAGTTTTATACTCTGCAGTGGGCAGGAAAAGGTTAAGGGAATCTGCAGAGCTGGGGCTTGAAGTGCAGTTAATATAACCTTAAAACTGTTAGTCAAAGGTTAATTATGCTAACTAAGTGGGCAAGGGTGGAGTTTGGGAGGAGTTATGGAGGAATTTAGGAGTGATCAGTGCTTAAAGGGACTTGCACTTTTTATATCAACTGTCCATGCAAATTGCCCATAATTCACTAGGAAATCCCCCTGCTGGGGGGCTATAGGGAGGTGTGGTTTTTTTGCTTGAAATGTCACTATGTTACCTTTGGTCAAGGATGTATGAGGTATGGCCAATATGGCTGTTTGGGAGTACAGGCTTGATTGTTTCCAAGTCTGGGAACTAGACTAAGGATTCAGGAGGTACCATATTGGGAGGGAATTATCTCTCTGATAGGCTTTTTTTTTTCTTTTTGGAGGGCAGTTGGGGTTAAGTGACTTGCCCAAGGTCACACGGCTAGTTTTTTGTGTTAAGTGTCTGAGGCTGGATTTGAACTCAGGTACTCCTGACTCCAGGGTCGGTGCTCTATTCACTGCGCCACCTAGCCGCCCCTCTGATAGGCTTTTGGGTGTAGCTGGCCACTTAGAACAAAGGGCTATGCATTTCTCTAAGGGTTTGTTTATAGAATGATATTGTTTCTAGGCAGATTTGCTACTTTTAGGCTGGGGGAAGGGGAGAGGCCTTTATGTTCTTAATGCCTTTATGGCTGGGGGGAAAGTGTGACTTTTACAGCTTAATTACAAAGGGTTGTTACTAACTGATGTTACATAAATAGGTAACCGAACACAAGTGAGATTTTACAAACTGAGGTTACAGACGAAAGCATCCCAGACCGCATCAGTAGGTCCTATATAATGCTAGCTATTATTATCCTCCTCCCCTGCATTGGGGCAGCCTTCAAAGCACTCCTACTGGCTGAAGTATCAGGTCTCTAATAACTACCCGAGAAGCCCTGGTGACTCATCACTTCAGTACAATTACACAATGATCTTTCAACACGTACACACTTATGCAATGCCACCTGGGCTCACAATTACACAACATCACCCCCAAACAATTGTGCTACATTACCTCTGCACAGTTTCCAGTGGTTCCTTGAAGCTAGTTTTCCAGGTCTGGTAGTAGTATTCGTCCAGAAAAAAAACAAACTTTGAATGAACCACAACCAACTGTGGCCTGCTAATGTGGCCAGGTTTAATCCAATTGGTCTCAACCCCCAAATCCATTAAGATCCAAGATAAGTTCCCTGGATGTCACTCATCTTCCACTCAACTGTGGATTGAATTGAATTCAGCGTGGAGAAGGACAGTCAATGGTTCAGTTAGCCTTAAGCACCCAGTGTGAGCAGGGCAATGTGCTAAGCGCTGGGTCGGTATTTTGGATGATTAAAATGAACCTAACATGGAAGCATTTTTCCAAATTGGGCAACAAGGGACACAATGTATGTATTTGTTTTATCTGAATATGTTTACTTGTGACAAAGAGGTGTTTGTTTTCTTGATGGGGGGAGGGAGGACGTAGGAGAGAGAAGGGAATAGTGAGAGTGATGAAGGAAAAGAAAACCACCAGAAAGAAAGAAGAGAGAGCCATTGTGGCATTAAAAAAAGTGAACAGCTCAGGCACTTGATACACAAACTAGCCGTGTGACTTTGGGCAAGTGACTTAACCCCAACTGCCCTCCAAAAACAAACAAAATGAACTGAAAAGGAAAAGTCACGTGGAATTTATTATAGAATTTTGAAAAGCAATGGAAACAGTATGAAATGGAGAGGTGGAATATGCAGTCCTCTTTGTCTGTTCTTTGTATACGGAAATGCTGGTGTTTGATGATGTTCCCAAGTGAAGAATACAAGAAATGCAGCAGGGAGGAGTCCAGCCAGGAAGGATTCCCGGCACTGGGGGCTGAGGATCAAGGTAATGGCCAACATTCAGGGAGTTTTTTAGTGCATCTCTTACACCAACATATCCACTTTTTTTTCTCTCCACAGGATAGTGATTGAGGCACAGTAACTAATGACCATGGGAGACATCGGGAGGTCAAATTTGAATTGGTGAATGGGGGATCTCACCAGAGGCTATTGTGCCTCCTTCGCCATTAGTTTGTAGATTCTTTTATGAAAAGAAGAGGGAGGTGGCACAGGACATTTTGTGGTTGTTGTTTACAAAATCCGGATGTGGCTACGTGAAAAGTGGAAATGACCGAAAACTGAACCCTCACTCAGAGACCCAGACACTTCCCAAGGTCATCTGAATTCGCCTTGTGCCTTGTTAATCGACCAGGCAGGAAGCACACGTTAAGAAACAAAGTATTTAATTGGAACAGAAAGCAAAGCTAGAGAAGAACCTATCTCAACACTTATGCCCCTTCTTCTCCACAAGGGTGACTTTTCCAGGGCTACCATTTCCTGACAAAGGAGAAGTCTTTGTCTCTGTCTCAGGAGCTTGCTGCGTCCTCGCGCGGATGAGCGCTGCCACTGCAGCCTTAGATGACGCTAACTCTAAACCCCACTGGCTGGCTTCTCTTATTCCCAGGCTGTTACTCAGTTTGTTTTCCTATAGCACAATCCGCCAGTGCTGCAGGCACACACTCTCGTGGGAAATGCACTCCATACCTTGGTTTGGTTATTACACACTTTCACGATTCTCTGTGCCTCACACCGGAAAGATTATTAAAATAATCACACCCTTTGACAAAATGGTTCCATTGTTAGCAATAGACCCTTGTGGTGTTATGGAAAGCAAAGCAACCCACACCCCTCACTTCTGACCCAAAGAATGTAATAGCAGCATACAGGGAATTGCAGAAAACCAAACCAAGGCAAACTCGGAAGCCCCTGAGAAGCAGACAAACTCGGAAGCCACCCAAATGTCCAAAAACAAGTGACTGGTTGAATAGATTATGGTACGTTATTGTAAGGAAATACTATAATGAAACAAAGACCAGCTAAGCTGAGGAATAGAAAGAATCTGCAAAGACCTTTAGGAAATAAATCTTTATATTCCTCAGATGGAACATACACCAGTTATATCCATACAAGAGAAAAGCAAAGGGAGGGGATGAAGCGAGCCTTTCTCTAGGACCCACTGTGTGTCAGGTGCTGCGCTAAGCACTTTACAAGTTTCACGTCATTTTACCGCTGAGGGAATTGAGACAAAGAGAACTTGCTCAGGGCCAGGCTGCTAGTAAGTGTCAAACACCAGATTTAAACTCTGCTCTTGACTCCAAGCCCAAGGCTCCATCTCCCACACCTGCTAGATGCAAGTAAGAAGGAAGGAACAAGAGAACTTTACTAAGACTTAGGGAAAGCAATGGAAAAATGACTAAGCTACTTGATGCACTGAAATTCCCTTCAATGTAACTAAGCATGTAAGTGGTTTGTACTGATGCACAGTATTGTTTTTGGCACAGTATTTCGTCTTGGGGGGTAGTGTGAAGCCTTCGTCTAATTTTTCAGGGCACCTTGGGGCTCGAGATCTCCAGCACTGCAAGGCGAGGCAGAGGACATGGGTTCGAATCCCGACTCTGCTGCCTTCGGACCTTGGCACCTCGGGGCCATCACATCCTTTCTTCGGGCCTCAGTTTCCCGTCTGTCAGATGAAGGAAGGAGTCGTACTAGACGCCTACACGCTCTCTTCTTGATCTTTTCCGCCTTAGGGGCTCCGCAGGACAGCCCGATGGCGCCCGAGCTACGGGGCACCTGCCCACCCCCTTCATCTGACCCAAGGGGAAAACAGGTTCGAGACAAAAAAAAGAAGTCACTTTCCGAGCTTTGTTAATCATAATAACCAGCATTTGTGGAGCGCTTCCCGGGTTGTGCTAAGCCCCTCACAAATATTATCTCATTTGATGTCACCAGAGCCCTGGGGAGTTCTCGGTTATCCCGCAGCTTTTCCAGAGGAGCAAGCCGAGGTTCGACAGACCCAAAGACATAATGACCTGAGCGGGGCGCTGCAGGCGTGGCGATCCCACAGCCAGTATCAGAGGCGGGATTTGAGCCTAGCTCTTTCTAGACAGCGCCCAGCGCGCTCTCTAGGGCACCCCACCACCTTCTCGCTCTCCAGCTTCTAGCCTGCTATAATGCTCGTGGAATGAATGGACTGGGTCGGAGGACCTAGAATCCCACCAGGTGCCTGTCTGGCCTGGGGCCAAGCGACTCAGCCTCTCCCGGCCTTAGTTCCCCCATCCATCAAAGGAGGGGGCAGGCCTAGAATCTAGTCTTCTGGAGGCCGGGGGCCAGGGCGGGGGAGGAGGGGGGAACACGGCAGCCAGGGTTCTTCTGGGACCAGGCAGTCGCCCCTTCTCCCCTGTTTGGGGATCCCGACTCCTAGGAACTCAGGTACCAGGGTGGGACAGAGGCCAGAGGATGGTTCTTGTTCCTGGTTCCTGGTTCCCAGCTCCAGGACCCGCCCCCGGCCCTGCCTCCCGCCCCCGCCCCGCCCCCGCCTCCAGCCCGGCCAAGCTGGCTGTAGGGCGGGCAGGCCTCGGTGATCTCCGAGCGCTCTGGGAGCCGGCGGTCTTGGGGTCCTAGGGTAGCAGCTGCAGAGCTCGGACGGACTGTCGGGAGATCCATCCTCTGGGGAGGCCAACCGACCGTGTATCGGACAGCGGCCGCCCAGGCCCTCCCTTCTCCAGCCATGGAGGCCGAGCCTCCGCTCTACCGGGTGGCTGGAGCCACCGGCCTCTCGGCGGAGGAGGCCGGCACTGGAGGTCCCGACGGTGGCCTCCCGGACGGGCCTGAGGTACTAGAACCCAATTGAGCCCAGCTGGGCCCGGGCTCGTAGGAGGAGGGCTAGGGAAAGAGCGCTGCCTTGGGATCTCGGATCCCCAGCTCTCTCTCCTGCTGACCTCTTGGGTTACTTGGGACAAGCCCCATGCCCTCTCTGGGCCTCAGTTTCTCCATCTATCAAGGGAGGGGTGGTCTTAAGTTTTCTTCCTGATCTAAAGCATATGCTCCAGGTAGCTAGGGGTCTGATGAAGGGGTGGGGGTAGGAGACGCATCGCTCTGCCATCTTGGGGAGCGCCAACTAAGTAAGGTCCTAGTGTCTGTCCTGGGCTAGGTGAAGGCAAGGAGGTGGGGAGGTTGGTCACCCCAGGGTGGCCTTAGTTTTGGGGATCACACCTCCCAGAGGCTCCTAGGGACCCTTGCTGCCCCTCCTCTCTGTGGCCGGAGCCTCACCCCATGACAGGGTACCTTGTGCTGGCGCCCTACAGCTGGACGAGTTTGTGGGTGCCTATCCTGACTACAATGAGGAGGAGGAAGAGTGGAGATATTACCGGAGAAAAAAGCTAGGTGTAATCAAGAATGTGGTGACTGCCAGCCTTGGGGGGATGCTCACCTACAGTGTGTACTTGGGTAAGAGATTCCGGCCTCCCTCTTCACTTCCCTTCCCCTCCTTTCCTCAGCCCAGGCCCAGAGGCTAGCTTTAGAGGCAGAGAGTCTGTGTTCAAATCCCTGCTCCCCTACTTAAGGCTTGAGGGATTTTGGTCTCGGCCTGGAGCCTGCCTTTCCTCATTTGTAAAATGATCTAATCAGACAGATGACCCCCTTGGGTCCCTTCTAACTCTAAGGAGGGGCCTCTAAAAGTGGGCCCACTTCCCTCACTGACTCCTTTTCTCTCTACCACCAGGCTCCAGAGGTGTATCCTTGATGATGAGTGGGGTCCAGCCTTCCTCATTCCCTTCTAGGTCTGGGTCCTGGCTCCAGATGCATTGGCTGCAGCCAGAGGAGACCAGTGGGGACTGAGTGGGGGCAAAAGCTCATCCCTCAAGCTTTCGAAGGAATCTTTAGGCTATGAGGGTTATCTGAGCTTTGGCTCCCTGCTCTTCTCCCCATCTGAAGGCCCAGCACTCATCCATCCATTTATTCCCTTGGGGTTCTGGGGATGCTTTAATACATGCTGGTTGAATTACTGACTGACAGAGTTGTTCCTGTCCTGGTCTTATTCCAGGCCGGAGGTGTCACTAATCACCCCGTGAATCCCAGTGGAGAGTGCTGGCCTTGTGAGGGGGCAGGGCAGGACTTAGGCCCCGAGGATGCCCAGTGTCTGAGTCCTGAGGTGACACAGCTCAGACAGGAGGGAGGTTGGGAAGCTACATAAATCCCTGTACACTGTCTGTGAAGGCGGCAGCTTTGAAAAGCTCTCCTTGACCTGGCTCTCAGACTACTTAGCACGGTTGAGTCTTTGGTGCTGTCCCAGTCAGCCTGGTCCAAGCACTCTCCTCAGTTCTGGAGCTGTCCCATAGGCAGTGGAGAGGTGGCCTGCAGGGAAGGAAGCCTGCCCTGGAAGTCAGCAGGTCTGGATTTCAACCCAGCTCCAACACTTACCCCCCCCCCCCCCACCCCGTGACCTTGGACATGTCACTTCCCTTTTCTAAGTTTCTGTTTCCTCCACAGTCACACCTCCTCAGCCTCCCTCCTGGTGGGGCTTGGCAGGCACCAACGAGAGCAGACTTGGCAATCTGTAGAAAATGTTATTAGACTGCATCTGGACAGATCTGGGCAGACTTTAGAGGTGGGAGGAGGAGGGGGCGGCTCTTCCACTCCAGCTGGGGCCAAGCTTTCAGCAAGTCATTTCTCCTGGACATCTCCTAGGCAGATGAGGAAGCAGGCCCTGGGCGGCTGGTGGGAGGACCTGACCCAGGCAGCTCAGACCACAGTTCCTCTTCCACTTCCTCTCCCCCAGCAGCTGCAGGAGGTGGGACTGCTATGAGTGGAGCAGTGGGGGCCTCACCTCCCCCTTCCCCTGGCCCCCAGGTTGATTATGGCCACCCTGGGTGTGGGGCTGCCTGGACCATTGCTCCTCAGCTGGGAGCCCTGGAAGGGAAGAACCTTGGAAGATAGAACAGAGAATGCCAGAACTGGGAGAGACCTTACCTTAAAACCTAGAAGTCCAGAACTTGAAGGAAACTTAGAACAGAGAATGTCAGTGCTGGAAGGGACTGTAGAACATAGAATATCAGAGCTGGAGAGACTTTAGAACATAGAATGTCAGGCCCATGAGGGAACTTAGAAACTAGGACGTGGAATATCTGGACGAGAAAAGCCTTAGAACGTGGCGTGTGAGAGATGGGAGGGACCTTAGAACATAGAATGTCAGATCTGGGGGGGATCTAAGAAAAAATAGGGACCAGTTCCCTCATTTTGCTGATGAAAAAAGAGAAAGGCTGTGCCCAAGGTTCTAGAGTGACTTAGGCATCGTCCCCTTCCTGCCTTGGCCTCTCTGGCCAGTGGCCCTCACTGACTCCCTCTTTCTGTGCCTGATAATAATTGTATATGTTATTGACCCAGCTTGTGGCTAGGGCCCCATCTGTGATTGGTGAGTGATGTTAGTCCTTCCTAGGAACACTTCCTGTGCCCCCCCAGGGCAGTGGGCCCCCAATGGCAAAGAGGTGTTTCGTTCTGTCTCTTTAGCCCATAGACTGCTGCTAGAACTGGGTTCTGGCCTCCTGAGAGCAATGCCACTCCTTCCTCCCCACCTTGTCCCCTCCAGTTGAAGTCTCCATTACCATTCTGGTCTCCTTGGGGTTGTCCGGGATTGGGGTGCCCAACTCATGGAGTAGGGCTTTGGCCTGGAGCTGCTGCTATCTGGGTCCAGGCCTAAGCCCCCCTCCCCATCCCTTCAGGACTCCTACAGATGCAAATGATTCTCCACTATGACGAGACCTACCGAGAGGTGAAATACGGCAGCATGGGGCTCCCCAACATCGACAGCAAGATGCTTATGGGCATCAACGTGACCCCCGTGGTGGCGCTGCTCTACACACCCGTGCTTATCAGGTGGGTGTGGCCAGTGGTACTCACGTGACCTCTGAGCCTGTGCTTGCCCTGCCCACATAGGGAGGGGCTGAGAGGCAAAGAGAACCCCCTGCCTCAGTGTACCTGTTCAGCCAGAGCATGGGCCTTGGTGGGCCTGGGAGGCAGGAGTCTGGCCCACTCTGAGCTTTGGTATCCTCATCTCTCAAATGAGTGGGTTTTCTTTGAGTTCTGAGGCGGCCTCTTTGCCTTTCCCAGGTTGCCTCAGGCTGGCAATGCCCTCCCTTTGTAGTGCCACCTCTGAGCATCCCTGGGACCTCTCTGAGCTCTGCCCAAGGGCCACCTCCTGCACGAAGCCTTTCTTGGTCCTCCTCTCTACTCCCACGCCTCCAGTTCCTAGCATTCTTTCTGTCATGAAATAGAATGTGTATTTCTTTGGGGTCTTGCGTCCCCTCCTATAGAAGGTACTGGAGGGCAGACATTGTCTCATTTCTGTCCTTGTCTCCCCAGTCCATCAAACAGTGCCCAGCACCCAGCAGGTATTTAATAAATGCTTATTATATGAAGCTGAATATACCATGCAGGTCTGACTTCACTACCTTGAGGAAGACAGTTGCAGCATTTCAGGATGGCCCTTCAAGGATCAACTTCCTTGTTTTATCACCTGGGAAACTGAGACACAGAAAAGGGACCAGATTTGCCTAGGTCACACAGTGAGTTACAAGCAGAGTCAGAACTGGAATCCAGAGCTGGCTTTAAGGCTGAGGCTGTTTTTTTGCTGTCCTCCCTCCTACTGTCTCTCCTGGAGTTGGAGAAGGTTTATAGATCTATAGGACACCAGACCCAGAGTTATAGAGGCCACCTTTCCATTTCACAGATGAGCAAACTGAGGCCAAAAGAAGTTAAATAGGCCTTGCCCAAGTCACACAGGGTAGAAGAGTCAGAGATGGGACTTGAATTCAGGGCCTTGGCCTCAGAGGCAATGCTGTTTTCCCTGAACCATGCTGACTTCTGGGAATGATGCTGGTGATTCAGAGATTTGGGGTGGAAGGGTAGGCTGCTGCTCAGTGGGGAATCAGCTCAAGAGATGTCAGGCTGGAAAGGGCTCCTCTGGGGCTAGAAGTCTTGGAACAGAGGCTATTCGATCACTGCCACGTCTGGGCTGAACTTGGTGCCAGCCTTGAGGGTCTGCCAGGGCTGAGGGCAGAGGACAACTGACTCAGAAAGGTTTTGCCCCTTGGCAGGTTCTTTGGTACCAAATGGGTGATGTTCCTGGCCGTGGGTATCTATGCGCTCTTTGTCTCCACCAACTACTGGGAGCGATATTACACGCTTGTGCCCTCCGCAGTTGCTCTGGGCGTGGCTATTGTACCCCTCTGGGCCTCCATGGGGAACTACATCACCCGGTGAGCAAGGGCCAGCTGGGCAGGGGTGCTGGAGGTGGGGGGAGGAGGTGTGGGCATGTTGGTGACTACATTGTCCCTTTGCTTCACCTGGCCAGGGCAGTGTGTGTGTGTGTGTGTGTGTGTGTGTGTGTGTGCGCGCGCATGTGTGCATGTGTGCGTGTGTGTGCCAGGATCATGATGGGCACTACTCATAGAGCCTGGAGCCCTGGGCTTGAAAGGTGCCCTCCAGGCACATTCCACTTTATTTTTTTTTACCTGAGCATGGGGATCTAACTCAGTTCAATTCAGCAAATATGTATTAGTTGTGGCTGCTGCGTGAAAAGCTTCAGGCTGGGGACTGGCAGTGGGGCAGAGCAGATCAGATATCAGCACAGATAATATTGATATTTGATATTATGTAGCAAATGTACTAGAGGCACGGCCACCCAGTGCTGGCGATGTGATCTCTGAGGGGGAAGGTCTTTATGGACCCTAGAGGTTAGGGGAGGCTTCCTGGAAGAGGTAGTATTTGAAGTAGTTTTGCAGGGATGGGTCATGGCCTTTACACAGGCTGCTCTCCTGTGTGTGGAGGGCCCTCCCTCACCTCTGCCCTAGCGAACTCCCTAAGTATTGCAAAGCACAGCCCAGGGGCTTCCTACCACAGGAGACCTGTCCTGACCCTCCCGCTAAGCTGGTAATGCTCTTTCCCTTTGGAAACGATTGTATTAGTTTGCAATAAATAGTAAATACAAAATCGTTAACTTCTCAGGGCCCATGCTAAGTCCCACTGTAAGGTTATGTAAGAGTGAGGATGGGGAGGGGGAGGGGTGGATTGGCTTCTTCCCTAGAGCTTGTTGAATTAGTGAGTTGAAATCACCAGGTAGGGCGCATAGGAATCACCTGAGCAAGGGTACAGAGTGGGACAAGCTTTGGATATGTCAGAAGTGAGATGTCCTGTTTAGTGGGGATATTGAGCATCCTTGCAGGGAGTAACATGAGAGGGAGTGGAAAGGTCAAGACTGTGGTTGGGAGCAAAGGGCAGGCATGGGGTGCTGGACAGCTCCCAGATGGAAGGCTCCTGGCAGGATCTGGGGGGTAAGACCGGCCCATGCTCCATGTTCTCTGGCAGGATGTCACAGAAATACTATGAGTATGTGAATTACAAGGAGGAACACGTGCAGGAGCAGAGGCGTCCCCCGCGGGGGGCCCACACCCCTTATCTTGTCATCTTCCATACCATCTTCTACAGCTTCTTCCACGTGAGCATGGGCAGGGATGGGGCAGGGCTGTGAAACCTTGGGAGGAGCACCCAGGGAAACTTCTAGCTTGGGGAGGTGCTTGGTGGGGGGCATTGAGAAGTTCACCCTCCCCCCCAAATCCTTACTATCTAGACTCCCCATCTCACCTGACTTTGCTGGTGGAGCTTAGCCTTTGAGGATGGCACAGTACAGAGGGTACTTGGTTTGGAGTCAGGAGGGAGCAGGTCTCAGAACCTGACTCTGACAGCAGCAATGTGGCTGTGAGAAAATCACCCCACCATTTGAAGCCTCAGTTTCTTCCTCTGTGAAATGGGAATAATAATGCCTAGAAGCCCAGCCTCCCAGATTATAAAGGAAAGCAGCTCCTTCCCACCCTTCCCCTCCACCTTGTGACATTAAACAGCTTTGGGGGCAGTGACAGGATTGCCCAGTATCCCCCTATTGTAAGGAGCTAGCATGGTGTGGCAGAAAGAGGCCTGGATTTGGAGTGAGAGGACCTGGCCTTGTGTCTCAGTTCTACTGGTCTGACTTTGGGCAAGTGGCTTCGCTTCTTCAGACCTCAGTTCGGTCCTCTTTAAAATGGAGAGATGGGGAGTTGTACTTGCTGACCTCTAACATCCCCTAGAAGGCTGGTTGTGGGGCTCAGCCCTTAGCTGGAAGGTGGGCATGGCTTAGGATCATGCAGTCACCGTCTCCAGCTCCCCCACTTTCTTTTCTTACAGCTCAGTTTTGCCTGTGCCCAGGGGCCCATGGTCTTCTTCCTCAATGGGTACTTGTATGATCGGAACCACACCCTCTTTGGTGTGCAAGACTGTGGTGAGTCTGAAACCTGACTCTGCAGCTGTGACAGGGAAGGGGTGCTCAGTCTCAATCCAACTCAACAAGCATCTACTACACAGGTGCTCAAGTCACAGAGCCTCTGTTTGCCTCAGTTTTGTCATCTATAAAATGGACATGATAATAGCACCTCCCTCTCAGGGTTGTCATGAGAGAATGAGAAAAGCTTAGCCCAGTGCCTGGCACAGAGTAGGTGATATAGAAATATTAGCTATGATGATCATCGGTGAAGACATGCCAGGCACCATGCCAGGTGCCAGGGAGACAGACAGAAACAAGTCCTTGCCCTGAAGTGCCTGTATTCTTCCTGGACAGAAACACATGTAGACCATGAACTTAAGTATCAGCTACCACAAGCATTCCAATGGGCGAAGTAAAAAAAAAAAAAAAAGAAGCAGATTATATAGGAAACCAGGGACTTCAGTTACAGAGTTTCTTTTTTTGACACGGTAGTAACAAAGTTGCCCCTCTCGGTCACAGCCCTTTCTGAACTTGTTCTTTTGTTTCCTTCCACATTTTTCAGCATTGTATTGATGCTCTTTTTTTTCCTAGCTGTTGTTGGCTTTTTTTTGCATCTATCACTTCCTAGTAATTCTCCCCCTCCATAGAAACCCTCCTTTATAACAAATAACTCCAGTCAACCAAAACAAATTGACACATTGGCCAAATACACAGCAATCTGAAGAGAGGCAGAGCACTGATAAGGGGGAGGACCTGGAAAAGTTGCCATGGGAGAGATGGCCTCTTAAAGGAGACAAGCAAGGCTAGAAGGGGGAACTGAGGATGGAGGCATTCTAGAGAAGGATGAAATCAGTGGGTTTGGGTGGCACACACAGAGACAAAGTTACGTAGGTGGGGTCTGGCGGGCAGTTGGTGATGTGGGATGGAACTCAAGAGAGATGTTAGGGCTGGATGTATAGCTCTGGAAGTCGTCTGCATAGACGTGATAATTGAAGCCTTGGCAGCTGCTGAGATCACCAAGAAAGACAATGTAGTAGAGAGGGAGGAGAGAAGAGGGTCCAGGAGAGCTTTGGGGGAACATCCGAGCATAGGGGGTGGCCAAGCAAAAGACAGTTACGAGATCACTGGGCATGGCAAACTCTCTAATTGCAGGAGGCTGCCATGAGGTATGTGCTATGACAGTCAGTGTCCTTGGAGGTCAAGGAGAAAGCATGACACAGTGGGAAGACTGATGCCACCTGAGTTTGAATCCTAGCTTGCTACTTATGTGACCCAGGGCAAGTCCCTTCCCCTCTTGGGGCCTCAGTTTCCCCATCTGTAAAATGAAGGGGATAGATTTGAAGGCCTCTGAGATCCCTTCCTTCATCTAGTAGCTTGCACTTCTAAGGAACATGCCAAGGTGGACTGGGGTGGTCAGAGAAGAGTTCCCGAAGAGCTTGGGCCATAAAGGACAGCTTGGGTTGGGAGAGGAGGGAATGCTTATCCCCAATGCTGCTCTTTTTAGAGAGATTCTGGACCAGCACAAAAGCCTCTGTTCATCTTGGTCCATGAAAGGCAGATGCCTCAATGGAGTCAAGGTTGGGGTTCTGTGTGTCTCTTAGCTGCACTTTGTCTGTGATCTCACTGCAGGATTATCTTCAGTCATCCACACCTTCCTACCCAGCTCTCCTTAAGAGCAACACCACATCTTTGTAAAATGCTCCCAGAGGTTAAGGGTTTACTTTGGTGCACTTGGCCTGGGGCTCAGCATGGGCTGGGTTAGGGTAAGAAGCTCAGCCTCTGGCCTAGGTCCATTAGTCAATCTGGGGATGAGAAGGGAAGCTAAGCATTGGTTCACTGGGAGATGGAGCCTATGACCTTGGCCTCTGACCTCAGATCCAAACAGTAGCAGCAGACCCATGAATGTGATGGTGACAGTGACAGCCTGGGGTGACTTGGGGAGCATATTGGCTTCAGTCCCATCTTACCGTGACTGTGTCCTCTTGTGTCCCCCAGGTGCCAACAGCTACGGGATACTCATTGGCTTCAACAAGACTGTCCTTCAGAGACTGCCCCACAGCCAGAACCTCATCGTGGTTGAGAGCGTGCTCATGTCGGTGGCCTTTGTGGCCATGCTGCTGGTAGGGACTCTTTCAGCACTGGCTGAGCATCCATCCTCCATGTTAAAGCTGGAGGAGAAGGGGGGGGGCAGGACTATGACAAGAGATGGAACAGGAAGGACTGGGGGGTGGAGGACAGGGATACCTGTGGGAAGGGGATCCCTGGTCTTTACCACAAGGTGTTACCTCTTGACAGCACAAGCTGGTCCTACTCCTAGGCCCCAAAGGAGCCACTGATCAAATTCTGTTCAGTGTAAGAAGTTTCTTGAGTACTTTCCAGGTGCAGCGTTTAGCCATTCTGTGGGAATCCAAAATCTGACATGGACACTCTCCTTGGTGAGCTCATAGGGTGAAGAGATAGGTCTCCTCTGGAAGTTACCAGAGAGCACAGGCTTATGAGGAGGTGCCTATGGGTGGTGTAGAGCATCAGGACTCTGGGTCCCTCTGGTGCTCAGTACACATCTCCAGGTGGGTCTGGGTAGAATATGGGCCTTTGGGGCTGTAGGATTGGGTAGAGATTGAGGCTGGGTGGGTGTCTAAATGTCCCTAGATTTCAACCCTAGATCCCTAGATGGGAACTCAGAGCCCTCAGCATCAAAAGACTGGCCTGGATCTGACACCTGACCTTGATCCTTAGGATTCTTGTGACCTTGGGCAAGTCCTTAATGAGAACAAAAGCCATAATATTAGCTGCTGTTTTAAATACACTTAAATATACTTTAATAGTGCTTTAAATATACCTCTCCCGAATAATAAAGAAAAGAAAAAGAAGACCCTCCGAACAAATGTGCCTGATCCAGCAAAACGCATTCCCACACTGGCCATGTCTCCCAAATGCACGGATCATTCTTTGTTTGCAGCTGGTCGCCTGTTGGGCAGTAGGCTGGTGCCACATTTCCTCCTAAGTCCTCTAGAATCAGAGGTCCAGAGCCTTTCAAGTTTTTTCCCCCTGTACAATGTATACAATGTTATTGTATAAGTCATTCTCCAAACTATGTATCATTTCATAGAGGTCTGCCCAGTGCCCTTGGAAATCATCCATCTCATCCTGCCTTATGACACAAAAATATTCCATTGCATTCAGAGACCATAATTTATTTAGCCATCCACCAACAGAAGGCATCTCCTCAATGTCCCATTTTTGTCCATCTGGTTCCTTTTCCTCTTTCTTTGGCTTCTTATAGATAAAGTCGTGTTATAGCTAGCCAACATTTCGATAATGCTTTAAGGTTTGCAAAGCACATGCTCACCCAGATAGTAAGTTGTCTGAGAGAGGATTAGAAGCCAGGACTTCCTGAACCAATCCACTAGTTTATATACTCTATCATTCTGAGCTGTTGAGAGAGTTGGGCTAAGAAAATCTCATACTGTAATATTTGTTCTTATTCTAAGGTTACAATGTATGGCCCAGAAGAGGCAGGCAGTGTGGTGCATAGAATAAGCATTAAAGAGACAGCAGGACATAGTGATGAAGTGTAAGGAAGGTCTGGGTTTATTTAATGCCCATTTTTTTCCTCTTGATGATTGAACTTGGGTTTACATTGTAGCCTGAGTATCTGATTTTTGGAATATGCCACTCCATTCTCTTCTGTGCTCTCTACAGAATATGGAATAATCCTGTGTTGTTCATTTTTGAAAGTCTCTTGACTACTTCAAGACTTTATTCTTTGTTATTAAAATCATCCAAGTTAACCATTCCTTGCAATGATATTTGAAATGCATTTTTCTTCTGGCACTGATTAGTGGATTCCCTTGATCTCTGTTTTATAGTCTGTATTCAGAAGCTCCGGTCCTTTGTTTATCATGCCATTCAGGAAGATCCTTGGTCCTTCAGTTAACTCTGTACATTCTGTCAGCATATTTGAGTTATAGAGACTTCAGCTGTTCTTTTAACTTCTACTTCTCTTCTGCCAAATTTTCTTCTACTGAAGCATTTTTTGTGTTTCAAATAGATTATTTTCTTTCTCAAAGCTTCTGCTTCTTTGTAGAATTCCTTCATTATGCATTTAATTTTTGCTCTTCTGCTATTTTTGCTTTTTAAATTCTCTATTAAGAGCACTGATTCCTTCTCTTAAGTTCTTGCTGTCTTTCTCTTTCTTTGTGTCTCTTTTCTACATCACTCTGTTTCTCTTTCTGTCTGTCCCTCTCCCTCCTCTTTGTCTCTGTCTCTCTCCCTCCCCCCCTCCCCCCCATCTCTCTTTATCATTATGGAGTTTCTTGCTGCTGCCGTTCCATAACCTCTGGGGAGTTTTCAAGATTCTCTATTTCATGAAGTAATATTGGCTCATTTCCTCCATACCTTACTATTTGTTCAAAGTGCTTTTGTTTTTTCTTGAAGTTCGATTCATTCTTCCTTTAATTTGTATGATTTCAGCTGCTGGTTTGCCTCCTTGTGAGCTAGGCTGGTATTCAGGTTTTCTCTCTTGTTATTTTGTATTTTCTGTTCTATTTTCTGTCACTTGCCTTTGAGAATCCCCCTCACTCTTTGTCTCCTCATGCTTCACAGATGGGCTGGGCTGCTAGGCATTCTGAGCATCTTAGTATTGAGGGGCATAAAGGTCAAGCAGGATGAGGTCCCTGACGTACCCAGCCTCCCCAGGCAGTTGGGTTTCACTTCTCCTTTCCTTCTCCTCTAGGCTGTGGTTCTGAGTCTTCCTCCTTACTGTCACTCTTCCTTCGTTCATGTGCCAAAGAGACTGCTATCTCTTGTAGGGTCCGAGACTAGCCATTCACCTAACCAGCGGAGCCACTGAGGTGTTCAGAGCCTGAGTCCCAGGCTTCAGGGCTTGTGTGCACTAGCATTAGGAGGTTGGTGGGGGCAGATGGGGGCAGGGATGCTGAAGGGAAGTTGTAACTAGGAAAGGACTCTGGAGTCAGTTCATGAAGTCTTGCCCTTTGGTGGTGTTTGTCTTCTTATCTCGTGGATTCAGCTACAATTGCTTTGATTACTTAGATGTAGATCTAGTGTGTTTTCAGAAAACAATCATTCCTTCATTTTAGCGGGTGTGTGATCCCATCCAGGCAAATCTCCATTGGAATCTGCCTCAAACTTTCACTAGCTGTGGGATCATTAAACAGATTCTTTACCTCTGTGTGAACCAGTCTCCTTATCTGTGAAATGGGGCTAATGATGCCTGTAGTTCCTTACCTTGTAGGGTTGTTGTAAGGATCTGTGGGATCATGTATATAAAGCGCTTTGGAAGCCTAGACCACAAAACTGTCTGTTGTTACCATTATTAATTATCATTGCTCATACTGGGCCTCCCAGAGCCGTGCAGTGGGGATGATGGTCCACTGGCCCAGTCTGCCCCACAGAGCTGTTCCACTGGAAGTCCTTTGGGGGCTCCCAGGGTGACAGAGCCAGGCCCTATGATTCCACCCCTAGATCCTGGCCCTGTGTGGCTCTGCCTACCGGCCTACGGAGGAGATTGACCTTCGCAGTGTGGGCTGGGGAAACATCTTCCAGCTCCCCTTCAAGCACATGCGTGACTACAGGCTTCGCCACCTCTTCCCCTTCTTCATCTATAGCGGCTTTGAGGTGCTCTTCGTCTGCACTGGCTTCACGCTGGTATGCTAGGGGGCCTGTCTCCCTGGGTCAGGGTGTCCCCATATACTGAACCCAAGCCAGCAGTGTACAGCCATTTGTCTCCTGCTGAAGGATTCTGGGAGGTTCTGACCTGGCTCCTGGGAGGGAGGGAGAAGCTCCTACGATCCTGCTTTGAGGCCTCCATCCCTCATCTCTCCACAGGGCTACGGTGTGTGCTCCATGGGGCTGGAATACCTGGCTCCACTCCTGGCAGCCTATGGCTTCGGTGCCTCCCTCTTCTCTAGCCTTGGACTCCTTCAGCTCTGCTTGCCCCGACAGGTGCCCCTGGTGGCTGGGGCAATGGTGCACCTGCTGCTCATCCTCGCCTTCTTTTTCTGGGCCCCTCACCCGAGTGTCCTCAGCTACAGCTGGGTCTTCTACCTGACGGCTGTGCTCTGGGGTGTGGGCAGTGCCCTTAACAAGATCTCGATAAGTAGTGAGTACTGATGGGGGGATACCTCATCATCCTTTGTTGCTGTCGAGTGTCCATCTCTCTGGGCCCCCGTGTGGGGTTTTCTTGGCCAAGACGCTGGAGTACTTTGCCATTTCCTTCTCCAGCTCATTTTTACAGATGGGGAAACTGAGGCAAACAGTTATGTGCCTTGCCCAGGGTCACACAGCCAATAAGTATCTGAGGCTGGATCTGAGCTTGGGAAGATGAGTCTTCCTGAGGCAACTGAGGCACCCAGATGCTCATCCTGATAGGAGCTCTCCTTTCTGTAGCACCTCAGGGTTTGCCAAGGACTCTGCCCATTGTCTCATTTAATCCCCACAACTCTGTGAGGTAGATGCCACCAGCAGCATCCCTACTTTACAGACAGAGAAACTGAGGCTGGGAGAGATAAAGCCATTTCTCAGGCTCAAGAGTCAGGAAGTACTGGAGGTGGAATCTGCACTCAGGTCTTCCTGACTCTAAGGATGGTGCTTCATGCATTTCTATCCCTAGGCTCCTAGACCTGTTTAGAGACATGAGGAGTAGAGGCCTGGGACCAGATTTACAGGGGGGAGCGGGGTCTGGGACAAGCAGGGGACCCTGTGTATGGATTGTGGGTGATCAAGTCAATGTGGGGTTTGAAAATGGGGTAAGAAGGCCAGATGGGGGTCCTGCTTTCCAACCCAGGGTTGGGGGTCAGGGCCAGACCTGAGAGCCCAGGTGCAGCCACTAGGAGGCCTCAGCTAGGCCATGCCTTCTGCCTTCCACAGCCCTCCTTGGCATCCTCTATGAAGATAAAGAGCGCCAGGACTTCATTTTCACCATCTATCACTGGTGTCAGGCCCTCGCCATCTTTGCGGTCTACCTAGGCTCCAACCTGCCCATGAAGGTGAGCCAGGATGGTATGTGTGCATGGAGGGGGCGGGGATCAGAGCGGCCCCCTGGGGATCCAGGCTGTTAGTAGAAGAGCTTTGTCTCTCCCAAGCACCTCATCTTTGTACAATTTCTGTTGTTTATCAAAATGTTTGTTTGCACCTCACTCTCATTTCTAAAGGTATCTGTATCCTCTCTCTTCCCCATTCCTTGTAACTTTAAAAAGAGCTGAGCAAACTTGGCCAGCATTCTCATGGGTGTGGCCCTTGTGCAGACTGTTTCCCTGGGTCCCCTCCCTTGGCATCAGTTCATGGGAGTCTTCTTGTGCTTCCTGAATTCTGCCACCACTGAAAAACATTTTAAAGCCCCTTAAGTTGTACAGGTTTCTTCTCACAACAGCCTTCTCTTGCTTCTGTGCTTTTGCACAGACTGTGCCCCGTGCCTGGAATGTCCTCTTGCCCTGCCTTTTAGCATCCTTGGCTTCCTTCCGAGCCCAGCCCATTCACCCCTCCCCCTGCCCCTTGGTTACTTCCTTCTTGTAAAGACTTTGTATGTAGCCTGTGTTCCCAAATCTGTGCACAGGATGACATGCCCCTAATAGCCCCCTTGCCCCAGCTCCTCCAGGCAGGGGCGATTCAAGTGTTGTCTGTGTCCCCAGCACCTAGGACAGGGCTGGGCATACAGTGGGGGCCTCATAAATGTTTCTTAAATTGAGGCAGTATTCCATTCACTCATTCAACCAATGATCAACATTTATTAAGCACTTTAAAGAATGAGGATTATGGAGTCAGAGAACCTGGACTGAAATGCCACCTTGCTTCCTACCTGTGTGACCTTGGTCGAGTCACTTCCCTTTCCCTGGGCCTCAGTTTCCTCATCTGTAAAATGAGGGAGTTGGATTAGGGACCCCTCTGGGGGTCGTAAAGCTTAGAGAGGGAAAGGATTTGCAGACTCTGACCACCCCCTCCCCTATCACAGTTAAGTATCAGAGGAAGCCTTTGAACCCAGTCCCAGAATCTGGAAGCCCAGTGTAGAGGAGGGGAAAGGAGAGACCAAGCCTTGTCCTGTGCTGGCTTGTAAGGAATATGGCCTGCAAGAGCCTCCAGGTGTCCCTGGAAGGCAGGGGACCACAGAAGAGCCTTCCTAGGCCAGTCATGGGCTTGGTGAGGGCTGTGGATGGGAAGTGAAGGGGCAGGCCTTGGGGGGAAGGGCCTCAGAGAACACCTCATCCAAGCCCATTGCACTGTCTTTGATGTGTCATTGTGGCCTGGCTTCTTGGAGGGCCCTAGAAGGACAGGTGACTAGGGCCTCCCTAGCAGGAAGACTGGTGAGGCAGGACTGTATGGAGTTCGTGTGCATATACAGGTGGGATGGAGGGGAGTCTGAGTCCAGCAGGGCTGGGGTCAGAGGCACATCCAATGTAGGGTGGGGATGAGGTGGGAAGGGGGAGAAGGGCAGCCCCTGTCAGGGGGCTGTCCAGAAGAGGGGGAGGGAAAGGCAGCCCCATTGGGCTGAGGTCAGAGGTATGTTCAGGAGAGGGGAGAACAGCAGCCTCTGATGGGCTGGGGTCAGGAGGGTCACAGGGGTTGGGAAGGGTAGCCTCTGAACAGCTTCTCCCCCCAGGCCAAGCTGGCCATCTTACTGCTGACTGTCCTGGTGTCCGTGGTCTCTTACCTGTGGATGGAGGCCAAGCTCAAACAGCGAGTCGCCTACCGCCTGCCCCGAATTCCTCGGCCCCAGCACAAGGTGTGTGGCTACCGTTACCTGGAAGATGACAACTCTGATGAGACAGGCTCAGAAAATGAGCAGGGTTCATCTGGCAGCCAAGACAGCTCAGATGACGAGGACCATGATGGGGAGCCCCCAGGAGCAGGGGTCCTGGGCCCTGGCAGAAGGCGCTACCCATATGAGCAGGCCTTGGATGGAGAGGATGGGCCTGGGCAGGAGTAGCCCCAAGCTGCCTTCCTGAGCCTTGTTCCTTCTGCCCCACAGCCCCTTAACCCCACCCCTATCCCCAGGCATCCAGAACAGCCCCAAGCTGTAGGATTCTACTTGGATTTAACCACTTGAGTCCCTGGCACACCTGAGGTAAACCCTCTCTTCCCTGGATTCACTTGGCCCATCTCTGAAATAGGTAGCCTCTCAGAGGCAATCTGGCACCTGTCCAAGTTGTCAGGATCTGTGTGGTTCAGTAAAACCACTCTTAACCAGACTCCCGATTAACCAACAACCTCAATTAACTAATTCATTGTGGGGAGAGAGTTTAGCATGAGGAAGAAGAGACCAGTGCCCAGAAGAGGGGGAACTTCCTGGCTGTAGCCTGAGCTTTGTCCAAACAGCCCAAGCTCCTGTTTCTCTTGCTCCATCCTCTTTCCTGGAGCATGATTGTTGATGTGCTCAGGGACAGTCCTGAATCGGCCGATTCTGATTTAGGCAGGGAAGGGGACTCGAGGCCTTTACAGTGACCCTGGACTCAGGGGCTCTGGGGGAGGGGCCCTCCTAGGCCTCCCCTAGCTTATGTCTGAGTTATCTATCTCAGGCCTCCTGCATGGTTAGGGGGAAACTGGAGGGAGGAGGGATATGGTCATTGGGCCTGAGCAGGGACACAGATCTGGGTCAAGATGGAAGGATACCCTGGGGGGTGGGGCAGGTAGTTGGGTCTGGGCAGTTTGGTGCCAGAAGCAGTGTGGTCTGGGAAAAGAGCACTGGACAGAGCAGGAAAGGCCCTAGCTCCGCCACCTCTTTGGACCTGGATAATCGGTCAATATTAACTGCCTACTATGTGCTAAGCACAGGGCAGTAGACAATCCCTGTCCTCAAAGGGCTCCCAATCCAAGGGACGAACCTCTCTCACCTTGGCACCCCATCTGGACATCCGAAGGGCTTGGATGAAGTGGCTCACTTCTAAAATCTGGTGGTCCTGGGTGGACATCTGGACAGAGATGAGCAAAGTGATTGCTGCCCCTTGTGGTGGCCAGTAAGCACTGCATGTACTGTGAGGAAAAACCCCAGCCTTTCTCAGCCCAGATATCGGCAGAGCCTCAGGAGCATCCTTCCACAGAGGTCCACAACCCTCCCAGCCTCTGCGGGCAGAACTCCAGCAATGGGGAACTCACTCATTGAGAAAGCCATCTCCACTTCTCCATTTAATATTTATTAAGCATTTACTATGAGCAAAATACCAGCCAGGTGATGGGGAGACCAGCCCCTAGCCTCAGGGAGCTTACCTGCTATGGGTGGATATATTGTGTAAATAAGAGGGAGAAGGAGCTTTCCAAAGATGGGCGTTGAGACACATCCCAGGCTGAGGTGAGGGAGGAGAGTGCTCCAGGCTTGGGGGCCGTTCGATGCAAAGAGACCGAGGCTGGAGATGGAAATCCCCCTCTCCCCCCCAGTCCTGATCTCTGAAGCCAGGCAGACGGAGCCTAGTTTCTCTTCCTTATGGCTGACCCTCAGATGGTTTGGAGGAAGATATTAAGTCCCTTTAATAATAATAGTCAACAAAATGAAGTAATGAAAAGAAGCATTTATTAAGCACCTGCTGTATACCAAACATGGTACAAATAAAAAACCAGGGAGTCCCTGCCCCCGAGGAGGTCCCCTTCTAATGGGAAAGGCTACCTGTGGGGGGCAGAGGCCACGATGACCACAGCAACTTAGAGGAAAACAACTCAGACATGTGGGGTTGAATCTTCATGTCCAAAGTCTGACTCATGGACCAACCATTGATTCGTTTGCCTTGACTCTTATTGATAACAAGGGACGGTGAGCTTCCATCTGGAGGAATGGGGGGGGGGGAAATTAGTGGATTGTGACTGAGGTCATAAAAGGAGGAAAAACCATAAATAACCAGCATTAAAATGCATTGGAGAAAACAAGACTGGGAGGGGTGCGAACCTCAGGGCAAGCTTGTCACTGTCTTGTTCAATTTAACACATGCTAAAAAGCTGCAGGTGCCAGAAATCAACGGCTTCATATAAAATCTTCTTTGTATAGTTGAATAATTGTTTTTGATCATTTTAAATTTCAAAATAAAAACATTTTCAAAGAGAGAATCAAAGTCCAGGGTGGGCAAGGAGGCAGTCAAAGGGCACAAATCTCCCTGGATGAGTCCCATGAACTGTGTGGCAGGAAACTGAGCTTTTGGGATGTGGTTATGAAGCTGGACTGGGTGGTCTTGGATGAGTCATGGAGCATTGGGAGAAGTGCCTTAAGGATGGAGATGGGGTAATAGCTCTGTTTTTCCAAAGCTACGAACTGGCAAGCTTAGAGCTGATCCTTGGCAAAATGCTCAAGCAGATTCCAAGCAGAGAGTATGGCGTGACCAAGTCTTGATGAAACCAAGCAACCTTTTAGTCATTACTAGCTCACGTTTCCAAATCTGGACAAACCATCCTGTTGATTATACATTAGAGGATTTTGCTAGGGGTCAGCATCAAGCTCTGTGGTCTTGGTAGAATCTAGATACTCCCAACACTTCTGCTTTATAAAGAGTGGAACACCTGCCCTTTCCTACTTGCCTGTCCACCTGCAGTCATGGGCACTGGTCTGTTGGACTCTCTCTTTGGGATAATGAAGCAATCTCCTTATGAATACCATGGTCTCACAATAGGAGCAAGAAGTACCTGTGCCGGAGCAGCTAGGTGGCCTAGTGAATAGAGCACGGGCCCTGGAGTCAGGAGGACCTGAGTTCAAATTTGACCTCAGACACTTAACATTTACTAGCCATGTGACCTCAGGCAAGTCACCTAACCCCAAATGCCTTTCCTTCCCCGTCTAAAAAGAAAATAATAAAAAAAAAGAAGTACCTTTGTCAGAGCATTGGTCACAAAGCTAGGAAGGGTCACTCATTCACTCACTCAGCTTTTTTTTTCCTTTTTGGAGGGGAAAGGCAGAGCAATTAGGGTTAAGTGACTTGCCCAAGGTCACATGGCTAGTAAGTGTTAATGTCTGAGGCTGAATTTGAACTCAGGTCCTTCTGACTCCAGGGTCCATGCTCTATTCACTGTGACACCTGGCCGCCCCACACTCACTGGGCTTTAAAGGGAAATGATTCTTCTGCTCTTTTCTTTCCTCTCCTTGGACCATATGGTGTGGACTCTTTCTGGAACTTCCTATGAGGGGATGGAGAGGAGCAGTGGGGATATGAGTTCCTTAGGCAAGTAGGAGCCAGAGCCCTTAGATCCTGGCTGTCTCTTTGTTTCCTTACCTTAGCACAGGTGACTAAACAATGTGACTGAGATGGAGGTTACCCACTTGGAAAGCAACCTCATGATTGGGAGGACAGGAGCTTGTGGGTCCCTCAGGTGATGCAGGTGCTCTCTGAAAGTAAGACAATGACCTGTACCAAGAGGTGAAAGCATCCACGCCCTGGCCTAGACTGCTAGAAAGGGAGCCATCCCAATGGTACAGAGCTGAGGTCAAGGTGAGACAGCCACTCAATCATCTCATTAAACGTCCCATGTTTTGAGTATCAGCCTCTTGTGAGAATATAATAGGACTTATGGGTTATTGTTCATGTTTTCCATTTTTGTCAATGTGCACTTATGAGTTCTCTGTGTTTTAAGTGTTTCTTTTGTTTGGAGGAAATAAATGGCTGTCCTATACATTATTTATACTGCACACTGAGTACCTTTTAGGATGCCTTTTGGAGGAACCTTAGACAGGAGTCAAATTTGTGATTAAGGGCAGCTAGGTGGCGCCATAGTGCACAGAATGCTGGACCTGGAGTCAGGAAGACTCACCTGAGATACATTAAATTAAAATGCAACTCATCTTTCTGAGTTCAAATCTGGGCTCAGACACCTCCTAGCTGTGTGACCCTGGGGGAGTCACTTCACCCTGTTTGCCTCAGTTTTCTCATCTGTAAAATGAGCTGGAGAAGGGGATAGTAAACCAAAATCTCAGCCAAGAAAACCCCAATGGGGTTTTGGACACAACTAAAAATGACTGAACAGCAAAATTTAAGCTTTAAGCCATTTCCCTCTGGGTTCTGGGTTGGGAGCATAAAGAAACAGGAGTGTGAGAAAGAGTCTGAATCTTTCCTGGCCAAGGTCCCCTGATGAGGTGTTTCAGGAGCCCCAGTTACCAGAGTCCTTGGGAGGGCAGTCTGGAATGAATTCGCAGGACCCAAGCAATCTTTTAAGTCAGGATTCTAAGTTTATTGTTACACTTCACAGCGGGCAAGAATTCTTAGGGAATGCGCAACCTTAAAAAGCCATACTTATAATTTATAAAGGGTTACCACAGTAAATCAGATGTCAGTTATGCTAAGTAGGTGAGTCTGGGTGGGATTAGGGAGGAGTTAAGGAGTGGTTGGTTCTTAATGGAACTACACTTTTAATATCTACTGCACCCGGTGTATTGCCCATAATTCACTTGGAAATAGCCTGGGGGAGGAGGGGATGCATGGAGGTGTGGTTTTAGGCTTGAAAGGTCACTAAATCAGCTAGCAGTCAGGGCTGACTGAGAAGTGCCTAGTTTGCCACCCATCAGTGTCATGTTTGACAAGATGGATGTTGGGAACCTAGGCTATCAAGGATTCAGGATGGGCATAATTGGTTTAGGGAGTTACTTGTAGATAGCACATTGAAGGATTCATAGATACAACTGGCCATTATACCAAGGGGACATAAACATTTGTTTAAGCTAGAGAGTTACTTATAGATAGTTTAGTGAAGGATTCATAGATGCGACTTGTTATTGTAACAAGAAGAGATAAGCAGTTCATGAATGGTTGCTAGGCAGAGTGTCAGCAGGGGGAAGAGGCAAAGTTAATGTTCTGAGGCTGGGGAGAAATGTGATTTTACAAACTGATGTTACAAACATAGGCACCCAAGCACCCCATCAACCCAGTGGCTGAACCTGGTTGTCATGCGAGCCCTTAGTGGGATAAGGTGAAGCCCTGACCTCTCTGGGCCCACAGGCTCTCTTTTCTCCTAAGATGGAGTGGTCGCTTTCCTCCAAAGTTCCTGTCATTTTTTACTTCAGCAACCAGTTTTTGTTTGTTGGCTAGACCAGTGCTAATCAGTTTAATTTTGGCAGAAGAAGATGCATATTTGGAACAAGAACCTTTCCCCTGGCAGGAAGGGCACAGGGGGAAATCACCATCTCCCCCTGTTCCTTTTCAGTCTTGCTGAATGCCTCCTTGACCCTTTCTGCAGCTTCGAGGCTGTGCTTGGCCAAGGCCTTCACTGTCAGGGTATGGGGGGAGTTGAGAAGAATTCACTCTCCCAAACTCAGCTAAAAGTGAGGACTGGGGAAGGGAACTCTTTCATTCTTCCTTCAGAGGGACAACTCTAGGTGTAGGTGGGTGTGGTGTGGGGTTGGCTGGATTTCATCATACAGAAGAACTGAAAAATGCCTTGACTCAGAAAAAAAAAACATTTGAATACTGTGGAAGCACTATCAGGATAACCCAGGATCTGGCAGCTTCTACACTGAGGGATCAAAGGGCCTGGAATATGATATTCCGGAGAGCAAGAGAGTTGGGATTAAAACCAAGAGTCACCTACCCAG
>CM053601.1:189795187-189811736 GCA_028646575.1 Pseudocheirus occidentalis | reverse complement strand
AGGTGTGGGGAGCTGGTGGGGGGGGCTAGAAATGGAGGAAATGGCCCAGAGGCCGGTGCGGGGCACGAGGAATGGAGGAAATGGCCCAGAGGCCGGTGGGGGGCACGATGAATGGAGGAAATGGCCCAGAGGCTGGTGGGGGGCACGAGGAATGGAGGAAATGGCCCAGAGGCCGGTGCGGGGCACGAGGAATGGAGGAAATGGCCCAGAGGCTGGTGGGGGGATGAGGAATGGCCCTAAGTGTTAGCAGGGCCCTTTGGGTGGGCTCTGCCCCTGAGCTCCTTCTGCCTCACTTGGAGCAGGGCCTGATCCGCCACTTTCGCCCAGAGCTTGAGGATCGGATGCACCGTTTCGCAAAGGACTACTCGGCGCGCCAGGCTGCCTAGGCTGGAGCCTGCCACCCCTTTCCCCCTTCCTGTGCTGGTCTGTGTGAATAAACCCTGCTGAGTTTCTATTTACCTACCTCTGCTTACTGAGCTGTGGGCCTTGGGCCAGCCTCTCCTGGGGGGAAGCAGAGGAGACTGGCTCTGGGACTTGCAGGGAGGGGCCTGGATTTGGAGATCAGGGAGATCAAAGCTTTTTTTTCTACCTATTATGCCCTGAGACTGTGGGCCTTGACCCCACAAAGTAGACCTCCCTTGCTCTGCTCCAAGGTGGGGGCTAACATGGCTAGTTTAGCCCTGCTGATGAAGAACTGTCCAAGAGTCTGAGAAATGGGCACAGCACAGTCCTGCATTGAACATGTTTATTGGGGGAGCAGAGAGAAAGGAGGGAAAAGCCGAGTGTTTGTGGCCAGACTGTCCCTGCCCACTTCATGCCCCCAGAGAGTTGGTACAAGGGCTCCTTCCAGGCCCACCTCCCTCCTACTCGCCAAGTTGGGGAGGGACTCCATCCAGGGGGTGCCAGAGCTCCAGGCGGCGGTCACTGCGGGCCAGGCACTCACTCCAGTGCCGAAGCTTCTCCCCAGTGGCGTTAATGCTCAGCTGCAGCCCTCCTGGTGGGAGTGTGCACCCCGCTCAACCAACCCCTCCTTTCCCCAGGCCTCCCCTCCACAGCCCTTCCTCGCCCCTCACCAATGAAGTCGTTGGCTGTGCCCAGGTCATAGTCCCACACAGACACCAGCAGGGTCTTCTGGGCGAGCTCCTCCCTCTGCCCCGCATAGAAGAATTCCTGTGGACATGATCCTGTCACTCGAGGGCCCATGGGACACCTCCTGGGCGGAGGTCCAGTACCAGGCCTGGCTCCCCACTCACCTCATTGAACTCGGGGTTCAGCGTCTTCTTCCGGACAGTTGTCTTGTATTTGGACTTCTTACCCATGTTTGGTCGGAGGAAGCTGAGGGATGAGGGATTTGTTGGTGGGGAGAGGGAGCCTGGGAAGTGCTCAGTCAGACCACGGGAGAATGGGGGGGAGATCTTCTGTCTCTGCCAGCCAGTGGGTGGGCCCTACTGATGGGAATGGTCCCAGCTGCAGGTCAAGGGAAGTTTGGATCCTGGTGACCCAGCTCCCAGCCCCCCAGGGCTCCCACCACTCACATGCGCACAAAAGGGTCCGAATACCCATTGGCATCCATGGGGGCGAGGTGGGCACAGCGTAGGACCCCGACCAGTAGGCCCCCTCTCTGGGAGCTGTAGCAGAGTGACAGCAGGATCCGGCCCCGTTCCTCTCCAGCCGCTTCCACCACCTCCTGCAGGGCCAGTGGGCAGGGGACCTATCACTGGGTCCCCAGTGGGACAGTCCCCAGTGTCTGACATAGGGGCTGCTGATGTGAGTTACAGGAGTCTTTCCCAGCCCCAGCATAGGGACCCTTTAAGTGTTGGTGGAGCTGAATTGACTGAATTGTACCCAAGTGAACCCTCACACCAAATGGGGGGGCCTAGATGTGTCTCAGGGCTGGGCTGCAGCAGTGGCCAGGGAGGAGGTTCCCAGGAGTTCCCTAAAGCCAATGGCCTAGTGCATGGAGGCCACTACAGTCAG
This sequence comes from Pseudocheirus occidentalis, assembly GCA_028646575.1. Taxonomy (NCBI): domain Eukaryota; kingdom Metazoa; phylum Chordata; class Mammalia; order Diprotodontia; family Pseudocheiridae; genus Pseudocheirus; species Pseudocheirus occidentalis. The sequence goes on along the minus strand of CM053601.1, from coordinate 189,809,759 downwards.
ATGCTTTGTAACTGCCTTCCTGACCTGAGTGACCCCTCCTTCTCTGAGCCTGAATGTCCTTATCTGCCTCCATGATATTCAGGTGCTCAGTTCCTTAAGCTTAAAATTCTTAAAGAAACAAGGATTCCAAGGGAGGGCAGACAGGCAGGGAACAGCCTCTTCAAAAGCCTGGAGGCAGAAGATGGACACTAGTCGAAGCCAGTAGGCCACGTTGACTGGAGTACAGAATTCACAGAGGGCATCATAGGAAATAATGGAGCCAGGCTGGGGGGCTTCAGATGCAATGGAAGGTTGTTTGGGTAGAGGCCCGGCCTCTGTTCTTTGTCCCTAGCCTCCTGACTGCTCAGTGCACCCCAGAGAATGTAGGGCCTGACCTTTACACCCAGTCACCCCTGGCACCGCACAAGTCTCAACAACCCCTGATTCCTTGCTCATGCTGGCGTCCTAACCATAGAACTGTTTGGGTCCCCTGGGGTCCCTATCCTTGGGTGCTGTCATCCCCTCCCTTTTCAATCTGCACTTGCTCCCACCCTTCCCCAGTTGTCCCTCTGGGTGCAGTCTGTCAGGGACACCAGGAGATCCATCAGAGGAGAGGCCACGTCCGAGTGATTAGCATCAGGAAGGAAGCCAAAGAAGGCCCCAAAGCTTCTACCCAAAATAGAATTTTAGGTGATGGGGGGGCCTGACGCTGGTGTAGCCTGGCCTCTGCTCACAGAAACCCCAGAGCAACAGAATTCTGTGAAGGTGGATGGGGAGCTCCAGCCTCAGTGGACCTACCTCCTCATACAGGGACATGCCCCGGGCAGTGTCCAGGCTGCTGGGCCTCTTGGTCTGAAAACGCAAAGGTCAGAAGTGTCAGTCCTGGCCCCCCCATCTCCCCAAGTTCATCTCAGATGTCTCCCTGTTCTGCCCCCCCCCCTCCCCAGTCTCATCCAGACTGCAGCCCCAGGCCATCTCACCAGGCGCCTCTTCTCCAGGCAGATGTTGAAGCTCCGGGTCAGGTTGGGCACCAGTTTCTTCAGGGGCACTCGCAGCTCACCCAGGGGCTCTGCCCGCCTCCGCAGGCGAGACTCTTCACACACACACAGCCTGGTCCCAGATCCCGGGTCCTGTCACTGCTCAGCTTTATCCAGCATCTGCCCTGTCTCTCCCAGGGCTAAGGACCCTCCCTTTGCCCAGCTCCTCACCCCCACTCCCATTTCCACACTTGTCTCCTAGCCCGTCTCTATCCCAGTGTTCTCTGTCCCCCAGCTCCCCAACTTCTCAGAACTAGGACTTCAAAGTCAAGCTCTAATGGGGATTTTGCACCTAGAGCACCTTTGCATAACCTTGTGTTCAATTCAGCTGTTGACAGGGATCTGAAGAAGGGGGAAAGAACAGACGCACGAGCCCTGGGAGGATGGGAACTGGGAAGCTGCCTTGGTTTGGGGAGGGGCAGGAAGGACCATCTGGTAGCTTCCTAGTTGAACCAATTATTCTTCTTAACTGGGTGTGAGGCTCTGATGGTATCTATGCACCTAAAGAACTAAAAATGCTGCCGGTGCCCTCTGTACATTTTGGTGCCCTGGAGAAGCGTTCTGATTGTCTCACCCTCGTTACAACTGCGAGTCAGGTTGTACTTTGGGAAGAGTCTAGCTACCTTGGCCCCTGGCTAGCCCTGGCATTTACATGGTGTCCTACCTAAATCTGGTGTACCTCTTTCTGCAGTTGACAGGGTCTTTCCTGTCTTAGTGGCCTTTCTAGGCTGACCAAAGCCCCGTGAAGGCAGGGGCCTGGTCTCCTCATGTTTCCGTCCCCAGTCACTGCTGCCAAAGCCGTTCTGTGGCCTCTGGAGCATCACCTCCCCCGTGGCACAACATGGCAGGGAGTCCTGTGGAGCTTGGGAGGCTCACAGTCGTACTAGGCTGATGGCCCAGCACCAGATCCGGGGCGCAGTAGTAATGGTCACTGGTGCTTGCCTAGAGCCTGCTACGGTTTACATAGCGCTTTACAGATAGCAAGCATGGCTTGGGCTGTGAGGGATGGCTCAGCACTTTCCGTCAGCCCACCCCACCAACCCCCGGGGCCCTTCCTTCATTCTTCATGCTGGAGCCCACAGGCTGTCCCCAGAACCAGCCCACCTTCCCTTCTGGTCATACCTCTCCCACCCATCCCTGATGGCGAGGCTCATGCACCATCTTTGGTGAACATGAATGTATTGCAGCTTGGTCACCCATCATGTGCCAGTGTAAGGGGGCACCATCTAAAAATGTTGTGCCTGGGAGAAACAGAAAGACTGAAAGCTAACTGACACCAGCCTGAGGGCCCCCAGGCAGAAAACAGTGGCAGGGGGCTCACCGAAGAGTCTTGCGTCGGGCATCCTGGCAGGTAAAGCCATGATAGGTAAGTGTTTCATCCCAGCGTGGCCCCCGGCTGCTTCGCACTGTTCGGGTGCGAAGCTGACTTGCCTGGGGACAGGATGGCTAAGAAGAGGAGCGGCTCAGGGCGTCTAGGAGGCTCCCCACCCCAGCTACCACATTGTACCTGCCCTCTGGCTGGTGCTTGGGATGCCTTGGGCAATGACTATCTGCAGCCTGTGTGTAGCAGGGCACCCTTTCTGTGGTTCAGTGGGGACTTCTGCTGTTTCCTGTCTGGAAAGGTCAGCCCAGGCATGTTCACTTCCCATACCAATGTCCTACTGTTCTTCCGTCTGAAATCTCTCTGGAATCATTCCCTTTTCTTCGATGCTTCTCTCACTATGCGCTCGTGGCTGTGACCAAGATGGGTCCAGGCCCACCTGAGGCCCCCATGGGTGGCGTCTTGTCTAGATGATCATCACGGTCTCCTAACTGCTCTTTCTGCCCCGGTCACTTCCTTATCCCCTCCCTCCTGCCCATCTTCCTCAAGCACTGTGGCACCTGGAACAATCGAGTGTGGAGATGAGGACCCGGGTCCACTCCTGCTTCTCAAAGCCTCAGTTTCCTCATATGTAAAATTGGGCTAATGACATGTACTTTCTACCTACAAATGTTCTTAAAATTTGGAAATGCTATTTAAATGCGAGGTTATTATGATTGTTATGTCACATCCTTGCCCAAGAACTTTTAAAGGCTCCCTCTTTCCAACAAGATAAATCTAGAACCCTTTCTCGAGCATTCTAGACCCCCATCCAACCTTAGCTGCTCCTGCTTTCACCTTATCCTTGTTCTTCCCACATCCTCACTTCATCCTACCCACAGGCCTTTGTTTATGCTGTGGCCCCCATCTGGAGCCTTCTTCCCCCTCCCCCACAAAATCTCTTTAAACTCCACCTCCTTCAGGAAGCCTTCCCTGATCACTGCAGCCCACAAGGATCTCAGCCTGGTCACACTGTTCTTCAGTCATGTTTGGCTCTTTGTGACCCCATGAACCACAGTGCCCTTCTGTCCTCCACTGTCTCCCATTGCTTCCAGGACACCATCCATCCATCTCATCCTCTGCCATCCCCTTTTCCGTTTGACTTCAATCTTTCCCAATGTCAGGGGCTTTTCCAATGAGCCCCACCTTCTCTTTATGTGGCCAAAGTATCTAAGCTTCACCTTCAATATTTGTCTTTGTATCTGCTCTTTAGTGTGTTGGCCAGAGCTTTCCTTCCAGGGAGTGAGCACCTTTTAATTTAAATTTAAGACTGGAGCAGTTGGCCATGTCCTTCTCCAGCTCATTTGACAGATGAGGAAACTGAGACAAACTGGGTTTAAATGACTTGCCCAGGGTCACACAGCTAGTAAGTGTCTGAGGCGGGGATTTGAACTCCTGAACACAAGTTTTCCTGACTTGTCTTGAGTCTGGCCTGAGCTCTTTTCTCTGCAGCACCACCCAGCTGCCCTCAGCCTTCTCTGACCTCAGGCATTCCAGCCAGTGCCCTGGAATGTGCTCTGAGGCAGGTGACTGGAATTTTTGTTAGAAGAGACCTTCATGGGTCAGCAGTCATTCTGTAGCCACCAGACTTGTCTCCCTGGCATCCTGTACACTCCTTGCAGCCAAGAGCAGGGTGGCAGATGAGAGGAGGCAGCTGGCAAAAAGTCCAGTCCCCTAGACCTAGGCTGTACAGACCAGGCTCCCACTGTGCGCTCCCCCAGCCCCAGAGGACCTGGCACCGCTGCTCACTACTGTTTCTGTCCCCTTTCTGGTCATTGGCTTCCTCTCCTCAAGAATGAAGCCCTTGGGGGGACCCCTCCAGCTTCCCCCTTCCTTAGCCCTAAGCCCCACTCTCCAAGCCCTTCCCTGGCATTTACCTTGCTCGTTCCTGGCAAGAGATTTGCCTTCACAAAGGTGTCGATGGAGCCTGAGTCCAAGGGTTTCAGACCCTGGAGGGCAGAGAGAGATGGCCGCAGTTTCAGACGGGGCTTTGCGGGCGGAGGGTGTTTGGTTGGGGGGGGAGGAATGTTTGCTGCGGCCTCACCCTCTCACCTTGGCCTGATGGATCGTGCAGTGCAGGACGCAGTTCTGCTGGTCCAAAAGGAGGGTGAATTCAAGGGAGCCCAGGGCGGCTGGGGAGGGAGAGGGACCAGTCCATGAGTTCCAGGCCCTCCTGCCTCCTTGGAGTCTCAGCTGAAGGCCCATCTTCTCCAGGAAGCCTTTCTTAATCCTCCAAGTCTAGTATCCGCCCCCCCCCCCCTGCCCTGGCAGGGAATGACTGCTTCTGTAGCTGGTCTGTACAGGACTACTTGTGTGTTATCTCCCTTATTAGATTATCAGCTCTTCATACCTCTCTGTCCAGTGTTTAGTGCAGTGCCCAGCACATAGGAGGCACTTGTATAAATGTTTATTGACTGACTGGGGGCTGATGGAGGTCTCAGCCTTTGGCTTAGATCAGAGCCTGAAAGGCTTCCAGGTGATGGGTAGCATAACCCAGTGTCCACACCTGCCCCGGGGCCGAGTTTCCCACGTGGTTCTTAGTTGGAAGGGCAGCAGAGAAGGGGTGGGGGTCCCCAGGATCTTTCTCTGATTCAGCTCCTCACATCCATGTGACCTCCAGCTTTCCCCCCACCCCAAAGGGACTAGTTGAACCGAAATGAATGGAGGGCCCAAGGTAGGATCACCTTCTCTCTTCTGCAGCCCTGACGCAGCTCCAGATGGGAGCAGCTGCGTGTGTGTGTGTGTGTGTGTGTGTGTGCTTGTGTGTACTTGCCCACACCCAGCTGTCTATGAGCTCCAGCACATGTGGGTTCGTGGGTTGAATAGCTGTTAGAAATGTCGGGCTGACCTATTCAAGGTGCTGCTCTTTGAGCCCCCTTCCTAGCTAGGTACCTTCTTGCCAGGCCTTGCTCAGACACACAAGGGTAAGGGAGGGCAGAATGATGTGGCTCCCTTCCCCTCCCCCTCTCCTGCCTTCCCACCCCCTGGCAGACCCCAAGCACTCACTGGTCTCATCTGAGTCTCCATCCTGCTCCTCCAGGCCCTGGGGAAGCTGAGAGACTCCAGCTTTTGCTGTTAGGGTCTGGGCTTCCTCCATCGGGCTGTCCAAGGCTGTCTCTGGGGCCAGCCCATCGGGGAGTGCAGACAGAGGGGCTGGCCGGGGCCGGAGCAGGGCAGGAGCAAAGGGGTAGAAATGAGGGAAGTAGTCGGAGATCTGGCGGATGGGGCGGATAGGGCCAGGGCTCACGTTGATGGCCATATGCTCCTGCATGGTGACCTTCTCCCCTCGGGCACCGGCCATGGCCACGGGTGCTGAAGTCCAGAAGGTCCCTTAAGAGGGTTGGTGGAAGGTCAGGGAAGTCCTGGTGTGAGGTGGGGCTGGACACAGGGGAGGGCAAATATGAGGAGGGGGCCAGATAGAGGGGAGAGGTCAGTGGTAGGAAGGTTGGACAAAAGGGAAGGGTCAAAGAGAGTAGGAAAGACACAGGGGAAGGATCCAGCTGAGGAAGAGGACCAAATACAGGGGAAGGGTCAAGGAGAATGGGCAGTGTGAAGAGGGGGTCAGATAGAGGAGAGAGGCCAATGGCAAGAAGGCTGGACAAAGGGGAGGGGTCGGTTTGGTATGGGAGTGCTCTGGAGGGGACCTGGAGCCCTGCTTGACTAGAGGGGAGCCCCTTCAGGAGCACGGGATCCTTGGGGCTTTGTGGCAGGCACAGATGCTGGCTGGCAGCCTACAGGGAGTCTGAAGGGTTTCAGCTTGTCAGCTCAGCTACAGCTAGGGGGTGGGTGCATTTTGGGCAGGGGGAGGATCAGACCCCAGGTAAGATTATGTTCTGGTCTGTTAGGCAGGGTTGGCCATCCTATTGGCAAGGGTTTATGTGTTCATATTTTGGCTAAGGGGTTCTGTTGGATTGACCTTGTGGAGGGGAAGCGTCCTTTCTGGGGAGAGGTTTTAGAAGGCAGTCCTTTGGGCTGCAGTGGTAGGGAAGGTTGGGAGGTCTCAGTGGAGCGCTAACTCAGGGGTGCACAGGTCCTCGTTTGGGGGGTAGTCTGTAGGGGGTTTCTGTCCTGGGCAGCAGCTGGGGGTCTTCCCCAATGGACGGGGATGGGGATGGGGGAGGTTTGGTGTTCAGAGAGACTGGGGGTCTTGCCCCTAGTTTGGGACGATGCTGTCCTGGGTGGGACTTTTCCGCCTGAGCATCTGAGATAGATGCCAGGTCGGGGGCTTCTGGGGTCTCCTGGTGGGGGCGGGGTGCGCTCTTCTCTGTGTCCTGGGGCTGCTGGGAGCAAGTGGGGCAGAAGCACTCACCTGGCCCTCAGACTGACGGGCAAACACCGGACTGGACAAACTGCCTGCGGGCTCCGGCTCCAGGTCCGGGTCCGACGCCCGCCAACTGCCTCTACCGCCGTCACCAGCACAACGGCGACTGCCGCCGCCGCCGCCACTGCGTGTCTGTCTCCTACTCTGGCTCCAGCCTGGACTGTGTCTATGACCACCCCGTGTCCTCCGGCGCAGCCCGACAGGGATACACGCGGCCAGGCACACGCGCGCGCGCACACACACACGACTGAGACACACTAAGACACTAGTCCCGGTTCCTCTCCACCCTCCCAATGCACTAACAGCATCTGATACGCGCTCTGACACATGGCTACCCACCAACTACGTATCACCCCCTCCCACCTCACACACCCAAAGCAATGACCCCAGAGTCACGACCACTATCACACAGAACACCCTGGGAGACACCTTGCCTAGGACAGAGCCCCGGAGCCCCATTCCCTTCCCTAGACACCTCTCCTCCCCCTCTTCTTCTCGTCACACACGCTCACACCCTCATACATGACACACACATGATCTGAGGACTGGATCAGAGGATGTTGTCAGTTGGCGTCTGCTGGAGAGGACTTTCCTTGAGGCTCTCGGACCCCTCCCCCCTTCTGCCCCTCCACCTTCTGCCCCTCCCCCCAGTTTCCTCTTCTCTTTTCAGAGCCCACTCTGAGCCTCCACCCCCAGGGGTCTGGGACCTTCCCTCCCCCAAACACCTCTGACTGGATCCCCTGTGAAATGAAGATATTTTTAAAAAGTAATTTATTCTTGCTAAGTGCCAACAAAGGTGAGAAATGTAAATGAGAGGGGCAGGAAGCCTGGAGGGGCAAAGGAGGGAGGACTGGGAGAAGGACAAAGCAAGACAGAACAGGGCTGCAGTGGGCTGGAGTGGGAGAAGGGAGGGGCTGACTTGGTTTCCCCTACTTCCCCTTTGCAAGCCCCTCACCTTTTCCTAGCTACTTTGTCAGCCTGTCGGCTCAGCAAGCCCCTGGCCTGTAGCCCATTGCTGTAGGTGCCATGGTCCAGGAACGTCCTCGGTTTCTGCTATGACTAAATTCTTGGGGGCTGGGCCTTCCTGTTCTGAATACTTTTCCCTTGTCCCTTCATACTCTTCTACTGCAAGGCTCCCACCAGAGCCTGGCCCCCTCCTGGAATCTTCTCTGTTCTGGATCCCTCCTTTCCAAGGTGATCAGGAGGCAGTGTGGGGCCCAACCTGGAACCAAGGGGCTGCCTTGTTCATCCGATTAGCCAGGCTTTGGGGATGAGGGTTGGAATCAGGACAGAGTTGGACCCAAAGGGCATGTCCAGGCCCACCCTTCACAACACCTGTTGGCAAGCTGGGGGCCCTGGGAGAGACCCACAGTCACACAGCAGTGGTCTGAGGTGCTAGGGCTGGACCTAGCCCAGTCAGTCATCACATGTTTATGAAGTTTTTATCATGTGGCAGACAGTGTGTTAACACTGGAAATATAAAGAAAGGGAAAAAATTAGACTCCTTGTGCTCACATTCTAATTGGGGAGACAACATGCAAGTAACATACAAGATATGGGGACACTAGACAGAGGAGTGGCCCTGTGAATTCTCCAGGCCTTTCTGTTAATGATTCCTTCCTCACATTTGTATAGAATTCCAAGATCACAGGTGAGAAAAACCTGGAAAGACTTGCAGGAACTGATGCTGAGTGAAGTGAGCAGAACCAGGAGAACATTGTATACAATTACAGATACGTTGTATCTGTGATGACTGACTTTGACAGACTTAGCCCTTGAGTGAAGGGATCAGAACCAGGAGAACACTGTATACAGTAACAGCCACATTGCGAAAGGACTAACTTTATAGAGTGATTGCTCCTTGCAAGCATCTAAGACAAGTCCAGAAGACTCCTGATGAAAAATGCCGTCCATAGTCAGACAAAGAACTATGGAGTCTGGATGCAGATTGAAGGAGACAATTTTCTCTTTTCCTTTTGTTTTGTCTTTCTCATGGTTTTTCTCTTTTGTTCTGATTCTTCTTTCACATGACTAATGAGGAAATATGTTTAATATGATTGTGCATGGATAGCATATATCAGATTGCAGGCCATCTTGGGGAAGGAGAAGGCAAGGAAGGGAAATTTAGAACTCAAAATCTTATAAAAGTGAATATCGAAAACTAAAAATAATTTTTAAAGAAGATAACAGGTTCATAAACATATCTCTGAGAAGGCATCTCAGAGGCCAACTAGCCCAACCCCTTCATTTTACAGATGGAAAAACTGAGGACCAAGGCTATACAAGGAATAGGGGACTGAGCTGAAATTTGAACCCAGGTGAATTTAGTGTTTATCCCACTACATCATATTGCCTCTAAGATTTTTAATATGAGTTCTTTGTAGTTGTGTGGACTGTTGCATCGATCGGAGTTACCAAGTCTTTCACAGTTGATTATCTTTACAATCTTGTTGTTTCTGAGTGAATTGTTCACCTGGTTCTGCTCACTCTCCTCTGTATCAGTTCATACAGGTCTTCCCAGGTGCTCCAGAAACTATCCCCTTCATCATTTCTAACAGCACAGTAGAAATCCATCACTTTTTTATACTGTGACTTGCTCATCCATCTGCCAGTTGGCAGGCATCCCCTCAAATTCCAATTCTTTGTCACCCCAAAAGGAGCTGCTAGAAATATTTTTGTACATGTGGGTCCTTTTCCTCTTTGGCTAATTTCTCTGGGGTGTAGCCCTAGCAGCAGTATTGCTGGGTCAAAGTGTGTGCACAGTTTAACAGCCTGTTGAGCACAGCTCCAAATTGTTTTCCAGAATGGTCAGACTAGTTCCCAGTACCACTAACAACCCACTAGTCTACTTGTTTTCTCATAGACCCCTCCTCTTCTGTCATCTGATGGGCATGAGGTGGTACCTTAAAGTTGTTTTGGTTTGCATTTCTCTATCAGTGACTTAGAGCATTTTTTTCATATAACTATTGATAGCTTGTATTTCTTTCTCTGAAAACTGCTTATTGCTATTCTTTCACTATTTATCAATTACGGGATTGGTTCTAGTTCTTGTAAATTTTATTCAGCTCCCTGTATATCTTAGAAATGAGACTTTCGCGAAATAAATTTGCTACAGATTTTTTTTCCAGTTTTCTTCAAATTTTAGCTGCATTGGTTTTGTTTGTGGAAAACCTTTTTAATGTGATATAATCAAAATGATTCCAAATCTTCCCTTATCCATTGATCTGACAGGAAATTTTGTCCATGCTTCAAAATTTGTCTGTGATGTTGCCATTTTTGTCTAAACCATGTACTTCTTCTGAGTTTCTTTTGATACATGGCATGAGATGTTGATCTAGACCTAGTTTCTGCCAGACTGCTTCCCAATTTTCCCAATACTTTTTGTTGAATAGTGAATTTCTGCCCCAATATCTGGGATCTTTGGACTTATGAAACAGTAGGATATTGTGCTCATTCACTTCTGTATTTTGTGTACCTAACCTGTTCCATTGACCAACCATTCTACTTCCTTTGACCTGAGGCCAGCCCTCAGGCCCAGAAAATGCTCAAGACACAAAGGACTTCCAAAAAGTCTTGTATGAAGCGATGCAAAGTGAAATGCTATAACAGCAATCTTGTAATGATGATCAACTGTAGAAGACAACTGCTCTGGTCAATCTAAGATGCATCCAAAGGACCCAGGATTTTAAAAAAATGCTATCCACCTCCAGACAGTTCCTAGTTGTGTGACCCTGGGGTAAGTCACTTCACCCTGATGCCTCAGTCTCCTCATCTGTAAAATAAGCCAGAGAAGGACATGGTAGATAGCAAAACCTCTCCAGGATCTTTGCCAAGAAAACCCTAAAATGGAATCACAGAGTCAGACGTGACTAAAAGGGCTGAACAAACACTGACAACCAAGAACGGTCCTGCAAGCAGTCCTCTTCTCTTCTGAGAAGCCTGCTGCTCCAGAAAACTTCTCCTGCCCCAAGCTGAAGGTGTCTCCTCTTGGATGCTGCACGTCCGAGGTAAAAGTGAAATGTGTGCTCTGAGTTTGTACAAACCCGTCTCCATCTTCCTTGAGGAGTACTGGAGATGTTTTATGTTCCCTCTCCTTATTCCTGCAAGTCCTTCATGTCTTGAGCATTTTCTGGGTCTGGGTCTCTGGTTGAGGACTGGCCTGGGTTCACATCATGCCTCTGACACTCCCAGCAGCTGTCACTTCTCATTAGATGGCCCCTTTGAACCTGCCAGGAGAGACCAAAGGGAAAGCAAAAATTCCCTGCTGGGAGGCAGCTCCAGTCACTCTCCAAGACTCCTTCCACTCCTTAAATCCTGTGCTTTTGTCAAGGGAAAATCCCAGATTCCTATTTTCCTTTGCTATGTTCCCTCTGAATCAATAAGATTCACTTTTGTTCCATTGCAGAGCTCCCAACTGGGATAGGACCCTAACACTGAAGAGAGAGAGTCTGCTCACTGTCCATTTATTTCCTATCCCTGGCCATTCACAGTAATGAAATCCATACAGATTAGGAGCTGCTTGGGATGATCTGGCATTCAGAGTTCATTAACAGCATGCTTTGCAGAATGGAGGCAAGCATGGGAATGGGTACTTACTCTTTCTGGGAAGGAGGAGAGGTGAGGAGAGGGCTCCCACACCTTCGGCTCTTGGCAAACCCAAGCACTTCCAGGTCTCTCTCCTCTGGGCTCTGGGCAGCTTCTTCAGGGTTTAGCCCCTCCCCTCCCAGTAGTAAGGGAGGCGCTGACCACTGGTGTGGTGGTGCCGATGCTCTGCCCCGCCCCCATTTCTCCCTTTCTCGCTCTCATTCCTTGCCTCTTTATTGCAGGGCACAGAAACCCTGTGCAGACTTCCTTATCTGTGCATCCTAGAGCAGTGACGGCCTCACTGTTTCCAGGAGCTCATGCAGATGAGCCTTGGGAGATTTATTTCCTCCAGCAGAAGCTGATCTCTATTGTTGGTCCAGGTAAAACGACGTGTTTAAGTTCTGAGTCTATGATGCCTCTCACACTCAGTGACCATGGCACATGACCAAACCCTTCAGAGCCTCAGTTCCCTCGCCTATAAGGCAGTTTGGCTGACCAGGAGAGTACATGGAGCAATGTGGAATCAGTCTGGAGAGGCAGGCTGGTGCCAGACTGTGAAGATGATGGAGATGTCTGTACAACGTTTTATCCTGAGGCAGTAGGGTACCATTGAAGCTTCTTAGGCAGGGTTGGGGCATGATCAGATCATTTCAGGAATATCAAGTTGGCAGCTGGGGGGAGGGTGAATCAGAAAAGGGAGGGAAAGGCAGGAAGGACAGTGAAGAAGCTGTTACACTAGCCTGGGTGAGAGGTGATGAGGCTTTGGGTAGTGGTTGTGTGAGTAGGGAAGGTAAAGGATGTGAGATATGGAGGAAGAATCAACCAGACTTGGCAACTGATTGAATGTGGGGGATAATGGAGAGGGTGCCTGGAGGGAAGGCAGTGCTAACAGAAGTGAGGGTGTTAGAGGTAGCATCCACAATGTCCTTTGCTGGCATCCCCTCATATTTGGGAGGCACCTTCTATTAGGAAGATATTGGCGAGGTTGAGCCTGTCCACAGGGGGTTCATCAAGATAGGAAGGAGACTCAGGAACATGTCACACAAGTAGGTGACAGAGGACCCCAGCTGCATATAAGCCAGGGATGATCCTGTAAGAATACAGGTGAGAGAGGGTGGAGCTTTAGTAGAACTAGGCTGGGGACAAGAGGGTGATCAGGAAAAGAAGAGAATTGGTGCTCAGGGTGGAATGGTCAGTAACAGATGATGAGTGTAGAATTCAATCCTACTTTGCCTCTTTTCTTTCTTTTTTCATTACAATTAGCCTCCATTTCCCAAGCATCTTTTTAAAAAATACACTTGATGTATTTTAGTTTTTACAGTTACAGGTAAAGATCAGTCTTCAGCATTCACTTTTATAAGATTTTGAGTTCCACATGTTTCTCTCCCTCCCTTCCCTTCCCCCTCCCCCAAGACTGCGTGCAATCTGATATAGGCTCCACATGTCCAATCACATGAAATTTCCACATTAATCATGTTGTGAAAGAAGAATCAGAATAAAGGGGGAAAACCACGAGAAAGAGAAAACGAACAAAAAAAGAGAAAATTTGTATGCTTCAGTCTATATTCAGACCATTTTCCATCTTGAGTCTTTTGGAAATAGCCTCAGATCATTGCATTGCTGAGTAGAGTTAAGTCTAGCAAAGTCTGTCTTCACACATGGTGGCTGTTACTGTGTAACACTTCCCTGGTTCTGCTCACTTTACTCAGCATCAGTTCATATGTCTTCCCAAGTTTTCCTGAAATCTGCCTTTTTGCTTCCATTTTCTCCATTAAAAGGGAAAATCTTTAGTCAGAGAAGGATAGGACAACAATGGCAAATAGGGACTGAAAACCTCAAGAGGTAAATGGCATGAGAATATTTAGAGTTTGAGTGCTCTGCATCCCAGGCTACTTTAAAAACTGGTCAACGGGAAGGCTGAACCTTAGGCGTGTTTGTTTGTTTGTTTTAGGTAATCAGAGTTAAAGGACTTGCCCAGGATCACACAGCTATACTGTCAGTGTCTGAGGCCAAATTTGAACTCAGGTCCTCTGCCCTTCAATGTCAAAGGCTTTTGAAAGACAATAGAAAATTGGTATTGTGGGACAAGAGAAGGGAAGGTGTTCCAATTTTCAAGAAAGGCAAAGAGGTTATTCAAATTATAGTCTGGTGCGCTTGACTTTGTACCGACATCATTCTACATCTAGGATGTATTTATTATTAAAGGGTTGTCTTCTGAGCATTTGGAAAGAGAATAATCTCTCAAGATTATTATCTCTCAGGAGCTAGCATGACTTCATCAAGAAAAGGTCATGTCAGACAGATCTCATTTCTTTGGGCCAGGATGACTACTTGAGGGGCAGATCAGGGTAATACTGGCAACATGGTAGACCTGGGTTTCTGAAAAACATTTGACAAAATGTTGTCAGTAAATGATGTTTAATATTTCTGTTTTTTGACCTATCAGGTGATTTTTATGACTTAATATATAATTTTTGTAAAGGTGCTATTAACAGGTTGGCAGTATATAAATTTCCTTCTGTCTCCATTCAGTAATCACTAGTTCTTTGGTCTTTAATTTTTCTAATATTAGATTCTGGTGTTTATTCTTTCTTATGGTCTAAAAGGGGCTCATTCCAGCCACTATTTTATTCAAAGATTTGGATAAAAAGTGTGGAGGGCATGTTCATCAAATTTTCAAAAGACACAAAGGTAGGAAGGTAGGAGGGATAATTATGTTTGATGAATGAAACAAAATCCAAAAAGTTCTCAATAGTCTAGAATGTTGGACCAAATTGAACAAGGTATAATATATTGTCTTTATACCCTTGGGTTCAAAAAAATAAACTCCACACAAGTACAAGTGCATGGAAGTATGCTTGGACAGTATGTCTGAAAAAGATCTAGGAAAGGGTATTAGTGAGCTGTCCTGAAGTGGAGTGGGTGGCTGCCCCTCCCTGCAGAGCCGGGATGGTCCCAGCTCAGTAGTTATTTAGGTGAAACTCCTGATCACTGGATGACCTTCCAGCCCAGTTGTCAAGCTGATCCAAGGCCAATTCGTTTCATTTGGAATACTTGGACTGGTGAGGTTGGGAATCCAACCCAAGGAGTACCTATTAAGTACCTGCTGGGGAAAGTCACTGGAGACACAAAAGACTGGACAAAACACAAACCTTCCCCTCAGGGAATTTCCATTCTATTGGGGAATGAGCTAGAGACAACTTCTCAGGTTAAAGAAGGCAGCCTTTATTACACTGAACCAAGGTGGAGATAAATTTATTGTTTTCTAGATGGAGGGACAGGTCTCCAGAG
>CM053601.1:189754456-189794687 GCA_028646575.1 Pseudocheirus occidentalis | reverse complement strand
CGGGTGGGGGATGGGGAGGAAGGGGAGAAAAATCTATAACTGAAGTGACTATGGAACAGAATCTTGTAACCTAAAAGTGAACAAACAAGTTAATTTTAAAATAATAATAATAAAATAAAATTAAATTAAATTAAAAAAAAGAAAGTCCAGTTAACTCCTCTCCCTCCTCCTCCTCCTGCCCTTCTTTCCCCCCCTTTCCCCTCCTCCCCTCCTCTTCCTCTCCCTCCTCCTACCCCTCCTCTTCCTCTCCCTCTTCCTCCTCCTCTCTCGGAGTAGAACGCTTCTCCACATCTTTGCACTTTCTCTGCAGCTCAGTCTTAGCTGGAGGGGCCGCTGAAAAGGTTAAGGGCCTTGGCTGGGGCATAGGGCTTGCAGAGTGCTTTTATCTCAACTGTTCCCTTTACCTTTTTGATGCTATTTTTTAGTTCTTTCCACTAAAAACTAGTGGTCATCCCAATCCCCCCTCCCCTCCTGCACCCACTTTATTTTCCCTTCTCCCATGGGCTGATAGTGGGAAATAGAAGGGAGGTTTTGCCTTCAGGGACATGGAAAAACTGAGCTTCACCCCCCCTCCCTTTCCCTTTAACTCAGCTCTCAGTTGGCCTGCCCCCTTCTCTTGGCCTTGGGCACTCAAGCAGCACAGAAAACATCCAAGTTTGGCAGGACCTTGAGCCCAGTCACTCAGTAATGACGGAAGAATAGATCCTGGGGCCAAAGTCTCCCCAGCCTGTCCCCATCAAGATCCAGGGAAGTCTGGGTGGCTGCTGGAGACACAGGGAGCCTTTACGCCCCATTCTCAAATGTGGAGCTTCAAGATCAAGGTTCCCAGAGACAAGGAACCTCAGCCAGGGCAGGAGCAGCCAGTGGTGGACAGACTGAGCCCAGGTCAGTGCTGAGCCGGATCTTTTCTGGGCTTTAGTCTCTGGGTCCCTGGCCCCTCTTCCCTTTCTCTCTGTTCTTCCATCTCTTTTTCCTTCCATTCCCCACCCTTCTGTGCCCCCTCTATGACTCTCCCACTCACTAATCCTCCATCTTTTCATCCTTCCTTCCCCCTCTCCCTTCTTTTGACTTCTTTCTCCTGCTCCTGTCTATCCATTCTTCTACCCTTCCCTCCCCAGTCCTCGTCCCTCTACCCACAGACCCTTCTATCCTTCTCTTCCTTAACCAACGCCCCCCCCACTCCTTCTGTGCCCCATCTCCCTGCTCCCTGCAAAGCAAAACCAATGCAACCAAAATTAGGAGGAAAGCAGAAAACTGGGGAACATTTTTTTACAAGTATCTATGATGAAGGCCTTATTTCTCAAACTAAGTCTAATTTATAAAAATACAAGTCATTCCACAATTGATCAAATAATATGAACAGGAAGTTTTCAGATGAAGAAACCAAAGCTGTCTACAGTCATATGAAAAAGTGCTCTAAATCACTGTTAATTAGAGAAATGCAAATTAAAAGAACTCTGAGGTACCACCTCATACCTATCAGATTGGCTAATGTGACGGAAAAATAAAATAACAAATGTTAGAGCAGATTGTGGGACTAGGACACTGAAGTGCTGTTGGTAGAGTTGTGAACTGATCCAACCATTCTGGAAAATCATTTGAAACTGTACCCAAAAGGTTATAAAACTGTGCATAACGTTTGAGCCAGCAATATCACTATTAGGTCTGCGGCCCAAAATGATAAAAAAAAGAATCTATTTGTACAAAAATATTTTTAGCCACTCTTTTTATGATGGCTAAGAATTGGAAATTGAGGGGATGCCTCAATTTGTCTGAACGAGTCATGGTATATTGTTGGGATGGAATACTACTGTGCTATAAGAAATGATGAGCAGGGGATTTCAGAACAACCTGGGAAGACCTACAAGAACTGATACAGAGTGAAGTGCACAGAACCCAGAGAACGCTGTACACAGTAATAGCAACATTGTAACAATGAACAACTCTGAATGACTTAGCTCTTCTCAGCAATGCAATAATCCAAGAAAATCCCAATGAACTCATGATGGAAAATGCTATGCAGCCCTCCCTTTACAGATTAGATACATATTGAATTACTGTTTAAGGTCACCCAGAGAGGAAGTTTCAGAGATGGGATTAGAACCCAGAACCTCTGACTCCAAACCCAGTACACCTTCATTGAACCCTCTGCCTCCATTGGCCCTAACCTTACTCTAGGGTACTTGTCCCTCTTGGGGTACCTGCCTTTGTGAGGCTTTGTCAGTTCTGAGCTGCTAGAAGGCAGGCAGGGCAAGCAGGGGACTACCTAGGGCTCCAAAGAGAGAGTGTCTAGGCCCCTCTTAGTCATAGTAGCTGCTTGAGGCTACTTAACCTCTGGGGACAAGGATCCAAGGAGTAGTCCCTCCTTTTCTATTCCAGGTACACGCTCCAGGATGTGCTCAACACCCTCCATTAGGCATGAGCTGAACCGTGTGGCTGTGATGGGCGGCACCCACGGGAATGAGCTCTCAGGTGTCCACCTGGTGAAGCACTGGCTACAAGACCCTTCTGAACTGCACAGGGAGACGTTCACAGCCACCCCCTTCCTGGCCAACCCCGAAGCTGCAAAGCGCTGCATTCGCTATGTAAGCCAGGACTTGAATAGAAGCTTTACAAGAGCCTTCCTCACGTGAGTGGCACCCCTGGCTGTACCTAGGCCTTTCCTTGACCCTGAAAGAAGGAGGACCAATGACAAGTCATCAGGGGGTGATCTGTCCACCCTACAGCTGCCCCCAGCTCCCAGGGCCTCAGCCAGGGTTCATTCTACTCTAGTCTAAGGGTAGGAGAGTTCCCAACAATAATCTTTAACTTGTCAAATTGGCTCAGCCCCCATTCCATCTGAGAGGCATTTTTTCCCCCCATTTCACATGACTCACAAGGATGACTCATTCACACATGCATTTTACTAAGTAAAAGTAAAAGACCTAGAATTAGGACCCTCAACAGCTGACAATCTGTGGTTCCCAGTGGAATGTGAAATCTCAGCTCCCCAGACTCTTTTCCAGGTAATGTTTAAAACCAGGTGGGACATCCATGCAGAGGAACTGTAAATCAATAATCATAGCATCTTTGCATAAGACAAATTACAACTTAAAACAATGTAAGAATCTTGGAGGAGACTGTGTTTTATTAGGTGAAAATGCAATCAGTAATGTTGACTTTGAGACTACTGGTCTAGCCAGCTGAGAACGCCAGAGAGCTTCCTTCCAGACTGTGACCTCATTGTCTTTTTACCTCCCAGCTCCGAGGGATCACGGGGTGACCTTTATGAGGTGAGACGGGCCCAGGAGATCAACCAGCTCTTTGGTCCTAGAGGCTCTGCTGATGCCTTTGACTTCATCTTTGACCTTCACAACACGACCTCCAACATGGCGGCCTGCCTGATCTCAGACTCTGAGGAGAATGTCTTCACGATGCACATGTGTCATTATATCCAGGTCCCTTTCCCATTGCCTTTCCTCACCCTCTCCCACACAGTGTTACCCTTGGCCTTCAGGGTCTGGCTAGAGAGGAGCCAGGCCTTGGTTCTCTGAGAAGGGCTATTGCCCAGAAGTTAGGGGATCTAGCTGGCCCAAGCTCTGAGACCATAGATTAAAGGTGCAGTCTCTAATCTGGTTCCCTCCCTTTACAGAGGCCCAGAGGGAGTACCTCCTAAAACCACAGATACCCCCCAGGTCCTCTGACTCCAAAGGCAGTGTACTTCCTGTCTCACCACATGACAGGCTCCCCCACCTCATTTCCTTTACATCCCCTTCTCTTTTCCAACGCTTTCCCTTTCTTTCCGGTGGCGAGGTAGGAAAAGCCTTAGACTTGAGAGGCAGGAGACTTTCACTCATTCACTCATTCACTCATTCATTGATTCAACAAACAATTATTGAGTACCTTCTGCCTCTCCCAGGGCCCTCAACCCTGCCTTCTTCCTTTCCAAACTGCTCATCACCACCCTGAAAGAAAGATAAGGCAGATGCAATTACCCCATTTTACAGATGAGGAAACAGAGCCTCGGAAATGGGGAGCCACTCGTCTGTCTTAGCATCTTTACTCACCAATGCACGTCTAGAGCCTGGGTCTCCTGAGAGCCAACATGTGGGCCTGCCTTTGTTCCTTTGCCTTTCAGAAACACACTCGGGGTCCGTGTCAGATCTATCTCTATGGCTGTCCTGGACAGGAAGACTTTTCCCTTATGTCAGTTGCTAAGAATAGCCTGGGTATGGCAAATAGGGGCCCCTGGTAGGGACGGAAGCAGTCTAGATCTTGGGCCCTCTATCACCCATGGAGCCCTGGGGTTGGGCTTCCTTACTGTATACGTTTTGGGGGGTGTGGATTCCACCTGGGCCTTTACTCTCTGGGGGAAGGGAGATAAGAGGAGATGGGCCGTTGGAGATGAGGTCCGAGGTCAGCTTGGTTCAGGTCAGCTTAGACCCGAATACTGTTGTGGAAAGGGGGTATGAGAATTTCTGATCCTAGGAGGCTAGGGCCTTTGGGAGGGGCAAGAAGATGGGGAACGTTAGAGGGCTGAAGGGAGGTCGTCACTCTGGAGCACCTCAGAGGTCATTCAGTCAGCCCCACTCATCTTACAGATGAGGGACCAGAGGCCTAATAGGTTAAGGAACGGGCCCAAGGTCACAGGACTTGTGAGCATCAAAGGTGGAATTGTAAAGCAAGCTTTTGGCTGGGCATGGTGGGTATGGAGAACTTTGGGTATGGAGTAAGGAAGACCTCACCTCAGGCATATATTAAGGGTGTGACCTCTCTGGGCCTCAGTAAAAATGAGATAGTGGTCTCTCTCTCAGGGAGATCTTAAGGCTCAAAGCAGGTGGCTAGAGAAGATCAGAGATCCCTGGGCAAACCTCATCTTAAAGCCCTTTCTAAATATGGGCTAGCATTCCTGTGGCTGCTCTTGTCCCTGGGTGCCAGGCCAAAGATAAAGGTATAGGATATATAGGTATAAGGTATACATATACATACATGTATATTATATACAAAGGTATAAGATCAAGATAAAGGTACCAGGCCTTTATTCAGGCACCAGAACTGGGCTCTGTGCTGGACATTCAAAGACAAAAATAACACAGTCCCTGCCCTCAAGGACCTTTGTTCCCTTGCTGGGATGCAACTTGTCCTAGGGAAGCCAGTACAGATAGAAAGTACTTTATCCTCCCTGTCGGGGAGGATAAAGATGGGGCTGGGAAGGCTTCTTGGAGGGGGTGGTATTTTAGCTGAACTGCTGAGGAAACTGAGCGATATGTAAATTGGAGGGAAACCTTGATGTCTCTGGGGGGATGAGGTGTCTGAATGCTTGATCTCTCTATGGGGATGAGAGGATGCAAGCCCCGGGTCCTGGAGCAGTCAGATTGTGTGTGGTGTGGATGTGTTTGTGTCCCTGTTTCTTATGAATGGGCTCTCTCCCTAGGCCTGGAGCTGGGCCCCCAGCCACATGGGGTGCTTCGAGCTGATGTATTGTCTCATATGAGAGCCCTGGTGGCTTGTGGTCTAGACTTCATTGACCTCTTCAACCAGGGTGAGTGCCACAGCCCCTCCCTACAGGAGTCTTTGTCCCCTTTTGTCCCTTCATGTCCCTCTGGGGGCTGGGCCATTCTGCTGAGGCCCTCTAGGCTAGAAGGTGGTGACAGTGGAAGGGCTTGACCCCCTGTCCTGTCCCAGGACAACCTGAATGGACCTCCTGATGCCCCCAAACCCTATGGCCCATCATCGCCTTCAGTATTTGCCAGGACAGGTATCTGCCACAAGCAGGAGGGAGAAATGACTAAGTGCTGGGGGGAGAAGGATGCTCCATGAGCCCGCCATCCACCCTAAGCATCATCTCCCCCTTCCAGCCCTGCAGGCCTTGGGAACCCTTGGCCATTTTCACATTCATTGCTCTGTCCATCCACCGTCTGTCCATCCGTCCATCCACCCATCCATCCATTCATTGAGTCAAGTGCTGACTAGTCTAACTGGAGAAGAAACTTAGGCTAGGTCCTAGACATACAAAGAAGCTTCAACAGAAACCTTCCCTTCAAGGAGGGCCCAGTCTACTATATGCAAAATAAACATGTTTGTTTGGACCCATGAGGCAGGGGAGGGAGCTGCCTGATTCTGCAGTCTCTGTCCCTCACACATCCACTGGAAAGGGCATGGGAGCTGGTCAGAGGACCTTGCTCTGATTCCCAGGAGCTGCCCCTAACTAGCTGTGGCACGTTGGTCAAGCCCAGTCCCTTCTCCCATCTGTAAGATGGTGTGCGTGTAGGGGGCCCTTCTAGCTCTAATGTTCTGTGATTCCCATTCTCCTTCCCTCCTCCCTCCGCCAGGCACCTCACTCCCTGCTTTTGACATTGTGGTTTATAAGGTCATAGAACCGGTAGATTTTCCTCGGTCTCCTGGGGGGGAGTTGCTCGGATTCATCCATCCCCAGCTCCAGGTGAGTGCTCAGTGCTGCCTCAGCACTTTGTGGGAATACCAGGTGCCTGCTGAGGATGGAGGCACCCCTTGTTTGGCATTTAAAGCTCTTGCCAGCCTGGCCCTGCTCCCTCTCCAGCCCTATGCGCTCCACAACTGAGTCATCCTCACCTTCTTGACCTCCCATTCCTATATACCACATGTCATCTCCCACCTCCATGGTTTTGTACTAGCTGTATCCTAGACCCAGAATTCTCTCCCTCCTCACCTGTCACCTCCTGACTTCCTTCTAATCTCACCTTCTCTAGGAGGCTTTTCTCACATCTTCCCACAGGTCCTTGGCACCTGGTAGGTACTTGGGAAATACTTGTTGGTTGACTGCCTCACACATTGCTTAGATTTTAAGTTGGCTCATTCCTTCCTGCCCTTCTGAGACCAGATCTGAAGTCTGGTTGTGGACAAACTCTATTTTTTTTTTTTGCTTTTTTTTTTTTGGAGGGCAGTTGGGGTTAAGTGACTTGCCCAAGGTCACACGGCTAGTTTTTGTGTTAAGTATCTGAGGCCGGATTTGAACTCAGGTACTCCTGACTCCAGGGCTGGTGCTCTATTCACTGCGCCACCTAGCCACCCCCCAAACTCTATTTTAATAAGAATAATAACTGTGAGCATTTGTAGAACCTTTTAAGGTTTGCAAGGCACTTTATAAAACTTTTCTCAGACCTTGATGGGGGGCAGAGTATGTGCTATTATTATCCCTACTTCATAGATGAGCAAACAGAGGCTGAGTGGATTGCCTAGGGGCCACACAGACGGTAAATGTTTGAGGTTGGATTCAAACTAAGGGCTTTCAGATTCCAAGAGCAACAGGCTGCCCCAACCAGCTCCTTCTCCTTCTCTTGAGCTTAACTGAGACAAGGTGGGAATTGGAAGAACTCTAGTGAACTTGCAGTTCAACCAAGGTCAAGAGTCATTCCCCCCCCCAATCTCTTATTTCCCACCTACCACCCAACTACCACTGCCCAGCTGTGAAAAATGCAGAAAATGTGTCCATGTAAACAAATGGAGAGAGATAACTGCATATGAGGGGGGTGGGACAGCACACTCATTTGGCTGAGTGAAGAGCTGAGGTTCCTGCAGTACCTTTATTAAGCAACTGCAGGGGTTGGGGGGGCAGTACAGGTCTTTAAGGGGCCTGCTTTAATGAATCGGTAGGAATGGCTTCTATTTAGTCCCCCTGCTAAAATTAAATGAACTCAGTTAACTTTATTCATCACTTGAAGACTTACTTCTAGGGTCCTTGAATTACTGTGGGAGGTTCTCCAGACGTCCAGAGTCTTGCTTCTGATGCCCATTTGCTCAGGCGTCCAACTGCAGCCCAGCCCACCCCAGAGCCCCCTGGATTGTTCCAGTTTCCTTTGGAAAGTGGCTGAGGGGCAATGACATCTTTAAGCACCTTCTATGGGGCAGGCACTTTGCTAGGTAGTGAAGACTCCAAGACCAGAAAATTAAACAGTCTTTGCTCTCCAAAAATCTATATCCTATTGTGGAGACAACATGTAGTTATAGAAATCCCCCAATTTCATGGAAACTCCTTGAGGGCAGGGATGGTTTCATTTTGTCTCTGTTCTACCCAGTGCCTAACCTGGTCCCTGGCTCATAGTGAGTCCTCAATAAAATGCTTGTTGAGTGACTGATCGAAGGGTCCCAATAGCATCCTGGGATCACGGATCTGAGCTGGAAAGGATCTCCAAAGCCATGCAGCCCAAGCTCCCCAGTCATCAGATGGGGAAACTGAGACCAAGGACGTGAACTCCCTTTTTCCAGGGTCATACAAGCAGGTGGCAGGCAGATCAAAAAGGGTCTTAAATGTCATGTTTTATCTTCGAGGCCAGAGGAAACCAACAAAGAACTTTGAGTAGAAGATAACATAGTTCAATGAGTTTCATCTTTTTTTGAAAAATAGAAATAAAGTATCTATATGTACACACACACATCCAGTATGGCAGCTGAAATCACCAGGAGTGATGTGTAACCAGAATTCATCACCCTTGGACCGATGCGGCAACAGATCTTGACCCTCAAGCCAGGCAGCAAGCTTGCTGGCGTGTCCTTGAAGACTTTGGGGTATGGGGGAAGAGCCCCACCTGCCTTTATGCCCTAAGGTTCCCTCCATAGCATGGTAGGGTATTAGAAAGACCCTTTCTAGTCCAGAAAGAAAGTTAAATTATATTAAACACACGAATTATTATAATTCATTCAAAACCCCCTAATTATTAAAACACGTTAGCATAGGGCCTTACAGTTTCCTGTCACCAGGGTGCCTTGTCAAGCACATTCAACCAGTCCTCATAATCCCAGGAGGTGAGCCAAGAGACACAGTGTGGGACAGTGGGCAGGGAGCTGGTTTCAGAGTCTTCTGCTGCCACCAAGAGCTGTGTGGCCCTGGGCAAGTCACTTAACCCTTTTGTGTCCCTGGCACTCTCTAAGACCATAAGGTCTACAGAAGGTGCTGGCTTCCCACTAGGGAATTCCCTAAATCACAAGGTGAGTCCTTACTCTTTTTTGCTTGATTTTGTTTTTCAGAGGGGGGAAGGCAGGGTGGTTGGGGTTAAGTGACTTGCCCAAGGTCACATGGCTAGTTTTTCTGTTAAGTGTTTGAGACCGGATTTGAACTCAGGTCCTCCTGACTCCAGGGCCAGTGCTCTATTCACTGCGCCACTTAGCAGCCTAGAGTCCTTATTCTTTTACAGAAAAGAGAACCAAGACTGAAGGGGGTTGGGGGTCTTCTCAAAACTCATATAGTGAGTCAGGGCCTCAGTGGGGTCCCCTGATCCCCAACCCCCCTTAGTACTCTTTCCACTGGACTTCTCTGCCTCCTGCCCAGTGGAGAATGGCTTCCAGCCCCTCTGCTCAGAAGCCTGTTTTTCTTGTCTGGCCTCGGTACTGGGGTTTCCATTGACGCTCATCTCCTTTTCTAAGGACAAAGATTTCCTTCCTCTGAAGCCAGGAGACCCCATTTTTCAGCTCTTCAGTGGAGAAGAGATTTTCTACAAGGGTGATGCCACCGTCTACTTGGCCTTCATCAATGAGGCTGCCTACTATGAGAAAGGAGTGGCCTTCTTCAAGATAAAGAAATGCATAGTCTCCATCCCACCTCTAGAGGCCCCAGCGGCATCAGCCTCCTGACAATTCAGGGGGGAGGCAGATCAGGGGTGGACAGCCCATGTGGGTAGTCACACTGATCTTGGGAGAATTGTCACCTGACCTAGTCATTATGGAAACCAACTTGGAATGATGCCCTAAAAGCTATTAAAAGTTATTAAACAGACCCAGCTGTTACTCTGCCTGGACCCCAAAAAGGCCATCATCTCTCATGCTTAGTTTTCTCACCTATATAATGGGAATAATGACTTGGAGACCACGCCCACTGGGAGGGCTTGAGCCCCAAACAACAAAGAGAGTGAAGTCAACTCTTCTTTCCAATATCAGCAAGCCCCTTGCCTGAGAAGCCTCTGCTTCCCTTTCTGTAAAATGAGTGACTTGGGGTAGATCCCTTCCAGCCATCAATCTGAGCCTCAGAGAAGGCCCCACCCCCTCCCAAATGAGCAGGCACCCACTGGAGGGAGCTAGAATATGGCCCTGTACCCATCGCCCTGCCCAGGTGACTCTGATCTGTCAGTTGTCAGGAAGTGTTGGTTAAATGTGTTCTGTGGGCCTGGCATGTCTTAGCTCTGGGGATAAAGAGGAAGGCAAACACAAAGTCTGCCCTCAAGGAGCTTACATTCTAGTGGGGGAGATGAGCTGTAAATGATTTTGCATATACAAGGGCTATATAGGGTAAAGGGAAGCTAATTTGGGGCGAGATCATTGGCAAGAGCAAGTGTAGAAGTTGGGCTCTGAGTGTAATCTTGAAGAAATCCAAGGAAACCTGAAGATGGAGGTAAGAAAGGAGAGCATGACAGGGATGGGGCACAGCCAAGGCAAAGCTGTAGAGTTGGGAAATGGGGGTCAGGTTTAAGGAACAGAAAAAAGAGTTAAGGATGTAGAGGGACATAGAGTGTAAAAAGACCAGAAAGGTCTCAAGGAACCAGGATGTGAAGGGCTTGGAAGGTCAAAGGATCTTACATTTGAACCCAGAGGTAATAGGGAACCATAGGGTTTAGTGAGTGTGTGGGACATTGTTAGACCCTGAACTTGAGGAAAGTCATTGCCAATTGTGAGGAAGATGGCCTGGAGTGGGAGAACCCTGGACTTAGCTAGAGACTGAATGCTGAGCCTGAAACCAGGATCAGACCTGCACCTAGTGTGGTCCAGAGGGGCTGTGGGCTGCCCATGCCCATCCCTGGCAGGTCGGGGCCTCTGCTTGTCCCCCTAGGGGCTGGGATGGGGGTGGGTGGGGAGGGGGATTAGTTACAGGTCACAACCCTGAGCTTCTTTTGTCTCCCATGATCTTCTCCCTCTCCCTCTCTTCTCTCCTTCCTCTCCCCCCTCTTCTCTCCCTCTAGGTTTTATATAAAACCCATGACACAACTGTCCCTCAACCAAATAGAACAGACTGGTCACTGCAGTCAGTCAATGACTTCCAAGGACTTTTTCCATTGAGTCTAAAGTCTTGATTGGCTATTTGAATAGAGCTGTTGGCCATGATTCACACTTCTGGTTTGATTGATTCAAACATAGATGTGTTCTCACTTAATAGGTTATCAGGTTTTAGCATCTTGATACTTTAAATGAGGTGATTTGGTTGATTTACTCAATAGACCCCCATCTTTGGCTTCAGACCCAGCCTCAATTCTAGCAATAAAACGAACCCTGGTCTCTATGCCTTCTTCACTCTAGTCCTGATCCTGACTTCTAACTCAGCTCCAAATCTGCCCCAGACTGAGCCCAGATCCCTCTAAATTATCTCTTGTACTCTTCCAAATAATAGAGACCATAACAGTGGTAGAGCAGGAGCAACTCAACCCCCAGCATTGTGATGTATCAGGTTCTATAAAAGAGGCTCTGTAGCAGAGTCTACTCTTCCTATGAGGAAGAAGCAGCTCAGCTAAGAATGCCAGCTGAAGCCAGAAGCAGGAATCTGAGATGCTTCATAACCTCAGTCTGTTTGGGACCAACAATGGACAGAGACCACATGAGCCCAGCAAGGAGTAGAGACTGTGTGCATGCTCACGCGGACACACACACACACACACACACACATGCGCACACGCATGCACACACAAACACACACATCCATGGCAGAGGCTGCCTATCTAACAGAACATATGTCTTCTGCTACTATCTCCTTCATCCCTGTCTCACATGGAGACATGCCTCTTATCCTTATGAGGGAGGCCAGCCCTTTTACATGCTTCCCTGGTCCCTTCCCCTCCTCTTTTCTCCAGCAGATTGCTCCCTGGGGATATCATCATCTTTCCTCTAATCATCAATCACTCCATAGGTACCAATTCCTTCTTTGTTGCCTACCAACACATCCATGTCTCCATCCTTTCAAAAAACAACAAAAAAACCAGACCCTCATTTGATCCTACTGATCCTCCTTCTCTACTATTTCCTTCCAAAAGTCATTTACTCTCAGTAACTCCACTTCCTTTGTCTCACTCCCTTCTTAACTCC
Source organism: Pseudocheirus occidentalis (assembly GCA_028646575.1). Lineage (NCBI taxonomy): Eukaryota > Metazoa > Chordata > Mammalia > Diprotodontia > Pseudocheiridae > Pseudocheirus > Pseudocheirus occidentalis. The sequence goes on along the minus strand of CM053601.1, from coordinate 189,782,669 downwards.
CAATAAATGCTTGTTGATTGATTCATGTAAACGTTCCTTATCTTACTATGCTGTCACATGTTCAATGATGGTCTTGGTTGAGGGATGTTCCATGGAGATGGGGGCTCATAAGCAGTAAATTTGAGTGGTGGTGAACCTGTACAAGTTCTGGGACCCTACACGTAGCAATGGGATACTATTGATTGATTGGTGGTTGGAGAGAAAGGAAGAAAATAGAAAGGCTCTGAGTATGAACCCAGTGATGGGCTACTTACTGTCTCTCCTATTGTGACCAGGTAGTGTTGAAGATGGTGACTTCATAACACTAAGTATCTGAAAGTTGATTCCATGTCTACACTTTCTAGTTTGGCCAAGACATTCTTTATTACAGCTGCCAGGGATAAAGAATTCAAACACAGAGCCAGTAGGAGCATCCTCGGGCTTTGGAAGGAGCTCCTCTATGAACTGCTAAGTAGGCTAAAGGGAAAAGTCATCACTAAGGAGAGGACCAGATAGGCAGAAACAGACAAAGCTGCGTTCGCCCCTCACGGTGCTGCAGTCATGACTGAGACATTCTTGAAACAAGGAACATTCTTGACAGGAAAACGGATTTACTGTACGCTGGTGCAAATACTTGTTATTGTTCTGACCAGAAGTAATGAAGTTTCCCATGGGAAATTCTTCACGTTGCTTCAGGAAAGCAAAGTCTAGTCTAGGTGACACGGCACAGTGAAAAGAGTGAGAGGAATGGGTTCGAATCCTGACAATGCCACTACCTGGGTGGACCTACAATCCCTTTGCTTGGATATACCAAAGTCCCCAGAAGGATGGCCAATAGGAGCCCCAGAATCCTGGTTCCACTTAAGTCACTGGAGTTATGATCTGTGTTGGGGAGATGACCTAGAGCTATGAAAGCATGGTTCCCTGAAGTGGGTGTGATGAATGACCCTGGGTCTGTGAGGAAGCAGTGGGCGCAATGAGAAGGGTCCCAGGATCTGAATTTGAATTCGGTTTCTGTCATTTGCTGTGTGATCTTGGGGAGTCCTGTGGCCTCTAGCACTCCATTTCTCCATCTATAAAATGATTAAGTTGGACTGATGGTCTCCACATTCCTTTCCAGAGCCGGATCTGTGATCTGACAATCATTTGTAAGCACATTAATCACATCTTTATCTTTCTCCCCAGGCCCAGGGCCAAGCAGGTTACCGTGATGGGGCTCAGGCAGGGTATCTGAGGTTGTAAGAGGCAGGGAATAGAACACCCCAGATAAGTGGGGAGGCCTAGTCCTGCCCTCCCCAGCCTGCAGGAATGGGAAAGGTCAAGGATGATGGGGCAGTTCACAAGATGGAGCAAGGGAATCCCAGTTTATGCTCCAAAAGCCACACCAGCAGGCGCTGGCGCCCTGGGGAGTAGGGTGGGTAGCGGATCTTGTTGATTCTCTCCAGGCATGGGCTTCGAAGGAGGCAACCTCGATGGTGGGAGAAGGTGTTGAAGGTGAACTTGCCGTGGTATTGGCCCATCCCGCTGTGACCTGTAACATGAGTTAGGGATCTGGCTGAGCAGGGGACCACGAAGACCATGAACAGCTGCCTTCCCTCAGCCCTCAGAGAGAGAGGCTTCCCTCAGGAGCCAGACCATGTGTCTTTTGGGGGATCAGGTATTCTCTCCAGGAGGCTCTGGATAAATCACAAATATATGATGAGGAGGAGGACAAGGAGAGGAGACTGTAACATTTTTAAGGGCCATTTGTCCACAGACAAGAAGCCAGGCTCTCAGGACGGGGTGGGGGCCCTGAGAAGTGTCTGGGGATCAGGCAAAGTCAGGAACACAGGGTCTGGCCCCAGTGGCATGTAGAGGAAGGTTTGGGCAGCAGGCTGAGAGAACACGGGGGCCAGTGCAAATAGAGGGGTAAAGTGGGAGGAAGACAGTCTTCACACACTAAGCTCAAAGCCCAGAAACATAGGTCAGGAAAGCCTGCAGGTTATCCCAGCTACTTAGCAAGCTCTATCCCTTCTCTGGGCCTATTTCCTCCTGTGCGATGAGGGAGGTGGGCAATCTCTAAAGACCCTTCCAGGTCTGACTATTAGGCTCTGAGGCCCTGATCTAAGCCCTTGACATCCTAAGGAAATGGCTGACCTTCTGACAGTGTGAGGTTTGCGGAGGCTTTTGGGGGAGGGGGGAAGGAGAGTTAGGAAGGAAGGGCCATTAAGGGCTTGGGAAAGTTTGCTCTCTAGAGAATAGGAAAACTGCCTTCTTAGCTCCACTTGACTTTTAGATATTCCATCTTTCATCTCTCCAGGAGCCCAAGGCCCCTCAGCAGCCCCAGCCTGTGATCCCGAGGGGCCTGCTCTGACCCTCTCTTATTCTCACACATTCCTCACCCCACACTCTGGCCCCATAGAGCCCTGCTCTCAGCTCGGTTCCTCTGGACCCAGATGGGGCTCACCACACTTGGGTGTAAGTGATAATCTAACCAAGGCTGAACTATAGCTAGACAACTCAGATCCCAAGATGAGTTCTTGCCTTCAGGGTACACTGAGGGATCCTGCCAGCCTGAGCACTACCCCGGGGACAACCTGAACCCCAATCCTGGCCCCTGACCAAGCCCTGAGCCTGAAGACAGAATGGTCCCCAGCCTTGGTCTAGACTGATATCTGAGCTCTACTACAGGATAGGCACTGAGCTTGAAGCCAGGCCAAGTCCAGTCCCCAGCCTGGCCCAGTCTGAACCTTGAGCCCCAACACAAACTGAGCTCTTCCTTTTCCTAGCCTTTGGGACCCTGAAGGGACCAGGGTCTATGCCCAGCTGAGGAGGGCACAGACTGAGCCTGAAACATACCAACTCCCCCAAAAGGCATAGATATTATTGTCATAAACATGAAGCCATCGTTCCCCCCGAAGCTGCCACTGCTGGTCTGGTCCAGAACCTTATTCACCACCTGGAAGAGACAGGGAGCAGACGGGAGAAACAGGGTGGGGCTGCCACCCTGACATCATCCAACCAGACAAAAGGGAGAGGTTCTGAACCTCCCTGGGCCGGCCTGACTGAGAAGCAGACCAGGGGTGCACTTCTCATGCTCCCCACGATCAGGGGCAGAAGGACCCCTTGTGCAGAGAGCTCTCTAATCTCACCTTGACCTGCTTGAAAATACTCCAGAACAGAAGGTTCTCCTGGACCTTCGGTGACAAGGGCTACCCCAGAGTTGGGAGGGGCCAAGTTACCTGAGCGCCTGAGTGAGGAAGCTTCAGGGATTGCCCCTCCCAGGGTCAGTTGGGGGAGGCTCTCCCCTTCACCCCAACTGACAGAGGTGGGCAGCTTCACCTCACCCCCCCAGGCCTTCCTCTCCTCTCTGGCCCCACCCTCCAGGATTGGCCCTGCCCTTCTCTGGCTCTGAGCCCCAAGCTCCTTACCTTAGAATCGTTAGAGAAGGCATACAGGGCCAGGGGCTTCTCTCTCTTCCTGATGAAGGCAATGGCCTCATCAACACTCTGCACATTCAGGATGGGTAAAATGGGTCCAAAGATCTCCTCCTGCATCACAGGGTCTGTCTCCTTCACATCCACCAGCACTGTAGGGGCTGCCTCAGAGCATAGGGGAGACCTCAGACTGGGGCTCTTAGAGGGACCCAGGGCAGGGGGAGCAGGGGTGGTGGGGGCATGAAAATGTCATCAGAGGGCAGGGGATAAGGCAATGCCTGCCAGGCCGTGGAGACACCAGGAGCGTGAGGTCACACAGAGGTCAGCTGCCCACAGCTTGGCTCCTTGCTGCTCCTGTGGAGTGACCAGCACCAAGGACCCAGGGGGAGGGCAATATGGGGACCACTCACCAATGTAGCGTTCCTGCTCATCTGACTGGCCACCAATGACTGCCCGGCCATTGCCCAGCAGGCCTTGGAGCCTGTGGAAGTGCTTGTCATTGATGATGCGGGCCAGGTCTGGGGAACTCTGGGGATCCTTCCCATAGAATTGGGTCACTGCACTTTGCAGGGCGGGCAGCAGCTTCTCTTGAGTCTCCCGGCTGCACAGGACATAGTCTGGGGCCACACATGTCTGTCCCGCGTTGAAGAAACGGAACCAGGCCACACGGTTGGCCACGTTCTGGGGGTCACAGTTGTCATCCACGTAACAGGCGTTCTTACCTCCCAGTTCCAGAGTGACAGGGGTCAGGTACTGGGAGGCAGCGGTCATGACGATCTTCCCTACCCGGGGGCTTCCTGGGGACAGGTGAGAAGCCCCTCCCTTTGAGGAAAAGCCCACCCTGGGCCCTGGGCCCCACTCTGCTCACTGTTCTATGAACATGCTGCACTCAGTGGTCTCTAAGGCCCCTCTCAGCATTGACATTTCACCTTTTAAAGACCTTTTCATCTCTGCAACTCTGTTCTATGTTCCTCCTGGCTTTGACACCTCCTATGATCCTACATTTCACCCCCAGTGCTAGTCATGCTGCCCCTTCCTGGACCTCAGTCTCATTCTTTCAAATGGGGAGAACGTAGCTGGCCCTCTCTTCCTCCCTCCCTCCTTCCATCCCAAGGCTGATCAGCTGAGAAAACAGGTGTAAAAATGCCCTGAGCTGTGCCAGGCTTTGCACACCTCAGCTCTGGTGAGAATGCTGGGCGTGGAGAGCTGCCCTGCAGAAAGAGCTGGGAAAAGAACCTTCCCACAGTCCTGCTGGGCTCTGCCCCCACTGTCCTAGTTCTCTGTGTATAAAAGGGGGGGGCAGCTGCCTTCTAAAGTCTGAGCTTTAAAGTTGTATGATCCATTAAGGATGGGGCCTTGGGTGTGGAGGGAACCACCTCCTTTTTGGGACCTGCCCCTCTATTCTCCTCTACTGGTCCCAAAGCCATCCCCTACCCAGAAGCCCTTGGACCCAGGAGGAGCAAGGGAAGGGGTCCAGGTCCCAGACAGCCCCTGGGGCTGGGGGGGAGCCAAAGAGTCTCATTTCCTAGGCCGGGCTGCCCAGCCCCCGCTCACCTGTGAAGAAAATGTAGTCAAATTTGTTCTTAAGCAGAAGGGTGGTCTCCTGGGGGCCTCCCAGCACTGTGGCAAAGCAGTTCTGAAACCCGGGACAGAACTGCTCATTCCCAAGAGCTCCTGGCCAGGTCCTGGCTTTCCTTCCTCCCCTTGCCTTGGCCAACCACTCCAAACCCCAAATGTCCCCTTGAGAAGGACCCAGAGGGAAAGAGAGGCCACAGCCAGAAGGGAGGCTCCAAAGGTCTAGGGAATTCTTTAAAGGGAAGGGTTCTGAGACCTCGAGCTGGAGGGACCCCCCTCACCTTGTCCAGGTACTGGGGCAGCACCTCAGCAATGACCTTCTCCATGCCCTTACTCATTTCCGAGGGCTTCAAAATCACACAGTTACCTGCCAGGAGGGAAGATGAGAAGAGACAGGTTCTGACTCCTTCCTCTTTGTGGACTGATGTCCCCTCCACCCTTTTCTCTGGCCATCCCTTCCCCTGCTGTGCTCTCCCCACCTAAGTTTTGTAACCCTGCCTCTATCACTTCCAAGAATCTCCCCCAACTCTTCCTGGCCACAAGGAGGAAGGGGGAATGAGTGTAGAGGAAAGGGAGGGAGCCTTCCTGTTTCCAGAGTGGTGCTGGAGATCCAGGCAAAGACTGAGGGACAGAGAAAGGGTGAGAATGCAACCCAGGGCTCAAGCCTGGACCATTGGCAGAAGACTCTCCTTACTGGTGGAGAAAATGATGGGGCTGAGATAGACAGAGAGCTTTGGGAAAGAGAAACCTTCCTCTTCTTTTTTGCTTTGGAAGTTCCCATTGCTCCTTGGGACCAAATGCAGTTCAAGAGAAGACTTTGGAAGGCAATACTTAGGAGAAGTCAGCTCCTCATTATGGTCCTGATTTCCATCTTGTCTCCTGAGAGACTTAGGGGAATTTCCTCTTGGAGGAGATCTCTCTGTCTGTCTGTCTGTCTGCCTGGTTCTTCCCCCGCCCCCCCTTTGTCTCTTTCTGTCTCTGTCTCTCTGTCTCTCTCTGTCTCTGTCTCTGTCTCTGTCTGTCTGTCTGCCTGGCTCTTCCCCCACCCTCCCCCTTTGTCTCTCTCTCTCTCTCTGTCTCTGTCTCTCTCTCTGTCGATATGATATATCATCCTCTCAGTGAGAAAATTCATTGACTCTATTATCTGAAATATTCTCACTTGCAGACACCCTAGGTGGTGGTGCAGCAGCTAGAATATTGGACCTGGAGTTGGGAAGACCTGAATTCAAATGTGACCACAGACACTTGCTACCAGGATGACTCTGGGCAAGTCATTTAACCAAAGCCTGTCTCAATTTTCTGATCTGTAAAATGGGGATAATCAGAGCCTCTCACTCCCAGGACTGATCAAATTAGGTCATGTTTGGAAAGCTCTGGGTCAATGCTAATTATCCATTCGATGTTAAGCTCCATGAGGGCAGGGGTTTTTTTTGCCTCTTTTTGTATCCCTAGGGTTTGGCACTGTGCCTGGTACATAAAAGAGATGCTTCATAAATTCTTATTGATTGACCAACTGAATGTGTGACTTCTCTGACTTCTGTTTGTATGAATGGGGTTACTTGGAATGGTCTTTTGTGTGACTAGCATTTGGTGGGAAGGGGTCAAGCCTTTGGGTATAAGCTTAGGGTACCCAAAGAGGAAACTCTTTAAGGGATAAAGACCAGGAAAGTGACTTAAACCTAAGAAAAACATCATTCTCCTAGTCACCCAATGTTTCTGGGGGTAGACAGGATTCTAGTCTGGCACTGTTCTGAGAAAAACAGGCTCCTGGCTCCCCTCTAGGCAAGAATCAAAGGCTCCCTTGGAGAGGGCTGGGCCAGGTTCCTGGGCTAGCTGTCAGAGCCTCTCTGTGAGTAGCATGTAGACAAAGCCCATGTGGCCAAAGCACACCCTATGCATGTGAGACAGACATGTGCCAGACCAAGATGGACACGAGACCAGACTTGCTGGGAGAAAGCAGGGAGCCCTGACTTTGAGATCCATTTCTAAGGAGTATAAAGTTCATAAGCCACTTTCCTTCTAGGAATTTGGGGGAAGGATGGTACTCAGCCACTTGAGGAGAAAGCATAGGATTGTGGTGGGAGAAACAGACCTAGAATCAGGTAGACCCAGGTTCAAGTCCTGCTCCTGTCCCTCACTGGTCATGGGACCCTGACAAAAATGGAGCCACTGTACAGCCCTGATGTGATAAGAGGCATGAGGTGGTCCTGAAGGAGCCTAGAGTTAGAGTTGGGAGTACCCCTCATTTTACAGAGAAAGAAACTGAGGAACAGACAGAAGGGACCCACAGCTAGAAGTGTCTGAGGCACTGCCTGGATGGAGCCCAGGCCAGTGCTCTGCCCACTGCGCCACACTGCCAGCCTCTGTGGCTCTGGGACAGCAGCTGCCCCGAGGACAATAAGAACAATTCCAGGTTACAGAGAGGAGACTGAAGGCCCATGTCAGGGAGCCCCAGGAGAGGGAGCTGGCCCCGAGTAGGGACTGGGTGTCCTCTGCCCATGGCCTGGTTCTTACCCGCAGCGATGGCCCCCACCAAAGGCACCAGCAAGAGGTTCAAAGGGTAGTTCCAGGGGGCGATGATGAGGGTAACACCGTAGGGCTCCTTCCGGATGAAAGCCGAGTCCAGCTGGGTAGCCTGGAGACACAGGAAGGGGACAGAGAGCCCTGAGGCCAGGCCAGATACGCCTCCCAACCCACCCAAAGGAAATACAGGAACCCAGATTGGAGAAGGGGGGTAGGAAGGAGGGAGCTGCCATCCCTCCCTCTCCCCCTATCCTCCTCACTCAGTGGGAGGTTGGGAGGAAGGGAAACAAAGGGGGAGGGGAGAGGTAGCCCAGGGCCAGACACAATCCTTCCATCTTAGAGAAGGATGAGAACTCAGACAGCACCGTACTCAACCTCTACCTTTATAGGCTACCCAAGTAGTCCTGAACCTGCCACTTGGAAACTTCTGATGACAAGGAGCTCAAGACCCCCAAGGCAGCACGATCCACTTTCTGGGGACCATTCTTATTGTTCAATGGCCCTCACTTCCAAGGTCCCATGGGCCTTTCCAGATGATGGCTCCTTACCTGCCTGTTGCCTATCATGTCTTCAAGGTGCTTCCCCAGCCATTTTTCTTCATCTGTTCCTTACCCCCACCCAAGGGAGCCCCAGACACCCAGGGAGAGAACAGCGTATGAAGGTCCAGGAGCCAGCTCAGACTCTGCTCCCCGTCTGTAGACGGACATAAAAGGACCCAGAAACAGAATCAGCCACCAGACCCACTCCTTCTCTTCCTTCCTACTCACCAGATTCTTCTCCACCGGCTCATCCTTCATCCAGGTGCGGAGGTTGTTCAGAGCAAGCTTGATCTCACCCTCACATAAGACAATCTCAGATATATCAGCTTCGAAGGTTGGCTGCAGAAATGAGCCAGCCAGATGTTCAGTACTCGTGACCATCCCTTCCCAGGGGAGGAGAGGGGAAAGACGTGGGGGAGGGGGCAGAAACCCAGACCAGGGAGTCCAGAAGAGACTCTAGGGGTCATCTAGTCTAGTCCCCGAATTCAGGCTAGGGTGAGGAACCTTCTATCAATTCCCCCAGAGATTCACACCCTTAGTGAGAAACAATGGGGATTCAAACCCAGCTCCTGAGGCTAATCTCTACACTCCACATCATGCGCAGTTCCCCACTTCCATTTGGCTCCTCTCCTGCTCTCCTGGATTGCCCTGGACCCAGGAATCCCAGGGCCCATCTGGTCCCCTCCCTTCCTCACCTTGTTCAGATCCTGGACCAGGGTATCCAGGAGTAACTTCTGGTTTTCCTTCAGGAAACGGCTCAGCCCCTGGAGCTGGCTAACTCGGAATTCAACTGGTCGGGTTTTTCCAGAATTGAAGGCATCCCGGAGGCGTTTAAGGGTGTCTGCATAGGGGTTGACCCTGCACCAAAGAATGGCCAGGACTTGCTGGGGAGAGGGCTCATTTCACCTCAGCTGTGATCCAGTTCCTCCACCCACCTTTGTTGAGCCGCCTTTGGAGCTACTGCTACCTGGGACCCCCATCATTCCTCCAGCAAGTCTCAGGATTTGGCTTCCTTCCTGGAAGAAGCCCCTCCACTACCTAGCTTTGTCCTCACCACCTGAGCCTTGGAAATCAGCATATATTCCCAGCATGAGCCTTTTTAAGAGTTTTGCTAAGTACTCAGAGAAACCTTCTACAGAGCCCAAGATCACTGACTCGGGCGAGCGGAGAGCTCAGAAAGTGATGTGAAGGGCTAGACAAACTGATCAAGCTCTTACTGAGTACAGGACGCTGTGCCAAATACTGACCCAGGAGCACAGAGTAATGACCGGCCAAACTCTTTGGAGCCGCACCATCTGACCCTGCCTCATTCTCTTGTGCTTCTAGAGAACTGAAACCACTGCAAAGGCCTATGGGTAGGATAGACATCACTACCCTGAAGGTGCTTTCCAACCCAATTGGAAACCTTGCTGACTCTTGATAGAATCAAGCACTGACTGAAATTTCCTGTGTGCTGGGGAGCAGGATGGAAAATACCTGCTCTGCTGGCAGGATTTCTTCCCAGATGATTCCAATCACAGCTCCATCACTGTGCTATACAATCCTATGAATTGGGTTCATTAGTCTTGTCAGTTTTGTACCACCCTCATTTGATTTTTTCAAAATTCTCAAAAGATTATAAATTGTCTAGCCACCCTGAGCTTGAATGAAGAATATGTCTCCGGCCCATTAGTGTGTCCATAGTCTGGCTCTTTCCTTCTAACAGTCAGTAATAAAGCACAATGTTTTGGCCAAGCAAGGAATCTAGAGAAGCAGGAGGATTCTTCCATAGTGTTTTCTGTGCCTAAGACCTCAGGCAACTCAAAGCACAGCCTGACTGCACAAGACTTTTCCAGAGACACATGTCATGGGGAAGGTGAATGGGGATAAGCATGTGCCCTAGCCCCTTCCAGTGGGACTAGACCACTGCTCAGGACACTCTTTTTCCTTGCTTCATCTAATTTCAATTCAATTAGTTGGTTGATAAGTATTTATTAAGTGCCTACTATGTGATAAATGCTGGGGATACAAAAAGAGGCAAAAGACAGTCCCTGCCCTCAAGGAGCTTACAATCCAGTGGGAGGAACAATATGCAAACAAGCTATATAATGTGAAATAACCAATAGAAGGAAGGCATTAGAATAAGGAGGAATTGGGAAAGGCTTCAACACTCATCTATTAAACACCTTCTGTGTACAGAATCTAAACTATGCTGGACACTGGAGACGCTGTTGAGTGTAAGTAAGACACAGTACCTGTCCTCATGGAATTTACAGTCAAGGAGGGAGATAAGACAACCAGTACAGGGAATTCTAATTAATGGCATTCTATGGTCAGTGCATTCAAGAGGCTCAAAGTACAATGCCAAGCCTTTGGAAGGAGCTCATTACTGACCTGGATAATAAAGAAAGCATCCTGGAGGAGGCAATATCTGAGCTGGCCTTAAAGGATGAGCTGGTCAGAAGTGGTTGACAAACATCTGAATAGGACAGCAGTCATTATAATGAGCTGCCATGGCTTCCTCAAGAACAGGTCTGGCCAGACCAACTTCAGTCCTTCTTTTGACAGAATAATCAAGCTAGCAGATGAGGAGAAGGCTGTGAATCATTTGCTCCAGACTTTACAAAGCTTTTGATTAAGTATTTTTGCTATTTTGGGGGCGAAGATGTTGAGATCTGAATTAGACTAGAATTGAATCAGATGGTTTAAGAACTAGCTGCATGGGTGAACTCGAGGAATAATTGTCAATGTTCAAAGTCAAAATGGCAGGCAGTCCCTATGGATCTGGGCTTGGGTAGCTTCAGCTTTTTATCAGTGACTTAGAAAAGGGGATAGATGATGTGGCGGTCAAATATGCAGATGACACAAAGCCCCAAGGGGGCAGTTCCAACAGGCTTTTGACAGACTCTAGCATGGGGTTCCATCTAATCAGATGAAATTTAGTCAGTCAGTCAACAAGTATTTATTAAACACTTACTCCATGGTACCAACTGTCAGTGTGTATTTTTATTGGATTTGGAAGGTCTTTTTTGTCTTCATAGAATTTCTCAACAGCTTCATTTCTCACGATTGTCTTTTTGGAAATATGTCTGATTACATTGTAATATGTAGCAACCAAATGTCTCACAAAACAATGTTTCTCGTGTCTTTGAGGCATACAAAAAAATTCACTGCATCAGCTCCTTTCTTTGCCTCTTCAGGGAACACCTGGGGGCTGTCTTTCCATTGAGATGCAACTTCCTTCTCCAGCAACAGATCCACTTATTGCTCTGGGACAAGGATTTTACAGTTAGAGGATTGAGTATCAAAATGAAGTTTGCTGAGAGTCTAAAAGGGGATGGCTAGGTGGTGCAGTGGTTAGAGTGCCAGGGCTAGAGTTCAAATTTAACCTCAGACACTTACTAGCTGTCTGACCTTGGGCACTAGACCCCTTTTGATGTACTAGTCTCTGTGCTAAGCACTTAAAACACTATGTCTTTGATCTTTAGGACCTTAACCAGGTGGAAACAATCAGTCAGTCAATCTGAATCAGAGGCTTTAAGCTCAGTTGTGGAAGGTACTTGAAACTCAAGTGATTTCACAGGAAGAGAGTTTGACTAAGTTGGGGAAATGTGGTCAAACCCTAGGGATCATCTGTAAATTAACAAGTGAGTTCATAAGAGTCATTTGAAAGATTGTACCAAGCATGGGATTCTAATGGAATTACTTAGGAGGAAATGTGGATGTAAGGAAAGGTGTTGGCCTCTGTCTTATCCTTCCCCACTTCTTTTGCCAGAGGACAACCTTGGGAGATTCCAGAGGTCCAGAGGATGTTGAACATCCCATCTTCCCATCGATGACCCCGAGACACCCAGAGACCAGCTAACATCGTTGTCTACTTCAGTAGCCAAGGAGAAACTGGATAGAAATGTATGGTCCCAAAAGAGCACAGTGAAAAAACCAAACCATGTCAAAAGGGACCTTCTTGAGCCCCTCACAAATGAGAGAAAAGGACTTCCAACAACTGAGATCTGTGAATTACCCATGACAATGATCAGCCTGGAGATGAGAATTGGACCCATGGGAGCTGATGAGATCTCCCAGTCAGACAGCAGATAGGGAAGAGAACCCAGGACAGCACTTCAGGGGGGCACCCATGGTTAGTAGGCATGACCTGAAGGAAGAAACCTAGTTGGCTCTTGATTGACTTGACTTAGAAAGTCAAAGCTGAGGTGTGCCTTAGAACAAAATCTCAGGTCTGAAAAGTTTAGAATATAGAACATCAAAGCTTGGAAGGACTTTTTAAAAATACCTCATTTAAGCCCCTCTTTTTAGAAATAGGGAAATGGAGGCCCTCATTGGGAAGGAGATTTGCCCAACTGCCCAAAGCTCATCTGTGAAACCCACAGATTTTGAATCACAAATTACCTGCCTCTTCCACCCTAGGAATATGACCCAGTAAGGTCTCTCTTCAGGTTCAGAGATAGGTGATAGCAAGATTTCATCCAAGTGATGTCAGGGTATCCCTCAGCAGAGAAGGGACATAATGTCATTACTGCTTCTCCAATGGTATTAACAACAGATGACATTAATAAATTAGGTATGTAACACTCAGAAGCAAATGAACCTACTGGCCCATTCTTTGACAAACCAATGACCCCAGCTTCAGAGGTAAGGTCTCACTACTAGACAAAAGCTACTGATAAAGCTGGAAAGCAGTCTGACACTTCACATCACATACCAAGATAAGTTTCAAATGTGTACATGATTTAGATATAAAAGTTACATAATAAACAAACAGGAAGAGAAAGGGGGGAAAATCCTTTCAGAACTATTGAGAGGGGCAGCAGAGCCAAGATGGTGGAGTAGAAGCAGGAACTGGCTTGAGCTCCAGCTCCAACCACCTCCAATACCTGTAAAATAGGACTCTAAACAAATTTAAAGCTGCAGAACCCACAAAGTGACAGAGAGACAAATCTCCCGCTGAAGGCAGCCCGGCAGGCCGGCAGGAAGGGTCCATCGCACCAAGCTGGGAGCTGAGCATAGGCCTGTGTGAGTCACCAGAACCCACACCCAGGGAGGCCATGACCAGTGGCACAGACCAGCTGGAGCAGATTTCAGCAGAGTGAATCACCAGCAGCGGTGGTGGTTTCAAGACTTCTCAACCCATTAACGCCAAAGACAAAATAAAAGGTCAGTGGGGAACCCTGTTAGAACCAGCTGATGGAAGAGTGTAGTCTGGCCCCTACCCCCAGGGCCAGAGGTGGTGGAGGCAGAGGTGGCTGCAGCTGCTGCCATGTGGCTGCCCATGGAGCTTCTAGGCTGCAGAGAGTAGGGGGATTAAGCCACCATTCAGAAGGTAATTGCTCTTGCTTTGATCTGCTTGGATCTGGGTCACAGTCTTGGGTGAGGAATGCCAGTGTGCCATAGGTTGTGGTGACTGTAGAGAGGGCGCCCTCCCTAGACCTCTGACAGCATTTGCAAAAACCACAGCAATTTGACACAGCCGTCTCCACTCTGGAAGAAAAGTTCTACCACAGCAAAGAGCTCAAAAGTCAAGTAATTGGCTGGCAAGATGAACAAGTGTTTGTTCATCTTGGCAGTCAATTACTTTTTGGGGGACAAAAAGGGTCAAAACATGGAACCAGAAGAAGAAAACAAAGTCAAAATTCCTGCATCAAAAACTTTCAAGAAAAATATGAACCTAAAAGTAGACAAATAAGTCAATAAAATAAAAAAAGAAAAAAAATTGAAAAAAAAGAAATGAAAAAAAGAAAAATATGAGCTGGTTACAGACCATGGAGGAGCTCAAGAAGGATTTTGAAAATCAAGTGAGAGAAATAGAGGAAAAATTGGGAAGAGAAATGAGGATGATACAAGAAAATCATGAAAAGCAATTCAACAGCTTGCTAAAGGGGACCCAAAAAATCCTGAAGAAAATAACACCTTGAGGGTGGCTAGATGGCACAGTGAATAGAGCACTGGCCCTGGAGTCAGGAGGACCTGTGTTCAAATCTGGCCTCAGACACTTAACATCAAAACTAGCCATGTGGGGGCAAGTCACTTAACCCCAACCGCCCTCCAAAAAGCAAAAAAAAAAAGAAAAGAAAAGAAAAGAAAAGAAAAAGAAAAAGAAAATAGCACCTTGAAAAACAGTGTTATTTCCTTTTTCTTTTTGAAAAAATGACAAAAGAGGTCCAAAAAGCAAATGAGAAGAATACCTTAAAAAGCCAAATTTGTCAAGTGGAAAAGGAATTTCAAAGACACACTGAAGAGAATAATTCCTTCAAAATTAGGTTGGAGCAAATGACTTTATGAGAAATCAAGATATTATAAAACAGATCCAAACAAATGAAAACATAGAAGGCAATGTGAAATATCTCATTGGGAAAACCACTGACCTGGAAAATAGATCCAGGAGAGATAATTTTATAATTATTGGACTGCCTGAAAGCCATGATCAAAAAAAGAGCCTAGAAATCATCCTTTAAAAAATTCTTAAGGAAAATTGCCCTCATAGTCTAGAACTAGAGGGCAAAATGGACATTAAAAGAATTCACCAATCACCTCTTGAAAAAGATCCCCAAAAGAAAAGTCCTAGAAATATTATAACCAAATTCCAGAGTTCCCATGTCAAGGAGAAAATATTGCAACCTGTCAGGAAGAAACAATTTGAGTATTGTGGAAACACAATCAGGATAACACAAGATCTAGCAACTTCTACATTAATGGATCAAAGGGCTTAGAATATGATATTCTAGAGGTCAAAGGAGCTAGGATTAAGACCAGGAATCACCTACCCAGCAAAACTGAGCATAATGTTTCAGAGGAAAATATGATTGTTCAACAAAATAGAGGACTTTCAAGAATTCTTAATGAAAAAAACCAAAGCCAAACAGAAAATTTGACTTTCAAATGCAAGAAGCTTGAGAAGGCAAATAGGAAAAAGTAATCATAAGGAACTTATTAATGTTGAACTATTTACATTCCTGCATGGAAAAAATGATCATTGTAGTTCATGAGACTTTTCTCAGTATGAGGACAGTTGAAGGGAATATCTATGTATACATACATATGTGTGTATGTATAGGAGGGTATATGTGTGTACAATGTGTGTACACACATATGAACACATATTGTGCCCATATGTCCTGCGTCTGGGCATCTGGCTCTGCTGAGAGCTCTCCTGGGAAAGTTTCATGCAAAAATGGGCATGATAAAAGACAAAATGGCAGGGATTTAACAGAAGCAGAAGAGATGGAAAGAATAAGATAAAAGAATGATACAAGAAAGATCTTACCATCACAAATAACCACGATGGTGTGGTTACCCATCTAGAGCCAGACATCCTAGAGAATGAAGTCAGGAAGCACTGCTAACAAGAAGCCTGGTGGAAGTTACAGAATCACAACTGAGTTATTGAGAATCCTAAAAGATGGTGCTGTTAAAGGACCACATTCAATATGACAACACATTGGGAAAACTCAATAGTGGCCATTAGATCAGAAAAGATCAATTTATGTCCCAATCCTAAAGAGAGGCAATGCCAAGAAATGTTCAAATTGCTGAACAATTATGTTCATTTTATATACCATCAAGGTTAAGCTTAAGATTCTGCAAGCATGGTTTCAGCAATATGTGAACAAAGAATTACCATAAGAGCAGGCTTTTGGAAGAGGAAGAGAAATAAGAAACCAAATTGCCAACATTGACTGGATTATGGAGAAAGCAAGTGAATTCCAGGGGGCGAAATCTACTTCTGCTTCAGTCACTACAGGAAAGCCTTTGAATATGTGGATCACAACAAAATGCAGTGAATCCTCAAAGTGATGAGAGAACCAGATCATTCTCCTTATCTCCTGAGGTACCTGTGTGTGAGCCAAGAAGCATGGTTAGAACCGAACATGGAACAATGTTTGGTTTGAGATTGGAAAAGGAGTGTGACAGGGCTTTATACTGTCACCTTCTTTAACTTATTTGCAGAGTATATCATGTGAAATGCCAGACTCAGTGAGTCAAAAGCCAGAATTAAGAAAGAAATATCAGCAATCTCAGATTTGCAGGTGATATCACTCTGATGGCCGAAAGTGAAGAATTAAGAAGTCTTTCAATGAGGGTGAAAGAGAAGAGTGTAAAAGCTGGCTTGAAGCTTAGTATTTAAAAAACTAAGATCCTGACAACTAGTCCCATTACTTTCTGGCAAACAGAGGGAGAAGAAATGAGAACAGGAGAACAATGTCAGATTCCATATTCTTGGGCTCAAAGATTACTGCACATGGAGATTGGAGCCATGAAATTTAAAAACTCTTGCTCTTTGAAAGGAAAACTATGGCAAATCTGGACAGCAGACTAAAAAGCAGAGACATTGCCTTGCTGACAAAGGTTCATATAGCCAAAGCTATAGCTTTCCCAGTAGTGATATATGGCTGTAAGATCTGGACTATAAGGAAAGCTGAGTATCACAAAATTGATATTTTTGAATTATGTTGCTAGAGAAGACCTTTGAGATTCTCTTGGAATCAAGAAGAGTAAATTAGTCAATACTTAAAGAAATGAATTCGGATTGTTCACTGGAATGAAAGATAATGAAGCTGAAGCTTAAATATTTTGGCTCATAATGAGAAGATAGAACCCATTAGAAAAGATCCTGATGTTGGGAAAGATTGAAGGCAAAATGAGATGGCAGAGACCGAAATGGATAGATAGCATCATGGAAGCAATGAACATGAGCTTGGACAGACTTTGGAGGATAGTGGAGGACAGAAGGGTTTGGCATGCTGTGGTCCATGGGGTCATACAGAGTCAGACATGATGGAACAAAAAAAAATCAGGTGTTTGACAAAAGCAGAGATCCAAGTTTGTAGGATAAAAACTGAACATCTGATAAAAATTGCTAGGTAACTTGAAAGCAGTTTGGCAAAAACTAGGCATAGACCAACATCTCACATTGTATGCCAAGATAGGGTCTAAATGGGTGGATGATTTAGATTTAAAAGGTGATATCATAAGCAAATTAGAGAAGCACGGAAAATATATCTGTCAGATCTATGGATAAGGAAAGAATTTATGACCAAATAAGAAGTAGAGATGATTATGGGAAAAATACCATTTTGATTACATGAAACTAAAAAAACCTTTTGCACAAAATTAATGTAGCCAAAATTAGAAGGAAAACAGGAAACTGAGGAGGGAAGGTTTTTTTTTTTAACAGTGCATTTCGCTGATAAAGGTCTCTTTTCTTTTTAAAAAAATTTATTTTTTGTTTTCATGATTCATTTCCACAGGATTTTGAGTTACAAATTTTCTCCCCATCTTTTTCCTACCACCACCGCAAGATAGCAAGCCTACTGAATACCCCCATCCCCCCAATCTGCTCTCTCTTATATCCTCCCCCATTCCCCCTCTAACTTTCTAGCAGGGCAAGAGAGATTTCTATCCCCAGTGCCTGTATATCTTATTTCCCAGTTGCATGTTAAAAAAAAAAAACAACAATTTTTTTAAACATTTGTTTTTAAAACTTCTATTTCCAGATTTTTTCCTTTCTTTCTTCCTAAAGGTCTCTTTTCTAAAAGATATAGAGAACTGAGCCATATTTATTTTTTAAAAAATTAAGAGCCATTCCCAAGTTGATAAATGGTCAAAGGACATGAACTGGCAGTTTTCAGAAGAAGAAATTAAAGCTATCAATATGTCATAACATACACATGAAAAAATTCTCTAAATCACTACTGATTTGTGAAATGTAAATTAAGACAACTTTGAAGTACCACCTCACATCTATCAGACTGGCTAACATGACAGAAAGGAAAATGACAAATGGTGGAGAGGATGTGGGAAAACTGGGACACTAATACACTGTTCGTGGAGTTTCAAATTAGCCCAATTATTTTGGAGAACAATTTGGAACTATGACCAAAAGGCTATAAAACTGTATGTTACGCTTTGACCCAGCAATACCACTACTATCTCCCAAAGAGATCAAAGAAAAGGGAAAAGGACCTATATGTACAAAAATCTTTAGAGCAGTTCTTTTCGTGGTAGCAAGAAATTGGAAATTGAGGGAATGCCCATCAAATGGGGAATGAATGAAGAAGTTTTGGCATATGATTGCAATGAAATACTATTGTGCTATAAGAAATGATGAACAGGATGGTTTCAGAGAAACCTGGGAAGACTCACATGAACTAATGCAAAGTGAAGCGAGCAGAACCAGGAGAACATTGTGCACAGTTATAGCAATATTTATATATTGATCAGCTGTGAACAACTTAGCTGTTCTGATCAAGATAATGATTCAAGACAAAGGACCCATGATGAAAAACCCTGTCCACCTCTGGAGAGAGAATTGATGGACTCTGAATGCAGATTGAAGCATACTTCTTTAAACTTCATTTTTATTTTTAAATTTTGTTTGTTTTCTTTTGGAAAATGCCTGATATGGAAATAGGTTTTGCATGACACTATACTAGATGTCAAATTGCTTGCTTTCTTGTGAAGGGGCAGGGTTAGGAGGAAGGCAAAGAATTTGGAACTCAGAATTTAAAAAAAATTATTATTAAAAATTGTTTACATGTAATTGGGAAATATTTAAAAAATAAAAATACTTTTAAAAAAGAAAAGAAGAGATGAATGTGCTAACTAGAAACCTGGGAAGACTCATATGAACTGATGCAGACTGAAGTGAGCAGAGCTAGGAGAACAATTTAAACAATAACAACATTACAAGAATGAACAGCTCTGAAAGTCTTAAGAACTCTGACCCACACAATGACCAGGAGACTTGTGATTAAACGTCCTGCTCTGCTGACAGAGACGGGATGGATTAGGGTCCTCTACTGCTCTGTGAGCTGTAGGAGGACTCCTAAATTCAAAGCCAGAAGAGAACTGAGTGCATGAAGTCTGAGTCTTCATTTTACAGATGAGAAAACTAAGACACAGAGAGAAGAGGCTTGCCAAAGATCATGCGGGTCATTAGTGATACAAGTAGGATTTGAACCCAGGTCCTTTGACCAGCACTCTGTCTACTTTATCATCATGTCTCCAGGGTCAGGTTTTTACCTAAACTTTGTATTCTGTCCCCCAAAACCCAGCAACAGTTGGTGGTGCAGTGGATAGAGTGTTGGTCCTGGAGTCAGGAAGATCTGAGTTCAAATCTAGCCTCAGGACATTGCTAGCCCTATGACCCTGGGCAAGTCACTTAACCTTTGTTTGCTTCAGTTTCCTTATTAATCATATTTCTCTGGATGTGTATAAATGGGGATAATAAGAGTACCCACTTTGCAGAGCTGTTGTAACAATCAAATGAGGTAATGGTCATAAAGTGTTCAGTACAGTGCTTAGCCCATTGTAGGAGTAATGTTGGTTCCCTCTTTCCCTTTCCCAGGTCCCCTAGCCATTGGTGTTTTCCTTTTCCTCCTCCTCAAATTATTGTGTATATTTTTTAAGGCTGGCAAAACATTTACAATGATTATCTTACCTTATCCTCAAAGCAATGTTGTGGGCAGTGCTTTCATTATCTCCAGATTTTTTTTTATTTAAAAATTTTTACTTAAAGTTTTGATTTCCAAATTCTATCCTTCCCTCTCTGAAATGGTAAACAATCAGTTATAGGTTATACATGTGCAATTATGTAAAACGTTTCCGTAGTCATTTTGTACAAAAAGACTCAAATAAAAGAAAAATGAAAGATGGTTCAGTCTGTATTCAATCAATATCAGTTCTTTCTCTGGAGGCAGATAAGACGGTTCCTCATTAGTCCTTCAAGATTGTCTTCGATCATGGTATTGCTGAGAATAGCTAAGTCATTCCAGCTCTTCACTATACAAAATTGGTGTTACTGTGCACAACATTCTCCTGGTTCTGTTCACTTCACTATGCGTCAGTTTATTTAAGTTCAGGTTTTCCTGAAGTCGTACTGCTTGTCATTTCTTACATCATAATAATATTCCATACAATCATATAACATATCTTGTTTAGCCATTCCCCAACTAATGGGCATACCTTTGACTTCCAATTCTTAGCTATTACAAAAAGAACTGTTATAAATATTGTACAAAAAGGTCTTTTTCCCCTTTGGAGGTATGACTTTGGATTATAGACCTAGCAGTGGTATTGCTAGATCAAAGAGTATGCACAGTTTTATAACCCTTTGGGTATTGTTCCAAATTGTTCTCCAGAATGGTTGGATCAGTTCACAACTCCACCAACAAGCATTAGTGTCCCAGTTTTCCCACATCCCCTACAACATTCAACATTTTCCTTTTTTGTCATTTTAGCCACTCTGAGAGGTGGGAGGTGGTAACTCAAAGTTGTCTTAATGTGCATTTCTCTAATCAGGACAAACACAACAATCACCACTATATCTGTGTCATGAAAGGAATTTGTTAGGGTTCCTTCTTCACCTATTTTTCCAAATAGTTTATGTAGTATTGGGATTAATTGTCCTTTAAATGTTTGGTAGAATTTGCTTGTGAATCCATCTGGTCCTGAGGATTTTTTCTTATGGAGTTCATTGATGGCTTGTTCAATTTCTTTTTCTAAGATTGAGTTATTTAGGTATTTTATTTCTTCTTCTGTCAATCTGGGCAATTCACATTTTTGTACCTATTCACCAATTTCATTTGGATTGTCAAATTTATTGGTATATAATTAGGCAAAATAACTCCTAACAATTGTCTTGATTTCCTATTTTTTATACTAGTAATTTGGTTTTCCTCTTTCCTTTTTGAAGTCAAATTAATCAATGCTTCATCTATGTTATTGGTTTTTTCATAAAAACAGTTTCTAGTTTTATTTATTAGTTCAATGGTTTTCTTACTTTCAATTTTATTAACCTCTCCTTTGGTTTTCAGGATTTCCAATTTGGTATTTAATTGGAACATTTAATCTCATTTGTTCTTTTTCTAGTTTTTTTAGTTGCACTCCCAATTCATTGATCTTTTTTCTCTATTTTATTGTTGCGAGCAATTAAAGATGTAAAATTTCCCCCTAAGTACCACTTGGGCTGTATCACATCAATTTCAGTAGGTTGTTTCATCGCCGTCATGTTCTTTAATGAATTTATTGCTTATTTCTATTATTTCTTCTTTGACCCACTTGTTTTGGGGGATTAGACTATTTAATTTTAAATTAATTTTAATCTCTCTTTCCATTGTCCATTATTCAATATAATTTTTATTGCATTATAATCTGAAAAGGATGTATTTACTATTTCTGCTTTTCTGCATTTGGTTGTGAGGTTTTAATGTCCTAATACATAGTCAATTTTTGCTATGTACTGCTGAGAAAAAGGTATATTCCTTTCTATTGCCATTCAATTTTCTCCAGAGATATCATATTTAACTTTTCCAGAATTTTATTTACCTCTAACTTCTTTCTTGCTTATTTTTTGGTTAGATTTATCTAGTTCTGAAAGGGGAATATTGAGGCCCCCTACTAGTATAGTTTTATTATCTATTTTTCTCCTGTAACTCATTCAACTTCTCCTTAAAGAATTTAAATACTGTACCATTTGGTGCACTTATGTTTTGTATTGGCATGGCTTCATTGTCTATGGTACCTTTCTACAAGATATAGTTTACTTCTTTATCTCTTTTAATTAGATCTATTGCTTTTGCTTTGTCTGAGATCATGATTGCTACCTCTGCTTTCTTTGCTTCAGCTGAAGCATTATAGGTTCTGTTCCAGTCCCTTACCTTTACCCTGTGTGAATCTCTTTGTTTCAAATGTGTTTCTTGCAAACAAGATATTGCAGGATTCTGGTTTTTAATCCATTCTGCTATCAATGGCCATTTTATGCTCAGTTCATCCCATTCACATTTATAGTTTAGATAACTAATTGTGATTTTCCCTCCATGCTATTTTTTATTTGTTTATCCCCCACTCTCTCTTATCCCTCATCCTTTCCCTCCTCACAAGTGTTTTACTTCTGATCACTGACTTCCTCAATATACCTTCCCTTTTATCAGTCTCCCTCCCTTCTATTATCCCTGTCTCTTTTTATTTCCCTGACCTATAGGGTAAGATAGATATTTATGTCCAACTCAGTGGGCATGTTATTCCCTCTTTGAACCAATTTTGATGAGAGTAAGGTTTAAGCTTTGCCTGCCACCCCACCCCACCCTCACATTCCCCTCCATTATAATAGTTTTTCATGCCTCTTTTATGTGGGATAATTTACCTCCATTTAATCTCACCCCTCCTTCTTCCAGTACAATTTTTCCCATCCCCTTTATTTTTGGGGGGGAGGTATCACCCTATCAAAATCACCTTATATCCACACCCTCTGCCTACATACATTTACTCATTCTAATTACTCTTACAGTAATAAAGTTGTTAAGAGTAACAAATATTATCTTGCCATATAGAAATATTTATTTATCAGGTTATGGTTATATCCTTGACTAGAATGTAAGCTCTCTGAGGGCAGTGACTCTACTCGCTTTCTTGCTTTGTATCTCCAATGCCCCATACAGAGCCAGTGCTCAATAAACGAATGTTGTATTGGATTAGCTGGATGAAGACATACCTACATTGGGGAGCAGAAGGTGATAGGACCCTGGAGATATTGGGGCAGGGCAAGAGCCCTCATTTAGGCTTTCCTCAGGAGTGCCCAGAGCTGGTCCCTGCAGCCCATACCCCAGCCCTACTCCCACTCAGGGTTCTCAGCTGTAAAAAGAAGATGTTGGAGTAGGTGCTTTTCAGACTCTGGGCTAGGGTCATTCAGCTCTTGGGGTGCTTGGTGCCCTGGGCATCCCAAGACTTTACCAATGCCCTGCTCTGAGCAGGTAGAGACAGACACTCTGGCAACTGAAGGAGAACTCTAGAATCAGGCTTGGAGCTCAAAAGGGGAGCCCCCAAAGATTTGGGTCCCAGTGAAAAGCCTTGTCCACTCTTTCTAGCCCTGTCAGCTCAGGGCTGGGCAAACTAGTCAAGTATCTATTAAGCACCTACTGGATGCCAAGAACTGTGCCACAGGCTAAAGATACTAGGAAAAAACAACAAGACAATCTCTGTTCTCCAAGAGTTTACAGAACCTTGACCCTGAGGTCAGAAGATGTGGTTCTGGTCTCAACTCTGTTGTTAATTTGCTGGCACTGACCCTCTCTGGTCCTCAGTTTCCCCCTCTGTCAAACAAGATCAATAATGCCATCCAGATTTCCAAGACTGTTGGGCAGAGCTACAGGGAAGACAGAGGCAGGTACTCTCAGGAAAGTAGGCACTAGGTGCAGGTAGCAGGTTTGCAGAGCTAAAATCTGAACCCAGGTCCTCAGTCCCAAGGTCTGTCTTTCTCCTGAAGGTGAACCAGAGTCTCCGGTTTCCCCAGCAGAGCAGGCCTAGGGTCCCCTCCTCTCTGGGGAAGGGTGAGCTTCCTCTCTAGATCCATCCCCTGCCCCCACCCCATCCACAGGAGCCCATCCCCCCCTCTCACGGGTGCACTTACTGTGGTTCAGGTTCTGGCTTCGGCTGCTGACTGGAGCTCTTTTTTCCTTTCCCAGACATGACAAACACCTCAATCAAGCCCTGCCAAGGTCTACTTCTTGGTCTTACCCCGGGACACACTGGCTCTTCTATGTTGACAAGCCCATGCTCGTCCTCCAGATCCTGCCCACAAGCCTAGACCCTGCCCACAGCTTTGCCTCCCAAGCTCGAGCACCAAACCCAATCCCTTTTAATTAACAGTGAAGGAAAAAGCAAGCAGCCGACTCATGTATGCCTGAGGGACTACCAGGTGGGCACCACACAAGTTCAGCCGTCTGGCTGTCCAGGGAAGCTTTCAAAGAGAAGGCAGGGAAATACTGAGAATAAAAGACTGAATCTCCAGGCAAAGGTCTTGGGTTCAAATCCTACCCCAGGCAAATCCCTTTTTTCTGTTCTTCAGTGTCATCTCCTGTAAGATGAGGGAGTTGGACTTGATGTCTGAGAGGGCCTGCCACTTCTGATATTTTAGATTTTAAGAAGCTATCCAGTTCAATCCAACAAATATTTCTTTTAACACCTACTATGTGCCAGGCCACTTACTAGGCATTGGGGGTCCAAAGACAAAAATGAAACAATTCCTGGCTTGAAGAAGCTTTTGACATTCTAGAAGATACAACAGATAAATTGAGGTAAGATAAATTAAGGAGGGAATAAATAATAAAGCCAGCTTGGGATGGGGTTAGAGAAATCAAGACAGACTTCATGGAGAAGCTGACTTTTGAGCCAGGAGGAAAGCTAAGCTGAAGAGATGTGAGGAAGGAGTGCATTCCAGGCATAGTGCACAGCCTGGGCAAACACAAAGAGGTGATAGATGCAATGTTAAGTTCAGGGAATAACTGAGAATCCAGCTTGGCTGGAATTGAGAGTCCTTAAAAGAGACTAAATAAATCTGGAAAAGTAAATTGGAGCTGGTTTGCAAGGAGCTTTAAATGACAGAGGGAGGAATTGGTACTTAATCCTAGAGGTAAGAAGGCACCACTAAAGGTCCTTCAGGGAGGGCCCAGCATAGTCAGACTCTCAATTCGAGGTGCAAACTGCCAGCCTTATCCCGTCCAGGAGTAGGGTATTGGCAGCCACATATTCTGCCCCACTGAGTGGATGTGCTGGAAAAGGGTCAAGTTTTTTTCTGGTTCTCAGAGAGTAGATGCTATCACCCAGTGCATCAGTCAGTCAGTCAACACGCATTTGTTAAGCGCTTTCTAGATGCCAGGTGCCCTTCCAACTCCTTCACCTTCCTCTCCAGGACAAAGACCAATCTACACACTCCAGGACCACAGAGAGCAGTCACTTGGGGGGCAAGGGGCACAGAAATACCAATATTGTTCTTTTGATACCAAGTGCTGCCCAAATTCCATTGCTCTTCATAATGGTTGAAGTCTTGTTTCTTTGAGCCAGTTGAGGGCATCTACACTTCACCCTTAAGCACCTGGTTGGAACTTTTACAGCCAATTATGCCATATTCACATCTAGATAACAACTCAGATTTCTTTGCTTTATGTCAACAACCTCCTAGCCACAGACACACTCACTCCCCCTCCAGCATTGCTGGAAACTTCCTGGGTTTTACACCCCCACCCCTGCCTTTGCCTAGCCATCCCATCAACTTGCTTCATCACCTCAAAGTTAAGGGCTGGATAGGTAAATTTAAGGGTTATCCATTGTAGGTCATGCATACATCAATGGAAGGCTGTGTCTCCCAGCTCCACCTAGGGCAGGCGGGCATCTCTGACCCACAGCCTACCTGACTCAAGCACATTAGCTGAGATTGGAGGAGGAGCCCTAAGTAATGGCTCACCTGTGCAGCTTAAATGGTCTCACTTCATTGCAACCATCTCCAAGTGCTTTGTACTGAAGACGCGCTCCTTTTGAGAACACTGGAATACTCATGAGAAGGTTAGCGTCTATCCCAACCGTGAAGAGAGAACTGGCCATGGAACTGGGTTCAAATCCTTCCTCAGATACAAGCCCTATGACTCCGTACAAATCACTTACTTCTCCAAATCTTAGATTCTCCATCTACAAAGTCTACAAACCTCAGAGCTGTTAAAGCTCAACTGAGAGGTTTGCAAACCTTAAAACCGATAGAAATCTTGAATGTCACTATAGTTGTAGAGTTAGGGAACCACGGAATGTTAGAATAGGAAAGGACAAAATCTACCCATTTTACAGAGGAGGAAACTGAGTCTCAAAGAGGAATGACTCGCCCAAGGCTCCGTAGATAACAGTTGCTCAACAAAGACTGAAACTTATCTTTGACCCTAACTCCAACCTTCTTTTCGGTGCTGCAGGATACTGAAAGCCTTTCACTGAGAGCAGCCACAAGGCAAGGAGCCTTGGAATCTCAAGGCTTAGAGGTGCCTAGAGGATGGGAGAGGGAGATCCAAACTTTCCTAGGCAGCAGCCTGGGATGCTCCACCAGCTCACACGTCTGTCCTTCCACCCCACATCCTGTCTTCTCTGCCCACCAAGCAAGTCGGCCCCTACTAGGGAATGTGGGAGTGCTTGTAGGGTGGGGAGGGGAGCCCTGCAGGAGGATGTAGATACTTTTGTGGGTCCTGCCCTCAGATGGCTTATGATCTAGCTGGTTGTATCACCTGTGTGCTCGGGTCTTGGTAACACCCAAGCACTTGGATGCCCCTGAGCTCTAGAGCTGCATGGCACTCCCCTCATTGCAGAGATGGGGAAATGGCCTTTAGTTCAAAAATCCATTCATCCTCTTAGGACAGCCCAGTTTGGAGACTGTCAGGAACCTCAGGACAATACAACAAGCCCTCACTGTGTGCAGATTATTGTTAGAGGGAAAACACAGAGCCTCACGGTCCAGGAGAAGCATGAGATCCCAGTATGAAGGCAGCCAGTGTAAGCTCTGACAAGCTTTATCCAGATCACTCAAAACACTGAGGACCCCAAAGGGGGGCTATGGCTGGGTTCTAGGGGCACCACCTAGGGACTGAAGTGTTTCCTAAAGCTGTCTGCTCCAGCCCCCATTTCAGTGTGTTCTCTCTATTAACCACCCAGCTTCATTTAATCTATTAACAGCAATTAGCTCGTTATTTGACAAAAACTGCTGGGAAAACTAGAAATCATATGGCAGAAAGTAGGCATAGACCATCATCTCACATCCTGTACCAAGGTAAGGTCAAAATGGATACACGATTTAGACATAAAGGTTGATACCATAATTAGGAGAGCAAGGAAGAGTTTACCTGTCAGATCTATGAAGAAGGAAAGAATTTATGACCAAACAAGAGAGAGAGAACATTGTGGAATGCACAAGGGGTAATTTTGATTACATTAAATTAAACATTTTTTTTAAATCAAAACCAATACAAGCAAGATAAGAAGGAAATCTGGGAAACAATTTTTACAGCCAGTGTCTCTGATAAAGACCTTATTTCTAAAATATAAAGAGAACTAAGTCAAATTTATGAGAACACACGTTGTTCCCCAATTGATAAATGGTCAGAGAATATAAACAGGCAGTTTTCAGATAAAGAAATTAAAGCTGTGGAGTGGCTAGGTGGTGCTTTGGCACTGCAGTCAGGAGGACCTGAGTTCAGACACTTAATATGTACTAGTCATGTGACATTGGGCAAGTCACTTAACCCCAATTGCCCTGCCTTCCCCTCTCCAAAAGAAAGAAAGAAAGAAAGAAAGAAAGAGAAAGAAATAAATTAAAGCTATCTATAGTCATATGAAAAAATTCTCTAAATTACTGTTGATTAGAGAAATGCAAATTAAAACACCTCTGACTGACTAATATTACAGAAAAGGAAAATGATAAATGTTAGAGAATATGTGGGAAAATTGGAACATTAATGCATTGTTGGTGGAGTTGTGAACTGATCCAACCATTCTGGACAGCAATTTGCATCTATGCCCAGAGGGTTATAAAATTGTGTTTTTCACACAATTTTTTTCCCTTTCACCCAGCAATACCACTACTAGGTTTGTATCTCAAAGACATTCATAAAAATAGGAAAAGCACCCACACATACAAAAATATTTTCGGCAGGGAGCCAAGATGGCAGCATAAAAGAAGCAAGGTCCCACAGCTCCCACACCACCACCCTAAACACCCATAAAATATGAGTCCAGACAAAGTCTAGGAAAGTCTAGGACTCTCAGACTCACAAAAATACAGAGAACACACCTCTCGCTGAAGGAAGCTCGGCAGTATGGACTCAGCGTGGCCATGGCCGCAGGAGCGAAGGCTGGAACAGCCGGAAGCCTAGACCGCAGCCAGGCCTGGGGCAGTGGGAAGGAGCTGAGCCGAGCCCTGCAACCAGCCTGCAGCGGTTCTACAGCCTCCGCCACCCCCACATCTGCTAAGGCGTGAGGAGCAGGACGGGAGAGGTGCAGCTCGCACCACAGTGGAGCAGAGACCCGGCCAGCCCAAAACCGCTGCTGCCATGCAAGACCTCAGGGTGGCCAGGAGCAGCAGTGGAGCCTCCCGAACAGCAGCTTGAGTCTACTTCAAAGAAAATCTAAAGCACCGGCCTAAGGGGATCTTTAAATCTTCAGATACGGTTAGTGAAAGTGAAACTTTGAAAATTAATTTGGGGGTAAAGCAGTTCGGCCATTCTGCCCCTGGGGCAAAGAAGCAGTGGGGGAAGGGAACTGATGGATCCGCAGGCGGCCCCCACCAGGCTGCTTCAGAGCCCCCGGCCTGCAGACGCAGCAGGGGGCTGAATCGATTGATCAAGGCCAAGTGCTATTGCATTGAGTGGCCTGGATCTGGAT
>CM053601.1:189720541-189735749 GCA_028646575.1 Pseudocheirus occidentalis | reverse complement strand
GTTCTGGGCTGGGGGGTAGGGACAAAAAGGGGAGAAAATTTGTAACTCAAAACCTTGTGGAAATGAATGATGTAACCAAGAAAATAAATTAAAATTAAAAAAAAAAAAGAAAAATGCCTTGACTCTCTCTCCCAGGCATATTGGCCTTAGAGGAACAATGTCCTCCTTTCACCTTCTTGGGGAAAAATACAAGCTGTAGCCTTGAGATAGCTGTTCCAGCAGATGGCAGCAGCCTCCCATCCACTTCGGAGAGGGGAGAGGCTAGGGCAAAGGGAGCTCTGGGCCATGCCCGCAGAGCCCGGGGCGGCCAGGGAATGAGAGGTCCAGCTGTGTTGGAAGTGTGCTACAAATGCAAAGTGCTACACTTAGACAGGACCCCACATCCGAAAAAGGGCAGGATCAGGGCAGGACAGAGGCTTATGTGGCTGTGATATGGATGGAGTATTAGCTGACTGTAAACTCATTGAGTCAGCAGTGAGGAATTACATCCTAAAAGGTTAATTGGGCCTGAGGGACCAGTGTTATGTAGGAGCTGAAGTAAGACGGTGTCCCTGAGGTGCTGAGTTGGGGGAGATGTTTGTGTGTTTGCTTTATCTTCGAAGAAAATATCCTTTGGAAAAGCTAATTGATGTTGAGGTGAAATGAACTGTGGACTAGTCACCCCTGCCCAAGGGGCAGGAAGGAATGGCTAGTGGGAGATTAGGCTGGTGGCTCATCATGCGACTCTTCCACAGACCCCATTGGGGGTTTTCTTGGCAAAGATACTGGAGAGGTTTGCCATTTCCTTCTCCAGCTCATTTTACAGATGAGGAAACTGAGGCAAACAGGGTGAAGTTGTCAAGGTTTTCAGTTTAGGGAACTTGAGATGCCAAAATACTGACACGCCAGGTCCTGCCCAATGAATTTGACTCAAGCCTTCTCTCAGACACGGCTTATTAAAGATGCACCATAATGGGCAGACTCTTAAGGAGCCTGAGCATTTGTATGCTTATATTGATGATCCGACACAGACAGAGTCTGAGCTAGATTGAATCTCAGCCCCTTCATGGAGGTAAGATGTATCTGATATACAGAAAGACTGTGGGAGGGATCTAGGGGCAGTCTAGAGGAGGAGTTTGGGGAGGGTCTTGAGGAGGAGTCTAAGGAGGATCTTTATGGGACTAAAGTCAGACTCCAGGAACTAAGAGAATGGGATTTTGATGGGATCAAAGGTGGGAAACAGCCAAAGGTAACAGACAATGGAGGACTAGGCTAGGTTAAGGGTAACAAGGATTCATTCATATTAATAATGAAGGGCTTCTTTGGGGCACACCAGATCAAGTGGGAAGATTTAAGGAGTTCAAGGTGGGGGTTCCCTGAGACTATACCCTATCAAAGTGACTTGTCCAGGGTCACCTAGTTAGTAAATGTCTGAGGCTAGAGTTGAACTCAGGTCTTTCAGACTCCAAGCCTGGGATTCTAACCACTGTATTACCTAGCTCCAAACCTCTCATGGTACTCTAGAATCCTTAATGGAAGATGTAGTTGGCCTAGCTCAGGGACAGTGAGTCAGAGTATATTTGATAACCCTCATCTGGGATAAAATTGAGCCCTTCACATTTTTAGGTATTCCTGCAAAAGTGTGGAGAAATTGGTAAAAAAAACAAAAAACAAAAAAACCAACCTTTTTTTTCTCTCCCTTTGTCCTAGCTCAAAAATTGTATGGGTTTTAAAATAAAGGTTTCTCTTACATTTCAGTGAGATGATTCCATCTGAATTGATTTTTGAAACTTTTGCATTTGTTGAATGTTTCGTCATATACTTGCTATATTATTATTGAAGCCTGTACACCTGTACACTGTGTCGATATTGATGCGGTCTGAGATGTTTTTGTCTGTAACCTCAGTCTGTAAAATCTCACTTGTGTTCGGGTACCTATGTATGTAACATCAGTCTGTAACAAGCCTGTGTGATTAAGTTGTAAAAGTCACACTTTCCCCTTGCCATAAAGGCATTAACTTTGCCTCTTCCCTTCCCCTAGCCTAAAAGTCTTTCCCCTGAGCTAGCAGTCTACCTAGCAACAATAGCCATCCCTATGAATACATCATCCAAATATTTCATAAAGAAACCCTTAGAGAAATGAATAGCCCCTTTGTTCTAAGTGACCAGCTGCACCCAAAAGCCTTGAACAACATTATCAGACAGATAACTCCATCTCAATATGGTACCTCCTGAATCCCTAATTAGTCTAGTTCCCAGACTTGGAAACAATCAAGCCTATCCTCCCAACAGCCATATTGGACATATCTCATTCATCCTTGACCAAAAGTAACCTAGTGATGTTTCAAGCTCCAAACCACACCTCCCTATAGCCCCCCAGGGGGATTTCCTAGTGAATTATGGGTAATTCTCATGCATAGTTGATATAAAAAGTACATGTCCCTTTAAGCACTGACTACTCCTAAACTCCTCCCAAACTCCACTCTTGCCCACCTAGTTAGCATAATTAGCCATTGATCGACAGTTTTATGGTTATAATAGCTGCCCCTTAAGCCACAGCTCTTTGCAGGTTCCCTTAACCTTTTCCTGCCCCCTGCAGAGCATAAAACTTTCTAACTCTACCTTAGATCCCTGCACTTTGCAGTTCCCCCTATTTCTTCTGCCTGCTGCTAAGTCAGCATAACAATAAACTTTGTAACTTTGCCAAAAAGACAGCTTGGGTGCTGATGAAATTCTTTCCAGACAAGAACCCACTAGGGATTATATGACATCCCTCAGACATCCACAATCTCCCAAACCTCTTCAGATATTAAGGCTGATGTGAGAAGTACAGAACCTTTCCCAGTCTTCCTCAGTCTTAATGCTTAATTCCTTGGGGAATTACTCCCAATTTTACCCTCTATGTATTTTGTTTGTACACAGTCGTCTGAATGTTTTCTCCCCATTAGACTGTGAGTTCCTTGAGAACAGTAATTTTTTTTACCTTTCTTTGTAGTGTTGTACCTAACCCCGAGTCACCCTCCATCTTGTCCCAGTCCCCACCATTTTGTGCTCCCTTCTTCACAGAAATGAAGTCCTGCCACAAAGAACCACCCAAGGCATATTTCTGGGAAATTGCCCAAGGCACAGTCACCCACCCTGTTCTGGGAAATCAAAACTTAACCATATTCCGTATTCTATATAAGGCCCTGAATTGAGTATTAACCAATTGCTTTCCTCTGCTTCTGTAAGTTCCTGCTTTTGTGTATATCAGATCACTACTTTGTGGTTTTTGTCTTTAAATACTCTGGCTCTGCCCCTGCTCTGGGCTATTTGATTTGAGTCTACCCTCTGAACAGTTGCACACTTGAATAAATCCATATTTAAATTTATACCTGGGTCCTGGCTCACTCATTTTCTGCATAAAATTTCTGGAGGCCCCAGCAAATC
Source organism: Pseudocheirus occidentalis (assembly GCA_028646575.1). Taxonomy (NCBI): domain Eukaryota; kingdom Metazoa; phylum Chordata; class Mammalia; order Diprotodontia; family Pseudocheiridae; genus Pseudocheirus; species Pseudocheirus occidentalis. The sequence goes on along the minus strand of CM053601.1, from coordinate 189,732,341 downwards.
AGGGAGTGTCCCTTGGCACTCCCCAAGACCCAGACCAGGAAGGGTCTTATCCTCAGTGGGCAGGTGTCTGCTAGCCCCGACTTCCAGGGGAGCCTTCCCCTGAGATGTTCCAGGGCCCTGGACTCAAGATGGAGGAGAACTAATCCGCGTTCCCCCCTTCCCTGCCCCCAGTGGTGACCTGCCCTTATTTGGACAACTGTGGATCCAGACCTCCGAAGGTGAGTCAGATTTCCCATTCTGGTTCTGGTGGGAATTCCCTTCTGGTTCTGGTAGGCAGTTGGGCCTGGACACAGATCAGTGTTCAGTGGGAACACACCGATCCCCCAGGTGCCCCCAAGATGTTGGGTCTCTGCCTGTTCCTGGTTTCTGTCCCAGTTTCTGTCAGTGTATGTCATATGTCCCCTTGTCTAGGTGCTTTGAGCACTATGTATCTGTTTTGTTTATGTCCACCTGTCTTTCAATATCTGTCTGCTCTGTGTCTGTGTAAAAATCCTTGAGTCTGTGTTATGGGAATCTGAAGATCTTCCCTGCCCCTAGGCCGTTTGCTTAAGTGGCTTAAATGGCTCTGAGAACCTTTCCCTGATTTGAAAGTATACTTTGCCCCCTAATAGGATGAATGTAGTCACATGGAGCCTGTGGTGGGAAGCTTGTTCTTCAGGAATGCCTGTACCTGGTTACTTTGTGATTGGGCAGTGGGTCAAGAGAGCTGTGACATTCTCTGACCCAGGAGAAGGCTATATATACGTCCTGATGTGAGGTTTTGCTTTGGGGCTGACTTTGAGAAGAGTTGTGTGATTTGGCCAGATGAGATTCTGGGAAGCCATCGAGTCCCTGGCTTTGAAAACCCAGATGTTGGTGCTTCCCTCTTTGGTAATTAACTAGGTATGGATGTAATGGTCAGACAGCTGGAAGCCCATCTGCTGACCTGTTTCTTTGTCTGCTTGTAACTTCTATTTGTATTCTCTGAAGTTCAGGATGCTGACTTTTTCCCCTGAACTAGGTAAATGATATATTTGACTGATTAAAGTAAGACTGTTGACCTATTTTGAGTTGCTGTCCTTCAGAAAAGCAGATCTAAGAACCTTTGCCAGCAGCCATCTTGGGTATGCTAGGGGCTTGCTGATATAGTCTGCCACCTTGTAAGATTTAAAACACAGCCAGTCAGAAGAGACACTGTACCTGGGCTAGAAAGATTGATAGTCTCTTAAAGAAAGGTTGTTGGCAGAAAAACAAACAAAATCTCTCTTTCTACCTCCTTGGACTCTGGCCAAGTTTTGGGAGGCAGAAAGACGGAGGAAAAAGAAAGGAAGGGGAAACTTCTCCCCTAAGATTTATCCAAGAGAAAAAGGGGTCGCTTCACTGATCAAAGAGAGGCAGATTTCAAAGCTGCACTTTGGAATAGGACTAGCACTTAACCCTTTCCTGGGTCACAGAAAGAGAACTGTGCAATATCATTGGGAATATAGATCCAGGTAATTGAATTCATTCTGGTTACTATTAGGCACTAAGATAAATTGGGAAAATACATAGATATAAAGAAAAAGGACACTTCAGAGAAGAAATTTTGAACTTTCCAGTATGGGGAAAAGGGGGCTAGGCACCATTAGTTCTTTTCCAGAGTCTCAGTCACCTTGACTGGAAGGTCCAAAGGTCTCATTTTCAAAGAAGTTTTTAAAGGAGTGAACACCTAAGTGAAGTTTACTTGAGCAAAAGGTAAAAAAACACCCACTATGATTCTTCCTGCAGTCTTGTCTCTGACAAAGCTAGGGCTAAAGTGCCTTCTCCCTGTCACTCTGGCTCTTATCGAGCTCGGGCTGCAGTAAAAAGGTAGAAGAATAATAGGGAATTTGAGTTAACTTCCCCCACCTGGTGAAAGGAACAGAGAGAGGGAGGCACAGCAGCTACATCAGGACCCCACTAGCAACAGCCCTAGGTCCCTGGGTACCCTGAAACCCATTCCTCTAGGTAAGCAGATGAACCTCTTTTCTCAAAACCCCAAGTCCTTGCTCCCACAGCATCGGAACCTGGAGTTTCTGCTCCAAGTTCCCTGAATACCTCCTGGCACTCCCCCAGTTCATAGTCCCCTTTCCACCCCTCACAAGGTTCCTTATTTCTACACTGCAGTATATCTGCTATTTAGAACACTAAGTATTTACACTGAGGTATTATTATTAGTGTATTTACACTAAGCCTGTGGTTAAAAAGGAGGTTACAGAAATTTTAATCTGGATTATGTTGCATGTGAATTGGATTTTTATGTTGTAAAATCTGATAATTGAAAACTATTATATTTGGATTATAAACAGATAGTAACTTTTTGGCTATCCTGGAAATATACAGTGATTTTAAAGTTATAGTTTCCACATTATTAATGATGAAATGAATAATTCTCTGTACAAGGTGAATTGGAAATACATTTTGAAGAATTCTTATTGAGCAAATGAGAAACTTAAAAAAATTAAAAAATGTGGGGATGTGGTTTTCCAGCTTGCTCCATCTAAGGATGTATTCATGTTAATTTGAAGGTTTATGGATCACCACACTTACCATCTATGAGAGATTCCAGAATGTCATTGATTTCTAGTGATAAGTTGATTGGTTGTGTGACACCAAGAAACCTTTAGTTCTGTGTAACTTCATGTGGAATTTGAAGGTCAAACTTTTAAGATTGTTAACTACTGATCCTACAACCACCACCACATACCAAGATCCTAAAAATAAGATATGGGAAGCCTGAAAGACATCCTGGCAAGGAAAAAGAAAAATCAGTATTGAAAATTGGGGACTTGTCATACACAAAGTCTATGTTTTTCATCAGTTCAGGGGAAGAATATCATAAGTAGGACCAGGTCCCACTTCTGAGTCAAGGGTTTGACTCTCAACAAGAAGTAGTGGGGATTGTTACCAGCTCCTTCTTTGGGGTCCCTATTGATTTTTCCTTATTTGTAAAGTTGCCAGATCCCCAGGAGAAAGAAAAGCTTGTTTGGGTTATGGAGTTCCTAAACAATGAGCTTGGGTTACTGAAAAATGAAATCTCTTATGCATGTAAGTTGTGGTAAACTTTTATTGCTCATTGCAACTCCCTACAAATAAAAGCAATTGTATCTAGACCTAAACTGTGATTGGTGAGACTTGCCGTTTAAGGTAAAATATATTGGGACTGCAACTAGTTTTATTTTGAGTTTGAATTTAGATACAGTTGTCTGCACTAAAACAGTATCTGAGAAAATGCCACAGGCTACTCAGAGGGAATCCTGCTACAGGTGAAGGTCTGCTTTTGGAAAATGCCAAGAGGACAATTTTAGCCTCAGCCTAAAATAGGACCCTTCTGGCTCAGTTTCCTCATAGTGTTCCTTTGAAAAGTGGTCAGTTAATATATTAATTTAATGCAGGTATGTAAAATTTTGGTGTTTTCAATCCGAATGTGTAATCATTCCATATCCCAAACAACTGGGTAAATTAATACATGGGCTTGTCATCTGCCTGCCTGCATAGTCAAGTAAAAAGTTCAATCCCTGGAGTAGAACATTTTTTCTGAATGACATGGGAACAATTAGACAAAGGGAAAAGAAGCTTATGAAACAAGGGTATAAACACAAGTTAATCATCATCCCATATACTAAGGCTGGGATATATCTGAACTACTAAAGTGTGCATTAGGTCTGAGCTATTCAGCCAAAAATGATATTTCTACAGCCTAAATAGTTTAGTAAAATGGTACTTGGGCTAGTCAACTGCCTGTTATTTCTGTCTTTCTCCTTATATCTGGGGCCCTGCATATTGAATTTGCCTGTCAGAGTTGTGTCTCTCAGGATTACAGGCCAATTCACCTACAGTTGGCAGCAAACACCTGTCTATACTCACCCATCGTCCCCTGGATGTTACCTATGCTCAGTTCTAGTCAACTTCCTCCTCAGGACCCACAAAGACGAGGAGAGCTCTATTCCTCTTTTCAGCCTGAAGAGACTACAGAAGCTGAGACCTTTGTCCCTTCTCCCCCCAAGCTCTTTGAGGGGGGAATGATAGGATCCTAATAAAGCTGCCCCCGGCCCCAATACTCTATTGGCCTGGCCCTCACTATAGGTCCTTGCTTGTTCCACTCAGTCCAGGTTCTCCTTGTAAGGGAACCTAGGTACCAGCCCCTGCATGAGCTTCTTTCTGTGCACTGTGACAATGTCTCCATCACCCCGCTACCAGGCACCAATTATGAGTCAAGGATTTGACTCTTGGCAAGAAGAAGTGGGGAATGTTGTCACCCTCCCTCTTCTCCCAGTCCCCACCATTTTGCCCTCCCTTCTTCACAGAAGTGAAGTCCTGCCACAAAGAACCACCTGAGGCATATTTCTGGGAAATTGTCCAAGGCACAGTTACTCATCCTGTTATGGGAAATTGAAACTTAACCATATTCCATATTCGGCCCTGAACTGAGTATTAACCAATTGCTTTTCTCTGCTTCTGTAAGTTCCTGCTTTTGTATAGATCAGACCATTACTCTGTGTTTTTGTCTTTAAATACTCTGGCTCTTCCCCTGCTCTGGGCTGTTTGATTTGAGTCTACACTCTGAACAGTTGCGCATTTGAATAAATCCACATTTAAATTTATACCTGGGTCTTGGCTCCCTCATTTTCTGCATAACAGTAGGTGAATGCTTGGCACCCTGCCAAACAGAGTCAATACTTGTGAACTGACTGGTTGTAGCCAGTAGCTGAGAGACATTGCTGCTTCTGAAAATTAAGGTAAACTGAGAGACAAGGTTCTGAGCATGATCAATTTATCAGAATAGCAGCAACCAATAAATTGGGCAAATAGCCTGTCTCAATGAGGAAAGACTTTGAGTGAGGGCTGACACTGGGTGCCTTCCTTCTAGTTTGTGGGGGGGTGGGGGTGGGGGGACATTACGTCACTTGGACCTCCCTTGGCAAACAGTTTAATAAAGAAGTGGGTTGGGAGGCAGCTCAATTCTTCCCCATTTACTTCCCCATCTGAGGAAATAATCCTCAGGTGATGAGAATAGTTTGCAGACACAGGTGTAGTCTGCAATACTTTGATTGAATCAACTTAAATTTGAATTAAATGGTGTTGGGTGAGGTCACCAAGGACTGAGCCCTTAAATTAAATGGGTGATGGATGAAGTTACAAAGGTGATGAAACCAGAGTGGAGATCCAAATTAAAATAATAAAATTGAGTCAAACCTGAGTAAGAAGTGGGGGTGATTACAAAGGCAAGTCACTTTACCCTGTTTGACTCAGTTTCCTCATCTGTAAAATGAGCTGGAGAAGGAAGTGGCAAAGTGCTCCAGGATCTTTGCCAAGAAAACCCCAAATGGAGTCATGAAGAGTTGGAAAAAAACGACTCAAATTATAAAACAGAAGCCTGATCTTTGGGCAGATTTCTTTGTGTAAGAAACAAGTCTTACCAAGAACTTTACATGGACATTAATGAATACAGGGAAAAAACACTTTTATTGAATGTTCTGGCCATTGGTAATGTGACTGGCACACTTCTTTTAGACAAATACACAGCTTTTATCCCTATTCGACTTGCATTTCCCTCCCCTGGCTCCCCATTGGTTAGGTACTGCAGAGTTTCACAGCTTATCTGAGACACCCCACATGAGTCTCCACCCTGCTTACATCTCCCATTCCCCACATTTTAGGTGCCATATTTTTCTTTATACTTTTTAGAGCAATCCTAACTCAGGATGTCTGCATCACTCAGATTTTACGATCTCCAAGGCATGAGAAAGGAATTTTCTCAATTGATAAGAGATTTGAACACTGTTTATCTGTGTTTTCCCTGTCATTAACACAAGAAAATCCCACTATTCAAGATAATGTTGTGGCGGAAGGCACCCGTGCGCAATGAAGCCTCATCCAGCCCTTGGAGTTGCTGACACAGGAAAAAGGCCTTCTCAGAACAAATAAGTAAGAGACTTTCTGACAAGTATGACTCCTTAGGTTTCCCAAATTATGAATCACATGATTTCTGTGGGAACAAGAGTTTAATCATCTCTTACACTCAGGAATAAGTGAAGGGTGAAATTACAAGGGTAAGGAGTTTAGACTCATGCTGTGCAGGACAGTATTAAAGCTATGCCAGTTTGACTTTGTCTTAAAAATAGAATTAAAACTGATTTTTTGATTTTCCAACGTTCCTATTTTCTTACCGCATTTAAAAAGACCCAGAATGCTCACCTTGTTGAATAGCCTTATGTCTTGTCGGTTCATAGGGCAGAGATTTTTTGATGTGTCTGGAGGCCTTTCATTCTTAATCCATAGCTGATGGAACAGTTTTCTTGGGTGCCTTGCCTATTTTAAGGTTCATTTGACCTCATTTGCTATTTTCTGTAGTGGAGCCTACTGGGTCTGTTCCAGGCTAAGTGCATAATTCCAGTTGGATGACCCTTCTGATAGCAAGGATACATTGAAGGAAATTTGGGGGTGTCCTTTGGAATAAGGACCAGGAGGAAATCTCCCTGGACTTCAGAGGGGATTGCCTATACATCATACAAGGATGCCTAGAAATTTTTGGTGTATAGATAAGGAGGATTAGAAAATTTTGTCCAGACTCCAGCTGGATGACTTTATGGGAAGGAATCATGGAGAGTCTTTGCCTGGTTGATGGAGTGACTTCCAGGTCATCACAAGTCCCTAATTTTTGTGTAGGGGGTTTCATAAGCTCTGGAATTGATGGGGTCCAGTCTCTAGAAACCCCCTTGTGCTCTCCTTGAATCTTCCTACTTGATCTGACCTTTGCCTGAGGCACCTACCTATCCAAGTCAACTGGTGTTTCACTGTCTGCACCTGGCCCCGCCCTAGACTTCCCATCCTTGATCCTATCTAGAAATCATTCTCCCTGGAGTCATGGCCCTTCTCTGTTATTACCTCACAGTCACCCCAGCCTTTTGGCCATTCCCATCAAGATCCTCCCCTACACCTCTCCTGCAGTCACCCCAGACTACTTGGCCAACCCTAGATCCTTCCCACAGCCTTTCTGTATATAAAGATCCATCTTTGCCTCCATTAAGGTGCTCAGATTCAATCTAGCCCTCTTGCATTAGTGACACAAACGTTCAGATTCTTTAAGAGTCTGGCCAGTATGGTGGATCTTTAATAAGCCTTGTTTTTCTTTGGCTGAAAGAAGACTTGGGTCGAATTTATTTAGGCAGGACTTGTGTGTGGCTGTTTCGGGTCCCTAGCACCCCTAAACATCAACAGAATTATGGTAGGGCTTTAGCTTCCTCAGATAAGAAGCTTTTTTTCCTCCTTCCTTTGGAGTTACTCAGTGATTAAACCTGCTCCGTGAATGTGAGTCCAGAACAGAGGAAGGAGTTCAAGGTGCTAGACACACAAACACAATTAATACCAAAATCTGTGTATAAAGAGAAGTTTATTGAGACGTTCAGAGGAATTAAATACCCCTGGCCAGAAGTAGACTCTGCCCTTCTTCAGGAGCCAGAAGGAGTGTGTGTGGGGGTGGGAGGGGGCGGAAGTCCTGAATACGAAATCAAGAAAAGCTTTATATCATTAGTCTGGTGAAGACACACCCTTCATAGAATGGCTTGGGTCGTTCTCTTCAGAGATTCCATTTTCCCATATGCCCTTTACACATTCCTCCCAAACATGACTCTCCTCCCATCATCATACATTATCATACATCCCATGTTCTACTAATAAAGCTCTGATTCTATGTAGGGCATGTCAGATAATATACATGAGGTTTGTTAAGCAAGCGTAGTAGTAATTTCAGAATACTCAGTCGTTGACTCCTCACAGGTTTAAACCAGATCAGTCCTTCTCAGGCCTGAGAATCTCCTAAGGCCACTGTCTGTTTTCTGATTGATGTGATCCACTGGCTATCTACTAACTCCCTTTATCTTACTCTAGTAATGTCTGGCAATTCTATGGAAACTTAACCCCCTCCTGTTTCTCACAATTTATTAACAGTAGTTTTTACTTCGGGCATTTGTAGCAGTTCTGTGGAAACTTAACTCTTTCTTCTCTCTCACAAAGGTACAATGGGGAAGGAAGAAGGTAGAGTATTCTGGCTTCCTCAGGAACCAGAGCCATTTGCAGGCTGAAAGCCAAATCAGTCTGAATAAGGGAGGGACTGGCCCCAGCTTCTAAATCTCTTCAGAGAGAGTGCCACATGTTCTGGGAAACCCTGAAGGGACTGGGGTTTTTTCCTAGATTGGAAGCCAATTTTTTTTCTTTTTTCTTTTTCTTTTGGCTTTTGGATTCAGGAAGATTAAGCACAAAGGCAGATATTTGCGTGCCAAACAGGAAGTAGTCTTGTGAAATGTTGTGAAATGTTCCTCGCTCATTGATGCTGCGTAACTTTGTATTTGGGACAAACTGCAATTTGTGTTTGTGTGTGGGGGATTATATAAGACTGTGTCACATGGTGTGTTTTGAAACGTTGTTGTATTGGCCTGGGAAAGAAGGAAAAGATCGGTGCTTACGCCTCCCTGGAGACTTCAGCACACTCTTTTGGATTGGGAACATGGACAGTGTATTCACAATACACTCCTGCCTGTTTGCTAAAGAAGATTTCTTTTTTTTTTTTTTTTTTTTTTTTTGCTTTTTGGAGGGCAGTTGGGGTTAAGTGACTTGCCCAAGGTCACACGGCTAGTTTTTTTGTGTTAAGTGTCTGAGGCCGGATTTGAACTCAGGTACTCCTGACTCCAGGGCCGGTGCTCTATTCACTGCACCACCTAGCCGCCCCGAAGATTTCTTTTTTAAATAGAGAGGAGAGTGAAATAGGGGTCCAAGGCAGGCTTGGATACAACTGGTTTGCTCAGCGTTGGCTCCTCTCCCATGTTGGGACACTGAGGAGCCTGCTTCCAGGGAGCGGTGGACGAGGAATGGAAATCCTCAGAGGGATTGTGTCCACCTTGAGCTTGGGTCCCCCATCACAAATGACCTCATAGACATTTCTGGATGTTGCAGAAACACCTTGAACTCAACACGTCTTAAAACTCACTCATTATTTGCTCCTCGTGCCCTCCCCTCCTCCAGAATCCCTTGTTTCTGTCAAAGGCACTGCCATCTTTCCTATGTGCCCCATTTCACGCCTACTCATTTCTTCCATGACCCCATTGGTCTCTAAATGTCAGTGTCATGTGTTTCTTTTGAGTTACTTCAATTCTGCTTTGTTCAATGAGCTTAGCACCTTCTCTGATCACACCACACTGGGTGCTCTCATGCCAGTGTCTCCCATGTCTCACAATTGATTCCAAAGTTCTTCAGAGAGACCCTGAGAGTGTCCTTGTATCGCTTCTTCTGACCTTTGTGTGAGCCCTTGCCTTGTGTGGGTTCTCTGTAAATTAGTCAAGTTATGCTTAGAGCTGCGTTCTCTGCGGTAGAGTTTGAATGCTTGGCAGTTTGGTTTGAGTAGGGCCCTCAGTGTCTGGGACCTCATCCTGCCAGGTGATCCTCAGAATCTTCCTAAGACAATTTACATGGAAGCAATTCGGTTTCCTGGCACGGTGCTAGTGGACTGTCACAGGCATCAGCACCACAGCTCGCTCTGTAGACTTTCAGTCTGGTAGTCAGTCTAATGCCTCTTCTCTCCCACACCTTCCTTCAGAGCCTCCCAAACACTGTGAACTGGCTCTGGCAATGCATGCATCAATCTCATCATCTATGTGCACATCGCTGGAAAGAATGCTGCCAAGGTAAGTATTCAGAAGAGATCAGCACCTTTGGTGTCATGGCTGCCAAGCCCTTCTCAGGCCTGCTCATCTTCCTTTGGTATTTACCTGCCACCCAACTCCCACCTGGGGCTCCAAGAAGCTGCAGCATGCACAATGACCACACCCTTGGCAGATGGGCTCCACCAGCTTAGGGTTAACCAAGGGGGTATCAAGCCGATCACTGAGCCAGTGAGATGTCTACCCCAAGCATGAAAAGACTTCACCTGGTTGCATGGGCAGTTACATGCGCAGATGAGAACAATTTATACTGATGGCCATGAAGTGGCTGAAGCAGGTGCTGTGGAGCACTTAGGGTGTGGTCAGACAGCAAAGGCACCAAGGTCATCCAATGTATCCCCGTCCACTACCAGTCGTCCTGACTTTGGTCCTGGCCCTGGACCTCAATGACTCTGGAAGAGAGTGGGGCCAACAACTTCATGCAGCCCTGCCTGAAGCTCACTTCAATCCAATTTATGCAGAAATCAAAAGACACCGCCCGTACCTTTTACCAAATTTACCAAATTCTGAATGCTGTGGAGACACAAACTAATTGGTGTGAGGAGGGTGCTAGCACCTGGGAAGGGGCAGAGAAGAACTGAAGGAAACCACTGTGAGCTGAGCTGAGAAGGAAGCCTGGGGGATTCTAAGAGGAGGAGGGAGGGCATTCCCAGCATGGGGATCAGCCAGTACAGAGGTGGGGGATGGGAAATGGAGTTTGTGGTGTAACTCAGCTGTACATCTGAATGGTACATAACTGTCTTGGTAGGGTTCCTTCCTCTTTCCTTCCTTCTTTCCTCCCTCCTTCCTTTTCTTTCTTTTTTTTATTTTTGGAGGGGGGAAGGCAAGGAAGTCAGGGTTAAGGGACTTGCCCAAGGTCACACGGCTAGTAAGTGTTAAGTGTTTGATGCCAGATTTGAACTCAGGTCCTCCTGACTCCAGGGCCGGTGCTCTAGTCACCTAGTTGCCCACATTTTTTCTTTATTTTTCCTTTTCTTTTCTTTTTTCTTTTCTAGAAAGAGACATTGAAGGTGTGAGGAAGAGAGGTTTTAAAGGCGTGTATCTTGGAGGAGGAAGAAGACAGTAGGAGAGAAGAGAAAGCTCAGAGCAACTCACAGGCTCCTAAATTTGGATTTTACTGAGGGTCTTTGGAGGCCACACTTTACAAGCCGCTCATTTTACAGCCGATGGGGAGTCAACAAGAGAGGAATACAAAGATTATCACACGGTGATGAATTAAGGCAGCTTGGTTTGTCAGGGGCCCAAGGCAGTCCTCCAGCTATGCTCAGCATCCCCAGGGGAGAGTTATAATGAGGGTAACGATATTCACAGATCAGTTCCTCCAACACTGGATGGGTGGGTGCTGGCAAGAGAGCCTCAGATTCGGTGGACTGAGCCCTGGTTCTACTGAGGCAGGTGCGCCCATTTCTGAAATCCCGCGAGAGACTGTTCCCCTCATTCTCCAGGCCAACGACAGCGATGGGCACCCACTTCCCTTGGTTTATCTCTTGTTGGGCAATAGGACAGTCAGAATCCACAGCCGTGGCAGCAAGAACGGATAGGGGTGAGGAATATCTGTGCCTGGCTCTCCTGACGTCCTTGTCAGGGCTTTGTTTGGTCTCACAGCTGCCGGATTAGAGCAAAGATCTGCATTTGAGGGTTTACAGAAAATTGGTGCTTGGGAAGCTAGTTTGAGCATAAGTTCATTACTGTGCAGTAGAGCAGGCAGGTAAAGAAAGCAAACATCCCACACTATACAGCAACTGAGACAGGCAGGCATCAGGCACTTCCTGGCCCAGGGCTGTTCACATGAAGGAGGTAGATGGGCAGGGGTTAAGCGGGATGGGGCAAAGGTCTCAGTGGCAGTGTGTGCTCCAGGTAGGGTGTGAGCAGGCAGCTTTGTACTGTTGTGCCAAGAATAAGAGCGAGCTAAGACCTGGGTTCAAGATAAATTTAGGTATGGATTTCTTAATTAAGCACGAGACTACCCCAGTGTCTTCACTCAAATGCGTAGTGATCTTTGGGATGAACAGACTTGATTTTATAGGCCACAACCACAAAACCACAACCAGGGAGGAGAGGTAGCAGAAGCATGCTGTACAGAAGCA
>CM053601.1:189686016-189712296 GCA_028646575.1 Pseudocheirus occidentalis | reverse complement strand
AAACCAAACATAGAAAAGAGTGATAGCATACATTGCTTCAGTCTCCATTTAAACTCCGGTCTTTCTGGATCTGTCTCTGAATGTAGACATCTCCTTCCATCCTGAGACTTGTAGAGTTGTCTTTTAACTGTGTGTTGCTGAGAGGAGTCCAGTTTTTCAAAGTTGGTCATCACACATATGATGTATCTGTGACTGTGTACAAATTTGTCCTGGTTCTACTCCTCTCACTTAGCATCAATCCGTATAAGCCTCTCCAGGTAATTACGAAGTCCATCTCCTTCCCATTTCTTATAGCACAATAATATTCCATCACATTCACATACCATAATTTGTTCAGCCATTTCCCCAATGGATGGGCACCCCTTAAATTTCCAGTTTTTTTGCCACCACAAAGAGAGCTGCAATAAATATTTTTGTACATATGGGACCTTTTCCCAGTTCTGTGATCTAGAAGAGAGGCCTTTATCAGAGACACTGACTGTAAGAATTGTTTCCCAGTTTTCTGCTCCCTTTCTAATCTTGGGTGCATTGTTTTTGTTTGTGTAAAAACTTTTCAATTTAATGTAAGCAAAATCATCCATTTTGCACTTTATCATGTTCTCTGTCTCTTGTTTGATCATAAATTTGTCCCTTCTCCATAGATCTGACAGGTAAACTATTCCTTGCTCTCCTAGTTTGCTTGTAGTATCAGCCTTTATATTTAAATCATGTGCCCATTTTCACTTTATCTTGGTGTAAGGGGTAAGATGTTGGCCTCCCATACTGTTTTCTAGTTTCCCCAGCAGTTTTTGTTAAATCGTGATTTCTTATCCCAGAAGCTGAAGTCCTTGGATTTATCAAATTGTAGATTACTGTAGTCATTAACTATTGTGTCTTGTGTCCTAACCTATTCCACTGATTCACCACTCTATTTCTTTGTCAATACCAAGTAGTTTGTATGATTGCTGCCTTATAATACAATTTAAGATCTGGGGCAACTAGGCTACCTTCCTTTATATTTCTTTTCATCAGTTCCTTTGATAGTCTGAACCTTTTGTTCTTCCAAATGAATTTTGTCACTTTTTTTCCTAGCTCTAAAAAATAATTTTTCAGTAGTTTGATTGGTGTGGCACTGAATAAGTAATTTAATTTAAGTAGAATTGTCTTTTTTCTTATATTAGCTGGGCCTACCCATGAGCAACTGATATTTTTCCAATTATTTGGATTTGACTTTGTGTGAAAAGTGTTTTGTAATTGTGTTCATATAGTTCCTGATTTCTTTTGGCAGGTAGACTCCCAAACACTTTATATTGTCTACAGTAATTTTAAATGGAATATTTCCATTTCTTGCTGTTGGGCTTTGTTAGTAATAGTAATGCTGATGATTTGTGTGGGCCTCCTTTATATCCTACTACTTTGCTCTATTTGTTTATTATTTCACATTGTGTTTTACTTGACTCTCGAGGATTCTCTAAGTATGCTATCATATCATTGTGATAGCTTGTGATAGCTTTGTTTCTTCTTTGCCTGTTCTAATTCCTTCCATTTCCTTTTCTTCTCTTTTTGCTAAAGCTAAAGTATCTAGTACTGTATTGAATAACAGTGGTGATAATGGGCATCCTTGTTTTACTCCCAGTCTTATTGGAAATGCTTCTGCCTTATCCCTATTACATATAATGCTTGCTGATGGTTTCAGATAGATGCTACCTATAATTTTAAGGAAGACTCCATTTACTCCTATGCTCCCTGGTGTTTTTGATAGGAATGGCTGCTGTATTTTGTCAAATGCTTTTTCTGCTTCTATTGAGATAATCATATGATTTCTGTTCATTTTGTTTTTGATAAAGTCAGTTATGCTGATAGTTCTCCTAATGTTGAAGCAGGCCTGCATTCCTGGTATAAACCCTACCTGGTTATAGTCTATTATCCTCAAGATAAGTTGCTGTAAGCTCTTTGCTAACATTTTATTTAAAATTTTTGCCTCTGTATTCATTGAAGAAATTGTTTTGGTTCCTCCAAGTTCAGGTATCAGCACCATATTTGTATCATAAAAAGAACTTTATAGGACTCCTTCTTCACCTATTTTCCCAAATAGTTGATATAGTATTGGAATTAATTTTTCCTTAAATGTTTAATAGAATTCACTTGTAAATCCATCTGTCCCTGGAGATTTTTTTTCTTAGGGAATTCATATGTTTCTTGTTAATAAATTGCGGGGTCATAATTTTCAGTTCACTCTGCTATCTGCTTCACATTTTATGGGAATTTAAATTTCTTTGTTTGAAATGGGGTGATATAAGTATATTATTTCCTCTTCTCTTCCTCTGGGAAACATATATTTTTGCAAATATTCATTCATTTCCCTAAGACTGACAAATTTATTGTCATGCAGTTGGGCAAAATAGCTCCTAATTATTGTTTAAATTTCCTCTTCACTGGTGGTGACAAAGGACTCACAAGGAAACATGCTCTCCACCTTTGGATAGACCCACAGTAAAGATTGAAGCGTATTTTTCTCTCTTTTTCTTGTCTTTCTCTCCTTTTTGGAATATGGCTAATGCAGAAATATGTCTTGCATGTGTGTGTTGTATGCATCTATGTACAAGTAGGTCTTGTATTTTTAGCCTTCTTAATAGGTGGGAGGGGGTAGAGAGAGATATAGAATTTGGAACTAAAATGAAATAAAATAGAATTTTTAAAAGTTTATAAAAATGTCAAAGTCTTCAAGGGAAGGATGGATTGGTCTTCTTCAATGGCCCCAGAGGGCAGCATCGGGAATCATGGGAGGAAGTCAAAAGGGGCAAAAGTCAGTTTCCCATCAGACAAAACGTCCTAATGTTGAGAATTGTGCCCAAGTGGGATGGCCACCTGGAGAGGTGGTAGGTCCCTCTCCTTGGGAGGACTAGCACAGAGGCCCCATGACCACCTGTTCCTTTCTTTATGTGGGTTATATAAGAGCCCTTCCACCCATCCTTTTCAACTCAAAAAATTCTGTGACTTTGGTAAGGTAAAGGGGGTGAATAGCGTTTAAAATGTACTGGAGTGTCTTTTACTGACTCTTAGGAGTCTAAGGGGCCTTTGCAGTGATGAAATCTAAGCCCCACCAGAAGCATGAGTGCCTTCTAACACAGAGGTGTTGAACATGTGGCCCACAAGCCCCATTCCTGAGTGTTCCCAATCAGATTAAAATGTAATAGGAAATATTTAACAGAATAAATAAAAGTGCAATGGAATAGAGTTCTTTGTAATATGGGGTTTTCTAAGTTAATATGCAGCAGCACGGATCTTTATGCCAGTTTAGTGGCCCCCTGTTTCTTTGAGAGTTTGATAGTGCTGCTCCAAAAGACCCCTGAGAAGAGATCTCCCACTCTCCCATCCAGGGAAATCATCCTCCGCCACTGGACAGTTTTCACTATTAAGACTGTGCCTTCTTGTAACTTCCACTATTTGGCATTAATTTGGGCTTCTGGGCCCAAGTAGAACACGTCTACCCTCTTCTTCTATAGGACAACTCTTCAAATATTTGTCTTCAAATGAGACCCAAAAGCCTCATGTCTTCCTAGGTTAAATGTTGCCAGTTCTCTAAGCCAATCTGGTGGGAGTCTGAGACTCTCACCTTCCTCAATTACCTTACTCCAGACCAGACACCAGCTCAGCAGCAGCCCTCCCAAAACAAAGACCATTACCAACCAGACAGGACTCTGAAGTTCTTTGGTGACCAGGGCTAAGGGATTCCAACAATCTGTCTTCCATCCACGCAGCCTGGCACTGTGGCCTTGTGGAATCACTGAGCTCACTGCCCCATACCCTCCCCAATCCCCATCTTTCCCTTCCATGTTCTCTTAAGATCTCACATTGGTTCAAATGGTTCCTAAGCCTCTATTATGTATAAAGCACAGTCCTACCCACCCCATCCTGTGACCGATGAAGAACAAAGCTAAGCAATGCCTTCAAAACCTAAGGCAGCTGGAGCTCTCCCTCTGGAGGCCTTTCCTGGTCCCCCAGATGCCAGCGACTGCCCTTCATCCCTCTCTGTGAATCTTCTACCTGCCTACACTGTCTGTTATCTCCCTCCTTCCCCATAAGAACAGAGGTTCCTTGAGGGCAGAGGTTGTCTTGATCTCATTCTGCTTCTGTGTATGTTGTTCAATGTTGAATTTTCAATCATGTTCAACTCTTCATGACCCATTTGGGGTTTTCCTGGCAAAGACACTGAATTGGTTTACATTTCCTTCTCCAAAAGAAGGCACAGAGTGAGCATCTGAGAATTGCTTATTGACTGGTCAGCTGATCCATTTCAACGCCTGAAAGGTCTCTGCTTCCTGGTTTCCTTGCCTTGACCCAAATCTCAGACTTTGTAAGAGCTTGATCTCCCTCATCTCTTCCCTGGATAACGATTGCCAAGTTTCCCTGAAAATTCCATCTCTGAGAAACCCCCAAATTGCCCTTCTTCACAATCCCATGCTTCCTTGCTCTCCCCAATGGCAAATTCCTCCTTTCCTCCCTAAACTATCAACACCTTCTCCTCATTCACTTGCTTCTCTGAAGTCTTTTATATCAATCTGCAGTCATTCCCTGCCTCATTCTCAGCTGTCTCTCTGCCCACCTTGTCCTAGGTCACACGAAAGGCTAAAATTCTACTCAACATCATTAACTTTCTCTGTAATTTCAGTTTATTGAGATCTTTTTTTCTGACATTCTCCTAATTTCTAAATGTGTCCTTCTCCCTTTCCCTACCCAGCAAAGCATCTCTAGCAATTGGAGAAAGAAAGAAAGAAAGAAAGAAAGAAAGAAAGAAAGAAAGAAAGAAAGAAAGAAAGAAAGAAAGAAAGAAAGAAAGAAAGAAAGAAAGAAAGGAAAGAAGGAAGGAAGAAAGAAAAAAGAAAGAAAGAAAAAGAAAGAAAGAAAGAAAGAAAGAAAGAAAGAAAGAAAGAAAGAAAGAAAGGAAGGAAGGAAGGAAGGAAGGAAGGAAGGAAGGACAAAAGAAAAATGAGTGGACAGGACTAAACTAATACAACCAATGTATACAATGTATACAAAGTCCTATAGCCATGGTCCCACAGCTATGCAAACACACACAGAGTATAGTTTTGGTGAGTTGAAATTCATGCTAAGGCTTACTCATGAGGAGAAAAGTCTTAAATGACCAGTCATGCCCAGCCCAGCCCAGAAGCAGCAGTGATACAGACATACAGATACAGATCTGTTGGCCATGCTGAATTTGGAAGTGAACTTGGTGGAACTAATGTTACCTGCAAATTATTCGATTGGAACTGATTCTATTCAAAGATCATAGGAGAGAGTGTGCCCCTCAGGTGTTATGAGTAAATGTTTGTGCTTCTGTTCTGGCTATATCTTCAAAGTAAATTTCCCTATGTAAAAACAAACAGAAAACTCCTACAACAAAACCTAGGGACCCAGAAGTAAGGAACATGAGAGCAAACAGGGCTCCCAGGTGGTGGAGGGAGTAAAGTCCCAACCACAAGGTCCTTGAAGGGAATAGTTTGAGATACTACTGTTCAAGAACTGTAGACCCAGTCTCCTAGAGAGAAATGGGGAAGGGGTTTAAGCAGCTGTGAGTTCTAGAAACAAGACCCTTGGAAAGAAAGGAGCGAAGTTAGGACCCCAAAATTTGTGGAACAGGGAGAATTCCTGGACCAGCTTGTTAGAGAGCAGAGGTACAGCTATATGGATACAGGAAAGAACAAAAAATAGAACAATGAGAGATGAGCTAATTGAACTGTTCAAGTCCAGTGGAAAGTGATTTTTACAAAAACTCTAAGCCCAAGAGGCCCTTTGGGAGGAGCCTCACACATTTAGGATAGTACTAGAAGAATGAGGCACTAGGGACTTTGGAAAGTTAAGGCTTCTCTATATTGCTATTGTCTTTTTACTACAATTTTTTTTTAATTTTCGTATCAATATGCATTAGCGAGATGGGTATTTAGATTTCTTTCTCTGCTTTATTTCTCCCTGTCTTAAATATTAGAGCTCTACGTGTCTTGTAGAAGGAGTGTGGTATAGTACTTTCCCAATCACTAAGAATAATTTTGTAGCACAGGTTTTTTTATAAAATTCACCTGTAGGTCTGTGTGGACCAAGAATACTTTTCTGTGGTATGTGAAAACTGCCTTTTCCTTTGGTGGTTGGGGATTGCTAGCTTCAAGTGCAAGGTTACTTGTTGGTGAAGCCCCAATCCCTTGGAGGCCTGTGTAGGTCCTAGCTAAGGTGAATGGAAGGTTAGAGGACAGGTGAGTTTATTCCTTAGCAACCCAAGCTTTGTTTCTCTTTCAGAAGGAGTCCAGACCACAGGATGGTGCTATAAGTCTGAAGGACTGACTGTACTGTGGAGCTGTTGAGACTCACTGGAGAGGAGGGGAAGCTTTCATTTTTCAGAGCTCCTCTGAGTCCTTTGTGGGGTTGGTACATTTTTCCTCTGGGATGAAATGAAGATGGCCCCATGCCTGATATTGTTAGCTGGTAAACTGGCTTCAGAAATGGGGTCCTTTTACCCCTATTGTTAGAGACCAAAACAGAAGACAGATCTCAATATTCCCAGGAATAATTTAGGTGAGGGAGAGATGAGTCCAGTGCTGAGGCTCCTGGTGGAAGCCCTGAGTGAGGACACAAGCCAAAAGGAGGGATTTTTTCTTTTGAAAAGCTGCTAAGATACAATCTAGTCAGTCCATGGAGAACCTGAGCCTTGGGACATTGGTTACACAGGTATGGGCTAGGAGGCCAGTCTGTTTCTTGTATGGTCATGAATCTCCTTGGGGAGATATTGTAACATCCTGGGGTAGATGCACTAGGCTCTGTTATTCTGGTAATGGAACCCCAGTTAAAGGGGCTTTGTACAAGCTTTTTGGACCAATGGGGGGGGGGGTGGAGGGGAGCTGGTCCTGACCTTTGACTTAACCAAAGCATGGAAATTTCCTTCCATGGTAAAGACTGGCAATCCATCTGCAACTTAGCACTTACCTGTTACAAAGTAGTCGGCCGCCCTCAGAGGAGAAGTGACTTTCCCACAATTGCCTAGAAGCCAAAAAACCTGTAAACAAAGCAGAATCTTCTGCTAGGAGGCCAGCTGGGTAAACTGTGGCATCTGAACAGAATGGGATTGCTCAGTAAGAGAAGAATTTGGAGAAAACATGGGAAGGTTGGCTTGGAGGATGGAAACAAGCTAAGTTCTTTGCTTAGTGCTTAGCTAAGTGCTAAGGAAGGAAACCTGTGCTAAGTGCTTTGCAGACTTTCTCATTGGAGCTTCAGAGGAACTCCTGGAGATGGGCACTATTATCATTTCCACTTTAAATTTGAGAACATTTAGGGAAATCAAAGTTAAGTGACTTCCTGAGCTCACACAGCTAGTAGCCAAGGTGGTCGGATTCGAACTCGGGTCTGTCCACTTCCACTCCTGGCATGTTGCCCACTGCGCTCCCTGCTGCCAGACTGATGCGGGATGTTCAAATGAAAGCAAGAGCAGGAAAACCACATACACACAAGGGCTACAGTGCTAATGAAGAAGGACCAAGAGGCTCCAGACTCTGAGGAACTGAGAAACTGAGTGCGACTGGGAGGCCACATGGGAGATGCGCCCTAGGGGGTGGGGGTGGGGGGCGCTTCTTCTTTGGTGTAGGGGAAGGACGGTGTTTCCACAAGTGACTGGGATACAAAGACCAAAGGCATCGATAAGACCCAAAAAAGGATCTCTGGGCTGCGCAGCAGCCGCGGTAATGAAGAGAAAGAGGGATTTGGGATTGAAGCCTCAGGGAAGGAGTGTCTCCCTCCGGCTTCCCCCTGGCTGGCTGTCCTTTCCTGATTTTTCCTCTTCTTAGGGATTTGTGAGAGAGATTTTCTCAGGTGGTTACGACCAACATCTGGGCTGAGCTAGACTGGCTGGGCTGGACCGAGCAGGACTGGGAAGTGCAGAAAGAAAGAAAGGGCCCAGCTGGAGTGAACTGGGCTGGGCTGGGCTGGGCAGGGCAGGGCTGGGCTGGGCTGGGCAGGGCAGGGCATGGCTGGGCATGGCTGGGCTGGGCTGGGCAGGACTAATTTGAGTCCTCTGGCTAGGCCAGGGAAGCCAAGAGATCTAGGAGGGAGGCTGGTAAGGGCGGGATCCGAGAAGAAGGGTTCTGTGACTAACTCAGACCCAGGTGACCTGTTTCCAGTATCTACTCCCTGGAAACTTCTGGGGTCCAACGAGATGATGTTTGTAAAGCTCTTAGCGCAGGACGGGGCAGACAGCCACTGTTTAATAAACGTACATTCCCTTCCCTCTACACTTCCTGTCAAATCCTATGAAAGAAGGAAAAACAAAGTCCCGGAGATCCGGAGGAGGCCAAGTCAGCGCGCAGCACGTGAGGAGGCTCCCCAAAGCCCTCCGACCAGCCCCCCCATTCCCAAGAAGGGTCCACGCAGCCTTCCCTGGCAGACCTCGGGTGACAGGAGCTCCATCCCCCCTGAGGCAGCCCCTGCCGCCGGTGCCCGGCTCTCTTCATTAGGGAATTGTTTCTGACACGACTTCGAGTCTGCCTCTGGCATCTAGCACCCCACTCACCCTTGGCAAGCTCCAGGGTCATCAAAGTTAAGTCTAGACCTTCCTCCACAGGAGAGCCCTTCAAAGATTTGAACATAGCAGCCTTATCCCCTTTCCTCCCCCTCAGCCAGCCTCCTCTGCCAGTCAATAATCCAGAAATATTTATTAAGCATCATTGTGTGATAAGAGCTAGGGATACAGCAAGAGGCAAAAGAATGTTCCTGCCCTCAGGAGGCTCCCCATCCAATCTAATCTCTCACTAAAGCCCTGCTCAGCCCCAGGCCAAGCATCCCAGGTGCCCTCCAACAGTCCTCATGTGGCCTGGGTTCAAGGCCCTTTGCCATCCCAGAAACCCTCCCTCCTCTGGACATTCTCCAGCTCATCAACATCCTCCCTAAACTGGAGTGGCCAGAACAGCCTTCAGATGTCATGCCAGCATATATGAAGATGGGATTGGATGTATTCTGTGCAGCTGCTGAGGACAGGAGGGACGGATAGCCAGAGAGAACTCTGGTTCCAATCACTGAGGCAAACAGGTGGAGCTGTGGGCCTGGAGTCTGCAAGACCTGAGTTCAAATCCTGCCTCAGACACTAGGGCATGGCCCTGGGCAGTTTCTGTCTGCCTTGGTCTCCTCATCTGTAAAATGCAGATCATAAGAGCACTTCCCTCCTAGGGTGAGAGAAATGAGAGCGTTTTTGTAAAGCACTCTATTAATGCAAACGTTATTATCATAATGAATCAGTGAATAAGTGTGGATTAATTCCCATGTGCCTGTATGTATTCATTTATTAATTCCTCTATTTATCATCCCTATGTGTCAACCCCTGTTCGAGGCTCCAGGGCTACTAAGAAGGGTGAAAACGCTCCGTGGCCCCAAACAGAAGGCTTGTCTGTTGAGGTTAGGTTCAGACGCTGTGTATGAGACTCGGGGGCAATCCTGACCTTCAGCTCATACACTGAAGGACTCTGGTAGGCTGTAGCCTAGAAGGATTGCTCCCAGAGAGCTGAAAGAGCCCCAAGAGATCAGGAGCCCCACCTGCCTTATTTTACACACAGGGAAATCAAGGCTCAAAATGTGACCTGCTCAAAGTCGCACAGCCAATAATCGGAGGCAGTTTTCCAATCCAGGTTCCCAGTTCCTTCCTCTAGGCCACTGGTTCTCAACCTTCCTAAGACTCTCAACCTTCCGACCCTTTAATACTTGTATGTGGGCGTATCTGCATGTGAACGGACAGCCTGGGGAAGATAGAGGAGCGGTCTCAGTTCCTAAGACCATAATGGTCTTAGGTGACCCCTGTGAAAGGGTCCATCGACCCCCAAAGCGTTGCAACCCACAGATTGAGAACTGCTGCTCTAGGCCTATTTCCTCCCTGTAAAGTGGGTGGGTCAGACTAGGACTATAGGATTCTAGAGGCCCACCTCTTCATTGTACAGATGAGGAAACTGAGTCCCAGACAGTTGAAGTGGCTTGTGTCATGGTCACAGTGGCAGGTGAGTTTGAAGGCCTGGGCACTGGCTACTCTGAGATTTGGGGAGGGGAGGAGGCAACCTCACTGCTGCTGGCCACTCTCCCCCCATCCCGTGATGGCCAGCCTGTTGGATGTAGGCACAGCCAGGCTCAGAATGTCCTCATGCATGCAGACTCCAGCTTTCTCTGCTCCGTGTTCCCCTCCTTCCCAGGGGCAGCTGAGTAGAAACAGATGGGTGGGAGGAGGGATCTTTTCTCCAGGAAGCCAAGGGATGAACAGACAGTCCCTGAGGCCAAGAGCAGTGACAAATGCAGCTCAACAAACCCTTCCTGGGCCTCTGTTCCCTCCTCTATAAAATGAGGGTTCAGACCAGATCAGGAACCCTCAGCCTGTGGCCTGGAGACCCCAGGGATTCGTGGAACAATTTACCACAAGAAGTGCTAACTCTCCAGCCAGCAGGTTGACCTGATTTTCCAGGTGAGGAACTGAGGTTCAGACAGGGTAAATCCCATAGCTAGTAGTGTCTGAGGCCACTATGAGCCCTCCTGCCTCAGCCAACATGCCCACTGGGGCCCAATAAAGAACATGTTTACCCTTTGTCGATTCTCCAGCATCTTTAGATCCTGGGAGGATTCAGAGAATCCAAATCCCCTCCAAAGTCCTGTTGAATTGATTGCAGCTTTCAGGTCTGTGCTTTCTCAATCAAGGGATATCAATGTATGAATGGATACCCTTCAGAAAGCATTTATCACACGTCTGATTGGTGCTGGCACAGTACAGGGTCCCAGGAAACAGACAAAAGAGGAACCCTGTATGCTCACAGGGCGATTCCATTCTACTGAGGAAGACGGCAAGCAGAGAGGGAGCTAGACAAGCATGCCTGTAGATGTACAAAATACAGGCTGGCTTTGGGGGTCAGGGAGGGCGTCAGAAAGGCTTCGTGCTGTTGGAGCTGAGCTTGGAAGGAAATGAGATATGATGGGACAGAGTCAGGTGTCCAGGTTGGGCCACCTTCTCCCTGTGTGACCTTCTGATGCTCAGTCCCTTCATCTGTAGAATGGAACCCAAATTGTTTGTCATGGCTGCAGGGCTCAGAGGGAGAGCAAAGACCCCCTCAGGGGCTAGAAGGTGCCTTGGGGATGCCCACTCCCCCCCAAGCTTGAAGGGACAGGCAGAGGCCTGGAGTGCGAGGGCAGGGAAAGCTGCTAATGGCCCCGCAAGGTTGAGGTTCCTTCCCTCTTCCATCTTGTCTTGATATGGGCCTGGAGGTCTGGGGCTCCATTCCAAGCACCTGGCCAGGTATGTGTGCCAAGGCTCAGCCTGTGATCGCTGACATGGAGCCAGGCAAGTTCAGGGAATTCTATCCCACTCCCTGGGTCCTGTAACATGGCCCCAATGGTGGCGGGGATTTGCTGACCTGGTTACTGTGAATTCAGCTTGAGAAGAGAAATCCTGCAGGACAGATGTGTGGGGGCTGATCTGGCCCTGCTGCTTAGGGGCTGACAGCTGCAGAGGGGAGCAGGGGGTAAAGAAGAGAGAAGGGAAAGGGGCCTGGGGGAGGAGGGGTCCCTGGCCAAGCCCAGACTGAGGGGGCAGCTTCCCATTCCCTGGGCCCAGCTCTTTTCTCTGCAGGCCCCCAGCCAGTTTCTGTTTGCTTATCTGGGTAAGTGCTGTTTGTGCCAATGGCAGGGACAGCTTTGCTCTTGTCTCTGTATACTCAGTGACCAGCACAATGCCTGGCACACCCTGCTAAATTCCCTTGGTGGGCTCTCTCACTCTCCTAACCACCTTTTTCTCTGTTTTTAATTCTTTGCTACAAAGAGTGGATCTCTGGGGAGGGGGAAGTGGAGGGAAGGGAGGGAGGGAAGAAGGGGGAGAGGGAGGGGAAGGGGAGAAGGGAGGGGAGGGGGAGGAGAGAAAGAGAAGGGAGGGGAGGAGAAAGCTCTACATTGGAAATTAATGGTGATATAAAAAGAAATCATTAAAATAATAAATGCTTATTGAATGAATTAACTGATTGAATGAATTAACTTATTGAATGAATTTACTGATAATTAAATGAATTAACTGATTAAATTATGGGAATTTAGCCCTGGGCCCCCTACTAGCCCTGAGGTTACAGTAAGAGGAGAAAGCCAGGCCCTGCCCTCAGAGAGCTCACAGTCTAACAGGGAGGGCTCAGGTAGATGCACACAAACTATGTACAGATGGGATGAATGGGAAATATGGAACAGAAGGAAGGTCCTGGAATGAAGAGGGGACAGAGAAGACTTCCTGGAGAAGGGGGGAGGTTCATTGGGATTGAAAGGAAGCCAGGGAGGTCAGGAGGTGGGATTGAGGGGGAGCCTTCCAGGCCTGGGGGACACAGCCAAGAGAAGGAGACTGGGTCACTGACCAGAATACGGCCCGTCAGGGAAGGAGGTATAAAGAGCCTGGAAAGGTGGGGGAGGCCAGGTTAGGAAGGGTTTTGAAGGCCAAACAGAGGGTTTCATATTTGATCCTGGAGGCCATAGGGAGCCCTGGAGGTTATTGAGTAGGGGATGACATGGTCAGAGCTTTGGTGGCTGAACGGAGGGTGGACAGAAAGAGGAGAGACTGAAGCAGGTAGACCACCAGCAACCACTGCCACAGTCCAGGGTGAGGGGATGAGGGGCTGCGCCAGGGTAGAGGCAGGGTTGGAGGAGAGGAGGGTGCTTTGCTGTCATAACAGCAAATTCTAATAGGGAGGGGACTTTGAAGATGGTCTGGTCCAGCCCTTTCAGGGTCAGGGAGATGGCTTTGTGGCAGGCCATCCAGATCCATGTTTCTAGCTCACTCTTCAGACTTTCCCCAGGACTGACTGCCCAACTCCATGACATGGCTGGAGCAAGAATGATGGCTTCCACTTTGCAGACAGAGAAACTGAGGCTCAGAGAGACCTACACTGATGCCCATGTTACCTCCTTCAGTCCTTCAAAGGCCAGGGTTCAAAGATTAAAGAGAAAGAAGGCAGTTAATGTGTATAGAAGTCCCACTCTATGCCTCACAACAACCCCAGGAGACCCTTTAAAGCCTCAGAGCCAAAATAAGTAAATAATGCATTTATCAAAACAACAAGAAGACATGGGAGCTGTCCCTTTCCTGGGAGCCTCCCCTGGCTGTGCCCCAGTATTCCCAGACCATTAGGGTCTTGTCACAGGTTCATACATTTAGGACTGGAAGGGACCTCGGAGATGGTCAGGTTCAGCTCAATGGGCCCAAGAGAAGAGACTGATCCATTAGGAAGTGCCTGAGGTAGGTTTCAAACTCAGGCCTTCCTGACTCTGGGTCTGGAGCTCTCTCCACCATGCAGTCACCTCTTTCTGCATGGCATGAAGGCCATCGCACTTAGCTCTCCCAGAACATCCCTGCTTGTTTCCTTCCCTGTCTCTTCTGCCACCACCTAGGTTGGTTTGGAGGCATCAGTCCTAGCCCTGCCTGATGGTGGAGGGAGTGGTGGGGACAACAGGCTGCCCCTCTTGCCTTGGGTGAGGCTTTGCTCTAAACTCAAAGGGCCTATTGGCCTCAGCAAGAACTAGGTCAGGCTAATTCTTCGGTTTGTTGTTTAATTTTTATCTCAATTAATAAGTTTCATCGATTTTATCTCTCTCCCATTCTCCCATTGGGAAAAGACAGAAAAGGAAAACCAAATCCTTGTAACAAAAGGCTTGTTTAAGTAAAAACTAATTCCAGCGTTGACCACACCCATACATGTGCTCTCCCCCTGTACCCCAAGCCTGTGCCCTGTGTCAGGAGGTAGGTGTGTACTTCAGCAACAGCAGCCCCTAGAGGCAGGGCTGGCCGAGTCACCTCAGCTGCTGTCACCGTAACAGCTCCAGACCTTCCAAGGCAGCCCATCCCTCCTCTGGCCAGCTGTGATCCTTGGGAAGCTTGTCCTTGCTTAGAACTCAAAGGCGAAACATGGACAACATAAATAAAATGGGGATGGGGCTCTTAGTTCAAGTCTACCCCCTTCTCCATGAGAGACCTTCAGTACTCAAAGAAAGCAGCCACCTCCCTTCCTGAGGCTTCTGTTCTCCAAACCAAACATCCCCAGCTCCTTTTATTGATCTTCCTAAAGCAAGGCTGCCCGCCCCTCCCCCCACCACCAGTCTTTCACTATCCCAGTCACCTTCCTCTGGATCCAATTGAGTTAGTCAGTGTCTTCCCTGGACATTTTAGATTGCAGGCATGGCCCTCCAAAGCTAGGCCCAACCCAGGGAGCTTATGGCCCAGCCTCAGGACTACCACTCAAGGGCTCCTGAGGAAGAACCTGGACCCAGTCGCAGACCGGCCAACCTGTGACACCAGGAATCAGGGATGAAGGGAAAACTGAGTTTGAGCCCCTCCTCTGCAGATCACGGGTTCACTAACTCGGATGAGCTTGCTGCCCAGATCGAGGCTGCTTATAGGCCGGTAAGGGCCTCTGGACCCAGAGAAGGCTTTGGGCTCATGTCTGTAGAACCCCATTGTGAGCCACTGAGTTAGCCAATGTCTTCTCTGTTGGTAGGCCTAGCACTGAGTACAGTGATCCAGAGGAATTCCAGGTCCCTGTTACATTCCAGCAATGCTATGTGAATGAGAGAGGGAGGGAGTGGGTAAGTGAGTTGGTAAGCAAGTGGTGGGTGAGTGAGTGGGTGGGTGGGTGAATGAATGAATGAATGAATGAATGAATGAATGAATGCATGCATGCATGCATGCCTGAATCAATATCCTTGCTGTGTGGAAAAACTTTCACTGATCACACACCTCGCAAGGGAAACAACTATTGAGAATGAGTAAGGGGAGTTCCAGACGCAGTCTCTAGGGCCCCACTGTTGGGCAAGAGAAGCCTTCTTCCACAACCCCAACAACGTGGCAAGGGCAGCATTGGGGAGGAAGGGTACCCTGTTTGCAGGCCCCAGAGCTGGGCTGGGGAGGAGGCCCAGAGGGGCAGGCGGGGCCTGGCTCAGGTGGCAATGAGGCAGCAGGGGGATCTGGTTCCCAATGACAATGGTCCAGTGAGGGGGGACAGGTGAATAAAACATGAGCGGGCCTGGTGCTGGGCTGGGCCTGAGACAAACTGACCTCATTCTGCCCAGCGGTGAGGAGCCAGAGCCTAGGCTGGTGAGAGGGGCTGAGGACCTTGACCTTAGGAGGGGAGAGCTAAGGGAGATTCGGAAGGGAAGGGCCTGGATATGCACTGTGGGAACCAAAGAGGGGCTGGGGGCTCAGTGTTAGGGGGGTTGCCTGAAGAAGAAGGAGGCAGAAGTCAGCAGAAAGGGACAGTCCGAGGCAGTCAAGCCTCAGTTAAGGCCAGAGGTGAGTTGGAGTCGTGACATGTACCCAAGGCAGGATTGAGCTCCAACCATGCGATCCTTCCAGCCAGTGGGAAGGGTACCATTACACTTGTTACTTCTCCTTTCTTGGTGTTCCCCTCCCCCCAACCCAGCAATCACTTACCCTGCCCTTACTGGGGCCTACTCATGGCTAGGAATCTGCAACCTGGCCAGTGAAGAAGCCGACTGAAATCAGAGAATTAGCCAGGATTCAAGTCTAGTTAGAATCTTCCTGAGGGGTTCAGGATGTTGGGGGAGGGGGCTCTGGAGAGTTTCTGGGGGGGGGGTTGGAGCAGGTGGAATAAATAATTAGAAATTAGAGGGGTTTCCCATCCCAGGTTCCAGCATCCATATCCTACAATCCAAGGCAACAAGACAGAGAGGCCAGAATGAGGTGGTGGGGAGTGGAGGGAGAGGGTCAGGGAAACAGCACGTCTGTGTGAGGCCCTGGAGGGCCCCAGGCTCAGGCCAGGCAGCTGGGGAGGGGCTGTGTAGGGGGAACTGGGGGCTACTGAAAGCATGGGAGTCTGCTGAGTTCCATGCACCTTCCTTTTCATGGGGGCTCCCCAGATTACCAAAGGCCAAGGGAAGCATCACCCTCCAAAGCCAGGTCCAGCCCAGGGAGCTTATGGCCCAGCCTCAGGACCACCACTCAAGGGCTCTTGAGGAAGACCCTGGACCCAGTCGCAGACCAGCCAACCTGGGACACCAGGAACCAGGGATGAAGGGAAAACTGAGTGTGAGCCCCTCCTCTGCAGATCATGGGCTCACCAACTTGGATGAGCTTGCTGCCCAGATCGAGGCTGCTTATGGGCCGGTAAGGGCCTCTGGACCCAGAGAAGACTTTGGGCTCATGTCTGTAGAACCCCACTGTGAGCTGGCCTCCAGATGGAGGTCAGAGTGACTGAGGGCTGTTAGAGGGTCCTCCCGTGGTTGGAGACCCTTTCTCTTCCCCATGATTGCCCAGGCCTCAGGAAGCTGTGTTGGGTAGGGCATGAGAAGTGGGGTGGAGGTGGGGGAGGGGAGAGTTAGAGGCTCTGCCATCTCCGGGGCAAGGACTATGGCCAAGGAAGAGATGAGAGGAACAGCAGACCCCTGTATTTCAGGAAACCCTCATTGTTGGGGGTTCCCAGGCCCCAGATAGTCCCTCTCACTCCCCAGCCCCCAGCTCTGGGGAAGACTTAAATCTCAATAGATTGTGGAGAGATTAAGGATGGAGCAGAATGGAAAAGGGGGGAGGGGATTCTGGAGGAGGAAAGCCCCCAGTGGGGTGGGGGCGCCTAGTGAACAGAGACTTCCAGGGGAACAGGGACCCCAGCCTGCTCCCCCAGGGCAGGTCTGTCCCCCTCCACTTGAAGACAAAGATAATCCCAGGATTAGGGCCCTAGCCCTGTGCCCGGGCCCTGGTGCCACCCACCTGCCCCCAATCTTCCCAAACAAAACCCTGGGAAATCTCCTAAAGTCCTCACAACCAGGGAGCTGGGCACACCAGAGGGAACTCGCTGAGGTCGCAGAGGGGCCAGACTGGCTTGGCCTCCTCTCTCAGGACCCCTGGGTCTGGAATGGTTCAGGAACTCATGGGAAATTGTGCCAAACGGCCCAGGCGCAGGTCGCTCAAGGTACAGAAGGGAAGACTGGGGAGAAGAGATGTGGAGGGAGAGCCAAGCCACGGGGATGAGGAAGAGACGGGGCAATGCAGGGTCAGAAGAGGCTAAGGAAGGGGCACAGGGCAGGAGGGAGCTGGAGTTCAGGGGCGGGGTCAGGAGTGGGAGGCAAGTGAAGTTTTGGGGAATAGCATGGGAGTAGAGTGGGCTGGTGGGGAGGTGTGCCCTCATGACAGAGGCCCATTGGTGACAATCGGGGTTCCTGCCTAGATTTCCTCCCCAATGAAATCAAGGCCCTTCTGGGTGTGGTGCACTAAGGTCCTTTCTCGCCATGGTATTCTGCTCTGTGTCTAGGGCCTCTCCACTCTAATATTCTGTTCTGAGATCTCTGATGTGTTCTGTGTTCTAAGATCCCTCCTAGCTCGCATCTTCTATGTTCTATAGAGTTGCCTCACCCAGGGGCTGAGACTGGGTACAATTGTAAATGAGTTTCCCCACTCTACCCCCAAGCACTGTGATGATGCCCTCCACCCAAGCTTCACTATGCCCAGTCCCTGCTTTTCCTGGATCTGGAGGGAATGCCCCTTGCTCCGATCTCCAGGTCCACCCACCCATCCTGGTCCCCAATGTCAGCACATCCATTGGATGCCCAATCTTCTTGTGGCCTCTCCCTGGTTGGCACATGATTGACACAGGAAAGATCTGCCCTTGCTTCCCCTCCCAGGTTACATAGGTAACATTTTAACTTATGTTAGAGCTGGTCAAGTGTGACTAATGCCCAGGCCCAGGCCCAGGCCAGGAAGGGCTCCGTTTCTGGGCACAGAGGGCCAGCCCAGTGTTCCTCATCATCCCTTGTAGGAGTTACCTGTTCCAGGTAAGTGGGGGGCAAATCAGCCCTTGCCAGTGCTCCCCTCCAGACCCTCTCATTCCCTGCTTTGCCATAGGACCATTGGCCACAGCTGGGGTCCCCTGGGGGCTCCTGTCGAAGCACAGTCTCAGAGGAGCAGGGAGTGGCTTCTGAGTCACAGTCCCAAGCCTACTCAGTACTTAACCGCCTGGTGGGCCCAGCCTGTATCTTCCTTCGACCCAGCATCGCAGCTACCCAGATCGTATGTACTTACTGCTGCTCCAGGCCCACCACATGCCCATCTATTTTGTCCTACAGTCTGTCCCCTGCTCTCCCTACACCCCTGTATATCCCCAGGGCACTGTGCCTTGCCTGACCTTTTTTCTCCCTGACCATTATCACCAGCTGAGGACTCTGTCCTAGGCTCAAGCCTCTGATAGAACAAGGGGAGGACTGGGGCACCCAGATGGAAAAGGGGGCACTCGGGGGAAATGATCCGGAGAAATATACCCAGGAGGGACAAAGGTAGAGGCAGGGTGAGCTATGAGACACCCAGGGGGCCAGAGGCCACTGAAGGGTAGGACATAGCCTGATGCTCTTTGAATAAGTGACATATTTAGTGAAACATTTACCCAAGTGAATGAGATTTGTTGGAAAGACCCAAAGAAAGAGAAAGCCAGGAGGCCTATAATGCTGGCAGATGAGAGCTATGAGGGGAGAGAGAAATGAAGGAAGGGGGAGCCCAGAAGGAGGAAGATGCTCAGGAAGAGCAACATTTGGGAGAGGGGTTCACCTTGGAGCCTAAGGGCCTTCAGGAAGGTCTGGCCTCCTTCCTGATCCCCTGTGCCCCTTCCCCAGGCCCCCATGGGTGCCAGGGAGCTGGAGGTTTGGGTTCAGTACCCTGAGGAGCAGCTTGAAAGCCCAAAGAAGACCAATGGGGATCCCAGGAGGGATCCGAGAGAAGAGAAGACTGTGAGGCTGAAGGGTTTGAGCTGGAGAGAGAGCAAAGGATGGGAAGGGTTCACTTTGGGGGAAGGGGGAAGAGGAAAGAGGGAAAGGGGAGTGACCACTTGGCTTTTTCCCTCTTAGGACAGAGAGCTTCGCCCAGAAGAGATAGAAGGTAACTCTTGACCATCTGTGCCCCTCCCACCCCAGACTTCCTATCCCTATAACCCCTCCCTGCCCCTGCTTCAGCTCCAGTCCCTGCATCCAGAATTCTTGTAAGCTGGACCTTGGAGCTGAAGGGGAGGAGGGAATTAGCGGGATGGGGACCAGAGGGAGCAGAGACCTGAAGGGCATCAGGGCTGAGGAGGAGGAATTGGAGAAAAGTCTGAAGGGAGAAGAAGGCTCGATATAGGGAGGGGGCAGGGGGGGATGGATGCCAGATGGAGCTTGGATGAGATCTGGGGAGGGATGGGAGTCGGAGGGGGGACACTCACATGGTCCCTCTTCTAGAGCTACAGACCGCTTTCCAGGAGTTTGACCGAGACAGAGATGGCTACATCGGCTATCGAGAGCTGGGGGCCTGCATGCGCACTCTGGGCTACATGCCTACAGAGATGGAGCTCATTGAGATCTCCCAGCAGATCAGTACGTCCCTGGCCCACTTCAAGGGGCCCTCGGGCTGCCCCCTCCCCATTCCCCATCCTGGGTCTCCCAAGGCTCTCCCTGAAGGATGGAGTTCATTCAGTTCAGCCCCGGGAGTCATAGCTGGGCAGGTCCTTTGGACCGAGGCTACATGCTTCCTCTTTTTAAGGCCCTTGGTCCACCTTTCAATTTTCCTTCAAATCCCCTGTGGTGGGGAGGGTGCCAATCCCAAGGATGCACATGGATGTTGCCTGGGCCAGGGAGAAATTATGGAGCTCATGTGTCAAAGATGCCACTAGGTGGCATCATGGTCAGAGACTGGACATGTGGGCAAGAAGAGCTGAGTGAAAGCTGGACCTCAGATTCTTCTTAGCTCCTGACCTTGGATGGGTCACTCAGCCACTATCTGCAAGGAGACAGCATCAGCCGCCTGTCTCTCAGGGTTGCTGTGAGGATAAAAATTGAGGTGTTTGTAAAGCACTTTTAAAAATGCTAGCTGCTATCCATCACCATCATCACTGCCCCCAAAGCCAGCCCTCTGTGCATTACAGTATACTGGCCCGGGATCAGATCAGAAACCACAAATGTATTTATAGTCATCCAATAAGCATTTATTAAGTGCCTACTGTATATGTGTGAGGCAGCATGAGCAATGAACCAGTGACTGAGGGGTCAGGAAGCCCTGGGCCTGTCACAGAACTTCTCAGTGTCCCAGATAACTCTGCATCAGTAGATGCTAGTTATGGGCCAGACCCCTGGGCTGGGTGCTGGAGTGGGGAGAAAATATAGACAAAGTAAATTTAAAGTAATGGGGGGCTAGCAGCTAGGAAGGTTCCCCTCAAAAGGAGGTGGAGGGGAGGAGGAAGAATGTGACAGTCCTTAGAAATTACTTCCTACAGAGGATTCTTTTGGAGGGGAGGAGGTGGACACAGTGCAGAGGGGCCCTGGGTGGGTCAGAGCTAGGATAAAGGAGGGATATTAAAGTTGTAGTTGGGAGCCGAGGGTCCCAGCCCTCTGCCTGCCTTGGGTGCCAGGTGGTGGGAAGGTGGACTTTGAAGATTTCGTAGAACTGATGGGTCCCAAAATGCTGGCGGAGACTGCAGACATGATTGGAGTCAGGGAGCTGCGGGATGCCTTTCGGGAGGTGAGGCCGAGCTGCTGTGGAGGGGGAGAGGAGATGAAGAGGAGGGAGCTCTGGGTCCATGGGGCCGGGCCAGGTGGGACCTGGGG
Organism: Pseudocheirus occidentalis; assembly: GCA_028646575.1. Classification (NCBI taxonomy): domain Eukaryota; kingdom Metazoa; phylum Chordata; class Mammalia; order Diprotodontia; family Pseudocheiridae; genus Pseudocheirus; species Pseudocheirus occidentalis. The sequence goes on along the minus strand of CM053601.1, from coordinate 189,691,710 downwards.
TAGGGATTGCCCAGGACCGGATGGCTCTGTGGCTGAGGACATTCCTCCTGTGGTTTGTCCAGTTTGACACCAATGGAGATGGCCAGATCAGTCTGGGGGAGCTACGAGCAGCTCTGAAGGCCCTGTTGGGGGAACGACTCAGCCAGCGGGAAGTGGATGAGATCCTGCACGACATTGACCTCAACGGGGATGGGCTTGTTGACTTTGAAGGTAGCACTAGTGCACCCCTCCTAACCTCCCAGGAGTTCCCCCTTTATCCCAGAAATGGTTACCTAGGCCAAGCCGTCACTGTGGGGTGGGGGAAACCAAGTCCCCAAGAGACACAGGAAGCAGTTGACCACAGCCAGCAAAGTCAGTGCCAACATTAAGTCCAGGACGCAGGTCTCTGCTCTCTACCTCCTTCCCTCCCAACCCGAGACTGGACAGGTTCCAGCCTAGTCTGGCAGGGTCCAATCAGCTCCAAATGGGGCCTTGAAACCCAATTTGGTGTGAGACCCCCTCTGGGTCAGAGCCAGACATTTAGATTAGCCCCAGATCCTCCCCAAGTGAGAAGCTGGGAGCTGAGGGCCCTGCCCCTACAGAGTTTGTACGGATGATGTCCCGCTGACTTGATCCACCAGCCTGCCTATGAAGAGATGGAACCCTGGGATGCCAGCTCAGCCACAACCCTAGAGTTCTTCCAGTCCCACTCCTGGGATGCCATCTAGAAGCTTCCTCTCCCCCACTTTTCCCTCCCCCTTCCCCTTTATGTAAGCTGTGTGTCTGTGTGTGACATTCCCTGATTCCTCCCTCTATCGTATGGTCCCTCCCCACTTCCCACAAGCCTTCTCCCGAAGTCCCTCTGCCCCTGCTGGGTATGTGTGTATCCCTTCCCATCCCTGTCCTCATCCTTAATGACAATAAAATTTCTGGATGTCTGAGCTCGAGGGACTTTTGCCCCTTCTTTGGAGACTGAATGCTTGAGCCTCAATCTGGGAAAGATTTGAGTGAGATCTAGGACCAAGAACAGTGACCTTTAATGAATGTCCTTTGCATTGACTCTGCTCCTTGTTGGGCTACTACCGCATAACCAGGTTCTGGTTGCCAGAACCTAGAACCTGTTGGAGGAGACCTGGTAGGTGCAGAAGGAGCCTCAGTTCTGTCGTTGGGATTGAACTCAGGGGAGAGATACCTTTGGTCCTGGACTTCTCAAGTTCAGAAACAAAATCAGGCCATTCCATCTGCTCCTTGCCTATAAGGCAGGCTGTAGCGCCTTTTCTTAATTTAACATTTATGAAGTACCTACTATGTGCAAAGCACTGTCCTGCACTAGCCCCCTCAGGGGTGCAAAGATTCCGTCATCTAAGGCTCCCACCCTCGTAGAAATTAGAATCTACTTGAGGGGAATAGGACAGAAATACAGGTGTTTTAAAGTGGCGGAAGGTAACAGCCATAAGGGCTATAGGTTCCAAGTAGTGAACAAGAAAGTCTAATGGAGTTTTTCTCCAGAGCTTGACCTTGAAAGACAGGCAGGATTTTGGTAACTGAGGAAAGGATATTTCAGGGAGGAAACAAGAATGAAACCAAGGACTGAGGCTGAAAGACAGCAAGTGTTGGGTCTGCCTGGATGGGAAATGTGGACAAGAGTATCCACTTGTTCAGGTGGCTTCTAAAAAGACCTTGAATGCCGGGACTGAGTTTGAACCATACATAGAAGATCATTCGTGTGCAGCTTTGGAGAAGGAAAGACTGGAGGCGGAAGCAAAGCAGATGGGGAAGGCCTCAACTAGAGTAGAGGCCATGGGAGTGAAAAGAGCCAGATGGATAAAAACGACTTCTTCAGGATGGCAGCTCCAGCCACACCTCATTTAGAACCAGGCCTCATCTTCCTTCTCTACAGAACGTGGAATGGCCAAGCAGAAGGTGCCAGTGCTGGCCAGAGTGGGCTCCAGAGACACTCACTCTAGAAAATCCCAATTAATCCTCAGTCTTCCTTAATTAGGAGATTTCTCCCAACAATCTGCAGCCTTGGGGAAGCATGGATAGATATTTGGACTGAAGTTCCTCCTTGATGGTTTCTCCCTTCAAGAGTGAGCACAGCCCAGGAAGAGCCTTTGGACAGACCTGAGGACGTGGGGGAGAAGGACAATGTCAGTTCCCAATCATCTGTTCCTGAAGAAGACCAGTGAAGTGAGTTTGGAGCAGGAAGGGCCTGGGCACTTATTCTCTTTCTCGGTCCCCTGGGCCCATATAATATATAATATGCCTTTATATATAATTATATATATAATATATATAATAATATATAATATGCCTTTCTACAATTCCACCCCTCCCATCCTGCCCTGCCGCCCCCCCCACCCAGTGCTTATAATGACGCACACACTCCTCTCTCCAAGGTCTTCCTGTCCAGAAAGAAGCTAAGCAATACCCAGAGACCTGGAGGAGGGGGTGAGTGGGAAGATCCACAGGCACTCAGAGACCTTCAGAGCTGGAAGGGACCCAGGAGTTCATATGGGGCAGTTTCTTAATTTTCCCAGACGTGAAACTTCAGCCCCAAAGAGTAGAAGTGACCTGCCCAAGGTCACAAAGCTAAATCAGGGAGAAGTGAGACAGGAAGCTGGGGATCCAAACTGCCAGGTCCTTGATGCTTCCACTAAGCCAAGCTGCAGAAACAGAAAGTCATGAGATCCATGAAACATCCTGAACCAGGCAGGCTCCCTGTGGCTGGCACCAGGAAATCCCCACTGGGGGCTCAACTCCAAGCCAATCCAACCAGCTTTTGTGAAATGCTCCACTCACTGGGTGGGGGAACCCTGCCGTCCACCTGCCCCCCTACTTCCTCCATCAGTGGGATGCTGATCCTCAGCCGGCCCCCATTGCTCAGACAGAAAAAAACCAAGCCAGATGCCAGTGTTAAAATTATTAATCCTTCCAAAGCTCACACTGTGGAGGGAAGTGGGGCACTTGTGGGTGGGAGGATGGCCAGTGCACAGCAAGTCAAAAGAGAAGCTGCTCCCTTTGGAATCAAGAGGCATCTCCTACCACACTTCTAACAGCCTTCCCGAGACCAGCCTGGGAGAAGCTGGTCTCCTCAGCATGTTTCCACCCTGGGACACACTTCTGCACCCTCTCGGTGTTCCCTTAGCCTAACGGGCACTGCTATCACTTCTGGGAAGAGCCCAGCAATAGACTCTCCTTTGTTCAATCAATCAAGCACTTAGTCAGTCTGCTACATGTTAGTAAGTCCTGGGGACACAAAGAAAGGCAACTGGGGGCGGCTAGGTGGTGGCTAGGTGGCACAGTGAATAGAGCACCGGCCCTGGAGTCAGGAGGACCCGAGTTCAAATCCGACCTCAGATACAACACAAAAAAAACTAGCCGTGTGACCTTGGGCAAGTCACTTAACCCCAACTGCCCTCCAAAAAGCAAAAAAAAGCAAAAAAAAAAAAAAGGCAACTGAGCCCAGCTCTCAAGGAGCTCGAATCAGATGAGCCACAGTATTTGAGCAATGATGTACAAACAAGGCACAGAGTGAATGACCTGGGAGGGAAAGGGGGTGGAGGGGAAGCCAGGCTTGAGCTGCGGGACAGCAGGGGCTGAGGGGTGGGGGTGGGGCAGCCAGGAAGGAGGAGCTCCCAGGAAGCCTGTGGAGGGGCAGCACACAGGCACACAGAGCATAGTGACCTGTAAATAGTCTTTCTGTTTCACCCTAGAATAGAAAGCCACTAGACTAGAGTGTATCCAGGGCAGTTGGGAGCTGTCATTGCAGAGCCCTGGCCTGGAGTTAGGAAGATTCATTTTCTTGAGTTCAAACACAGCCTCAGACACTTCCTAGCTGGGTGACCCTGGGCAAGTCACTTCACCCTCCTGGCCTCAGCTTCCTCTTCTGTCACATGAGCTGGAGAAGGAAATGGCGAACCCCTACAGGATCTCTGCCAAGAAAACCCCAAACAGGGTCACCAAGAGTCGGACACAACTAAAAATGACAACAATAGCGCGGTATACTGAGGAGGCGCCCTTTGGGAAAGTGGCTTTGGCAGTTGGGTGTCAGAGGTCGCAGTGGTGAGACCCTTGAAGCTGGCCCACAGGAGGCTCCTGCACCAGGTCCAGGGCGGTGTGAGTGGGGGGAAGGCAGAACTGAACACAGGCTCTTCTGGGAGTTGAGGGGAGGTGGCAAGGCTGAGAGCCTGAGTGAATGGGAGGATGGAAGGCGGGAAGAACGGAAGATGCTGAGCTTGACTCGCCTGCCGGAGACCGGGTTCAAGGGGGCCTCAAGGCAACTGGTGCTGGGACACGGGGCTCAGGAGAGACACTGGGGCTTGATGTAGAGAGCTCTGGAAGGGACGCAATGAGAGCCCCGAGGGAGGAGGGCTCAGAGCGGTCTCCCGGTTCACTCGCACCAGTGACTGGGATGAACATGAGGAGTCCCAGGGGAGGCAGAGAGGCGGGAGAGAGCAATGACACGAAACCCCAGACTGCCCAGGCCACTGGCTTGGTCTTTGACTGGGGGGGGGGGGGGAGGCTGTGTTATGGGGGGACCGGGAGTGTCCCAGGGAGGCAGTAATTACGGAGGGGGCTGGGGGGCATAAGGACTGGAGCACCCTGGGCTAAGGACAGGGGAGAGGGGTCTGCTGGTGGGGGACGCTGATTGAGGTCAAAGAAGGAGGGGCTCCCGGAGGACACGAAGAATTCTCCGAGGGAGTGGAGTAAGGATGACAAACTGACGGGAGACAAAGAGAAGGGTCTATGCGGGGGGGCTGAGGAGGGGTTCATCCCTGCGAGGGAAAGGGGGGTCCTGGGAAGGGACAAAACCCGGAGGCCTCCCGGAAGGGGGGTGTCCAGGTGGGGACAGGATCTTCCTGGGGAGGACAAAAGGGGTTTTCCTGAGGACGCCGAGGAGATGGGGCTCCTGGGGGCGGGGTGGGTCCCCTGGGAGAGTCCAAGGGGACTCCTAGGGGCGCTTCAAAGAGTAAATGAAGAAGGGCATTTCCTAGCGGAAGTAACAAGGGGACGCCTTTCGAGGAAGACAAGGAAACGGGGTCTCCTGGAAGAGCAAGGGGTCTTCCAGCAAGAGAGGGCGGTTGCCACGGAGACGGGGCGGGGCCTCGAGGGCGTGCGGGCCAGGAGGGGCGGGACCACGCGCGGTGACGTCTCTGCGTCGGGGCGGGGCGTGACTTGACGTCACAGCCTCGCGCCCAGTGGTGTCCGAAGAGGGAGAGCGGCGGCGCGCGTCTCCGGCGACTCCGGCGGCGGCCCCAGAGCGCGAGGCGGCTCGGCCCCGGAGGAGGCGCGGGCAGCGGCGCGAGCTCGCCGAAGGAGGCACGAGCGGTCCAGCATAACCGGTCGGAAGGAGGGCGCGTGCGGCCGAGCCTCGCCGAGGGGACCCTTCAGCGCGAGCCGAGGCGGCCTGACACCGGAGACTCCTTTCCCGGTGCCAGCCGGCCCCGCCCTCCTGCCTCCCGGGCCAATCGGGCTGGGAGCGCGCTAGCCTGCCTCCCCGAACCCACCAATCGCAGGCGTCATCCTCCGCCCGCCAATCCCGGCCAGACAGGTGCGAAGCCCGACGCGACTGGGGCCAATCGGCGGCAGGTCCGGGCCGGGACTCTCGGCCAATGAGGAGGCGGCCTGGGAGCGCCGAGTGACGTGCGCCCTCGCCAATCCCAAGTGCGAACCGCGGGCTCTTCCTGGCGGCGCGCCTATCAGAACGCGCGC
>CM053601.1:189657945-189685516 GCA_028646575.1 Pseudocheirus occidentalis | reverse complement strand
TCTCTCTCTCTCTCTCTCTCTCTCCTTCCCCCCACTCTCTCTCCTGTTTCTAGCTCTCTTCTCTCTCCCTCCTCTCTTTCTCTCCATTACTCTCTCGTCCTCGTCACTCAAACGAGGCAACTTCAGAGGCGTTGTCAGCTCCTCAGTTTCCCTCACTCTACAGATCCGATCACTGGCCAAATCTTATAGATTCTGCCCCACCAGCATCTCTTGCTTCTGCTCCTTCTCTCCACTCCCTCTGCCCCCATGGTGGCTCAGGACTGCATCCCCTCTCCCTTGCAGTATTAGAGCAGCCTTCCAGTTGGCTTCCCTGCCCCACTTCTCTCTTCTTTCCAATCTCTCCTGCACAGAGTTGCCAACATTACCTTTCTAAAGCACAAATCTAAAGATGGATCTCCTCTGCTCAAGAATGCCCAGGGACTCCCTACTGCCTTTAAGGAAAACAAACCAGTCGTCCCTGGGATGCAGCTGCCTCAGCCTCCCTCTCCAGCTTTGTTCCCATTCTCTGCCTTCACACACCCTACAATCCATCCACACTTTACTACTCTTGCCCTCTGTCCCTTTGGGCCGTGCTGCTCCCTCCTGACCTCTGCCTCTTAGCATCTCCATCCTCCAAGGCTCCACTCAAGTTCTGCGGTCCGCTGGAACCCTTCGGGATCCATGATTGGCTCGTGTTATGCCCCACCCCCACAACTTGCACTGGCGCTGGGAAGAACGAGTCCCCAGATGGGATTCTGTGGGCAATCCTGCAGGCAGCTGTCTTCCTAATGCTAGCTCTAGAGTCCTGGCCAGCGTGCTCCCCGGAGGCCGCTAGAGGGCGCCACAGTGCACAGATTGCTTGGCCCAGAGTCAAGAAGACCAGAATTTCAGTGCATCAGACTGTGAATTATCTGTGTGACCCTGGGCAAGTCACCAGACCGCTATCTGCCTCAGTCTCTTCAACTGTACAATGGAGATAACAGCACCTACGTCTAAGTGTTATTGTGAAGCATAAATGCAGGTTCTGTTCCAGACCACTGCAAGAAAGTGAATCTTGCAGCAAAGTAAGTCACACGCATTTTTAGATTTCCAATGCATATAAAAGTCCTGTTTACACGATCCTGTGGGCTATGAAGTGTGCAGTAGTATTATGTCTTTTAAAATCCCAGTGTTTTGTTGTGTAGCCGTGCCCAACTCTTCTGATCCCATTGGAGGTTTTCTTGGCAAAGACACTGGAAGGGTTGGCCATTTCCTTCTCCAGCTCATTCTACAGATTAGGAAACTCAAGCAAACAGGGTGAAGTGACTCGTCCAGGGCCACACAGCTAGTCAGTGTCCGAGACTGCATTTGAACTCACAGCCTCCTGAGTCCAGGCCCAGCGCTCTATCCACTGAGCCACATAGCTGCCCAAATGTTAACCAACACCTGTTTCAAAAGGCTGTCTAATGGAGTGGAGCATATTAGAAGCTGTCACCTCACACAGATGCCAAGAATCATGACCAACTTCTTCCCTAGGATGACAGTTTATTGTCATGAATGTAACTATGTGAAAACATCAGTTCTGAAAAGCAGCCATGACATTTCCCCTCCACCCCTTTCACAGTAGGGCAGGGGTGGGGAACCTTCAGCCTCAGGCCACAGGGGGCCCTCTAGGTCCTCCAGTGCACCCTTTGCATGCAAGCTTCACAGAGCACATCCCCTTCATAAAAGGATTTGTTCCATAAAATGTGGACTCAGTCAAAGGGCCATACCCCAGGACCCAGAAGCCCCAAGGCCAAAGGTTCCCCACCCTCGTGGGAGGGGAGATAGGACCTCTAAACTATCAACTCAGCTTTGCCTCCTACACCCCTTCCCCCACTGCTGGATCCAATGTGGTCATGCAAAGAACTCTGTACAGATAAGAATTTGAGATGCCTGCAGAACATTCAGTTTGAGGAGCTGAGAAGGCAGTTGGTGAATGAGAACTGCCGCTCAAGAGGTGTAGGGGCCCGGTAAGAGAGATGTAGGTGGACGATCAGCAAAGAAACTGAGGAGTGGGCCGAGCAGTGGAAGGAAGACTGGGAGAGAACAGCATCAGGAAAACCTAGAAAGCAGAGAAGATCCTGAAGGGGTAGATCAATGGTCAGGGCTGCTGGGACATCTGGAGGATCAGGGATGAGGAAAGGCCAGTACTGGGGGAGGAGGCAGGAAGCCTTTCCTAAGTACCCGCCGGCCAGTCGTGGTGTTAAGTGCTTTATACAGCCACAGGTACCCGCGATTTATTGGAGGTCTGTGGCAAGGCTGCACTAAGGGTCTGTCAGCACTACTGCCAGCCTCGGGGGTTCACACGGCATCTCAGCATCTCACTGTGGTCCTTCTAACAGTATTCGGAGCTTTTTCATTATTATTGTGTCTTTTATGGTCTGCACTCATTGATGTGATAATTGTAATTGTTTTTGGGTGCTGTGGCTAAGTTAATGGATAAATTCTGTGTATTCTGATTACTCCACTGACCAGCTGCTCCCATCTCTCATCCTCTCCTCCAGCCTTACTATTCCTTGAGCCACAACATTGAAGGCTATGATACAGACTTAATGGATAAGTCAGCGGCAGGGGTGTGAGAGAATTGACTCCAATTTGGAAAGTTCTATTGGGAGTAAAATGCCATCAAACAACATCTCATGCTACAGAGACAGAGCAGAGCCTCCGGGAAGAGATCGGCAATCACTCAAAGGCATGTGTTCTGGCCATCAACACAGAGAAGACTGAGTGGAAAAAAATGTCTCATGCACAGATTTCAATGCGTACTGAAGGTTCATACTAGCATTTGTCTGGTGTTATCTGTACCTGGGACTGACAGCATGGATGGACGCTGAACTGGGCCCAGAGCTGAAAAGGAGAATGAAGGCAGGCTGGGGTTGCCTTCAAGAAAATGCAAAGAATCTTCACTCATTCCCACGCGCGGCTGTAAAGCAAAGGCCCGGCTCTTCCATACAAAAGTTTTAGCAATGTTGCTGTGTGGTAGTAAGATGCAGGACCCTACTGACTCTGCAGAACTAAAGATGATTACCACCCAGATAGCAGTGGAAAGGGACATGGTGGATACGAGAGGAGGCCTCAAGGGATTTGGAGAAAGAACAGGAGTAAAGGATGGGATGGTCACATGGCAAGAGAAAGGGATGCCATAGGGACCGCCTGACTGATGTTGGGAGAGAGAAGAAGGCTTCCATGCCATCCCGTGAAGGAACTTTGGGGAGGATATGGACAAGATATGCCCAGGATGGGCAGCAGCCTTTATCAAGCAATCAAAAACATTTTTAAAGTGCCTACTGTGCCAGACCCTGTGCTAAACACACAAAAAGGGAAGAGACAGTCCTTGCCCACAAGGAGCTTGCAATCTAATGCAGGAGATGCAAGATGCAAGCAAATGCACACAAAGCAAGCTCCAGACAGGACGAAGAGGCAACAATTAACAGAGGGCAGACACGGGAATCACGAAGGGTTAGGGAAGCTTTCCTGTAGAAGGTGGGATTTTAGCCAGGGAAGCCAGCAGTGAGAGATAAGGAGGAAGAACGTGAGGGACAGTCCGAGAAAATACTTGGAGCTGAGAGACAGAGGGTCTTGTTCATGGAACAGCCTGGGGGCTGAATGGAAAAGTCTGTTAGGGAATAAGGTGAAGACGATTGGAAAGGTGAAGGGGACAGGTTAGGAAGGGCTTTGAATGGCGAGCAAAGCAGTTTGTATTTGGTCCTGGAGACAATAAGGACCTCTAGTGGAGTTGCCTGAGGAGGGGGTGTGAGTGACACGGTTGGGTCTGTACTTTAAGGTCACTTTGGTGGCCAAAGCGGGATGGACTGGAGTGGGGGAAGATTGGAGGGGGCCGTGAACTCTCAGACCAATGGGGTCACCCACAGAGGATTACAGACTTAGAAATGGATGGGCCCCTGTTGTTGAGTCACAGCTGACTCTTCAAGACCCCACCGACCACAGCAGCCAGTAGTTTGTCCTGTTTTCTTGGCAAAAATCCTGGTGTGATTTGCTATTTCCTTCTTAAGGCAAACAGAGGTTAAGTGACTTGCCCAGGGTCACACAGCTAGTCCGTCAGTATCTGAGGCTAGATTTGAACTTCAGTCTTTCTGAGCCCTGGGGGTCCTCACTCTATCCACTGAGCCACCCAGCACTCTTAAGAAACTTATCCAGCCTCCTTTTATAGGAGGCTGAAGTGCATAAAGAAGCCATCTAGCCAGAGTCGTATAGCTACTAAGTGACAAGGCAGGATTTGATGCCCTAACCATTATGCTAAGCTGATTGATCTTCATTTGAGTAAAAAATGTTTTAACTGAAAGGGAAGGGGAGCAAGGAAAAAAAAAACCCTCTTATACAAGGTGGTTATAAAGTCCTTGTGCAGTGTCAAACTTGGATTCGTGACTCAGTGGATAGAGAGCACTGAGCCTGGAGTCAGAGAGACCCAACTTCAAGCAATCTCAGACACTGACTAGCTGTGTGACCCTGGGTGAGTCACTGAACCTGTTTGCGTCAGTTTCCTCTAGTGTAAGATGGGGACAATAACAGCATCTACCTCTCAGGGTTATCGTGAGAATGACACAACATCGGTAAAATGCGAGCACGTAGTAGGTTCTGTGTAGCACACAGCAGGTGCTACATAAATGCTGATTCCCTCCCCCAAGGCGCTAGTTCTAGCGCCTGGAAACAGCATGTGGAAGTGCATTACTCGTCTAAATTTGAGGTGGTTGTTTCTTTTCATAAACGCATTCGTGAAACGATCGAACTGAACGTGGCCTGGATGACGGCTGGAAGAGGCTGCGAGGGTAAGGGTGAAAATCGAGGGAAGCGGCGGCAGAGATTCCCCCCCCCTCCCCATTGATGGATCCCCGGGCCCACGCCCTCAGGCGCCCACACGCCAAAGCACCAGAGCCCACAGTTAGGAGGCAGGGAGGCTCGCCCCGCTCCAAAGCCAAGCCCCAAGATGCGGGCGGCTGCTGCCCGCCGCTGCCCGAGATCGGCCTTAGGCTCGCGGGGCGCACAGCCTCCAGCCAGTCACTGCCCCGCCCCATTTTCGGATGAGGACATCGAGGTGCGATAGGTTTAGTGAGCGGCCCAAGCTCACACGGGTGTGGCACGCGGCCTTAGTCGTCTGCTCGGAACCAGAAAAACTGTGGGGCGAGCCGCAGAGAGGAAGGCTGCAGCTCGATGCCAAGAATCTTCCTCAAAAACAATCTGAGCCTTCCCCAGGACAGGTAGTGAGCTCCCCATCACCAGACGTCTTCGAGCTAGATGCAGGTGGAGTGGGGGTGGCAGTTTATGGTGGTCGGGCTAGATTAAAAAGCCTCCTGCTTGGAGATTCTGTGACCCGGGCTCCCTTTTCACACACAGAGATACTGCCCGCCCCTCGGCCTCAGAGAACGAAAGAACTAGCGGAGGTGGGGGGGGTGGTGTGTGTGTGTGTGTGTGTGTGTGTGTGTGTATGTGTGTGTGTGTGTGTGTGTGTGTGCAGGAAGGCTCCATCTGCGCATGTGCCAATCAGCTGGCTTCTACCCTCAGTAAAGATGGCGTCTCCGGAAGTTGCCCAAACTGCGGTTCCGGAAGCTTGTCAAAACGAAGCGTTTCCGTAAGTTGCCGAGATTGTCCGGAAGCTTCCGAGAGGAGTGCATCGGAAAAGCAGGATGGCTGACTTGGTTAAGAAGCTGCGAGCGGAGGGCATCGAGAAGCGGGTTGTACAGGAGGGGACCGGGGAGCTGCCCGACTTCCAGGACGGGACCAAGGTACGGCTCCGCTCCCGCTAGCCGCCGCCCCGCGGGCCCGCTATGCGAGCGGGGCGGGGGGAGGACCCGGAGCGGGCAGCTGCGCAGCCTCGGGGCGCCCCGTTGGCCCGCGACCCCAGCACTCACGTGCTCTCCGGTCCTGATTGGCCGGGGTTTGCTTCGAGGGCGGGTCCGGGCGTGTCGGCCCCGCCCCCCGTCCTTTAGCGCTGCCCCAGCGGTTCTGGGCGTAGCCAGTCCTTTGCCGCGTAGCGCCACCTTGCGGCCGGGCAGGAGGCCTCGCCCGGTGCGAGGCGTTGGAGGGGACTGCTTCGAGGCTCCGCTCTGACCCGGGACCTTGCTGTGTGTCCCCTCTGGTCCTAGATCTGGGAGGTGTGGAGTAACTGGGCTGAAGGGGGAGGGGAGCCCTGGGCCAGCCGGGCCTCAGTTTCCTGGTCCGTACAATGGGAATGGGAGCCGCCCCCTCTGCCTGGGGATGGGGGGCGCCCCGGACTGACGTTGGTATTGCAGGGGGGGGAGGGCGGGACTGGGTTGCCCCGTGGGGCCCCTCGGCTCCGGGGCGGTCCTGACGGGCTGGCCCCCCAGGCCACCTTCCATTTCCGGACCCTGCGCAGCGACGACGAAGAGGGGGCTGTCATCGATGACAGCCGCCAGCGGGGGAAGCCCATGGAGCTCATTCTGGGCAAGCAGTTCAAGTTACCCGTGTGGGAGTCGATCGTGCGCACCATGCGTCCGGGCGAGGTGGCCGAATTCCTCTGTGATGTCAAGGTGAGGCCCCGCCCCTCGCAGGCCCCCCCCCCCCCCCCCCCCCGTGTGACCCTGGTCAGACCGAGCTGGGGCGGGCACCTGGGGTGGAACCTCACCGTCAGTGTTTGGTGGGGGTGGTCTGGGGCCCTCTGCCCCCCGAAGCATGGCGCCCCCCCCACCGGGAGCTTGTCATAGAATCTCAGGGAGGGCAGCAGGATGGCCCAGCTGGGGGCTGCACAGAAATCCCCTTTGGAGAGCCTCCCCCCACCATCCCAGTGGGGACCGGGTCATCACTGGGAAGTTTCTTCCTACTATGGAGCTTGAATTTTGTCATTTTGCGACCTCCCCCGCTCCAGGCCAAGCAGAACAAGGGGGATGCCTCTCCAGGACTCCAAGGACTCTCCAGGCCCCTTAACTGGTCTTTCTCTGGACTGCTCCCTGTAATGTAGAGCCCAGAGATGAGCTCCCCATTCCAGACCTGGTCTGGTCAGGGCAGGGGACAACTCTAAGTCCATATCAGATCTCCCTCTGGATGTGCTGATCCGGTTAGCTCCTTTGGCTGCCCCTCCCTCCCTTCCCCCTTTTCTGGGAGGTTGAGGGGGAAGTACCCTCAGTAGGCATGTTAGGGATGCTCCATCTCTGGCCAGGTATCCTCCAGCAGCTGGAGGGATAGAGAAACCTCCATTTGGGAGGCTGAGGACCTGCCTCCACTGAACTGGGGAGGGGGCTGGAGATCGTCCTGCCTACCTGACCATCATTTGGGGAACTGGGGAGTGACTCGAGAGCCCTCTGCTCTGACAGCCAGGGTTCTCATGTTCTCTGTTCAGCTTTCATAGACAGAGCCCTTTCCAGGATTTTTGCCCAGGATCCTTTGAAATGGAGTATAATTCAGGGTAGAACTGTGTGGGTCAGAAGTTGGGAAAGGCCAAGATGCATTGAGTACCTCCTAGCTGTGCTGGACTCTGGCCTGCCCTCTGGGGAGGGCAAAGAGGTCTCTGTGGGCCAAGTAGAATTTGAGGCAGCCTTGGGAGAGAGTTAGATTTTGGCGTGGATGGGTGAGGGTCATCCAGCCTGGGTGGTGAGAATGGTGTCCACATCCAGGTGCACAGGTGCTGGGACCTGTTGGAAGCAGTGGGACATGAGCTGGGAGAGGCCTGGGGCAAATCAGGGAAGGGCCCTGGGCACAACTCACAGAGCCCTGACCTAGGATGCACCAGGTGCCCTTGGTGCCAGTGCCCTGTGTGTCCTCAACACTTGACTCTACCACCCTGGGCCTGTTTCTTCCTCTGTAAAAGGAGGCTTTCTAAGGCCCCTCCCAGCCCTGACATCCCCTGTTCTAAGGGCCCTCCCAGCCTCGACATTCCATGTTCTGTGTTCTAAGCTCCCTTCCAGCTTTAAAACCTCATTCTCTCTCATCCTACAGCACGTGGTCCTGTATCCGTTGGTATCCAAAAGTCTGCGTAACATTGCCGCAGGCAAGGATCCCCTGGAGGGCCAGCGGCATTGCTGCGGCATTGCCCAGATGCAAGAGCACAGCTCCCTGGGCCACGCTGACCTGGATGAGCTGCAGCAGCGCCCCCAGCCCCTCATCTTCCACATAGAAATGATCAAGGTGAAGGTCAAGGGGAGGTCCTGCAGCGGCTGGGTGTCCCTGGTCCAGCCTTGGGTTCCCAGAGGGGAGGCTCCAGTAATGAGTACCCATGCCCAGCATCCTCCTCTGGTACCTCGCTGCACCAGAGTCCCAGCTAATATCCGTGCCAGCCTCAGCAGGCTGGCGCCACCTAATAGGCCAGGTACCTGGGTCTGGGGCTCCTGGACCAGCTTTGCTCAGAGCCAAGGGGTCCTCAGCCCCAGCAGTTCCCAAAGACCATCTTTGAGTAGCAACTTGCACCAGGGGAATGAGTGTTCTCCTGATGAAATCCCAGCCTCTTGGGAGAAGAGCAGCCCACTGGGACATTGTGCTTTATGTCTTCGGGTCCTCAAAAAAGTAGCGCAGGGAAGGCCTTGTAACCTTAGCCCCATTTTGTAGGCTAGGACACCGAGCCTCCCTCCGTGTTCAACTGAGCAACCACTGAGCTTCCTCGGTGTCCAGCACTGTGCTAGGGTCTGGGCAGACCCTGGGGAAGGTCCTACATTCCATCTGGGGGGACGAGTCTGTACAGAGTGAGCACAGGCATCTGGGGAGGAGGGAGCGAGCAGGGAAGGCTTCATATGAGAGGTGGGCTGAGCTAGGCAGGGAGGGGAAGGGCAACAAGGACACCCCTCAAGGTCTGTGCAAAGGTGTGGAGGTAGAAGATGCCATGTCCTGTGCAGATAATGGCACAAAGGCCTGTTTGACCAGGCTTGGGGTACATGAAGGAGAGTGTGTCTACTGGGCTGGAAAGGCAGCTGGAGGGAAGGGCACCTAGCGCCAAACAGGGCAGCTGCTGCTTGGTCTTGGGGGTACTAGGGATCCCTGGAAGGTGGGGGTCACTGAGCAGTAGAGTGACCTTGTCAGACCTCTGCGAGGAGGGCCAAAGGGTCAAGTGGGAAGACCTCTGGTTTAAATTCTGCCTTAAGGTGTCCTACTGTATAAAATGGGGGGGGGGTGTACAAGATGATTGCCAAGGGCTCCCCCCAGCTCTGCTGTTTTATATTCTAAGGCCCTCCCAGTTCTGATGTTCTGTGTTCTCAGGCTCCCCAGCTCTAAAAGCCCATGTTCTATGTTCTAGGGCCTCCTCCCAGCTCTGATATTTTCTGTTCTAAGCCCTGCCCAACCCCCTCGACTCCCCCCAATAATTCTCCTCAGTAATTCTAGGAGCCAAAGGGAGTTTGACGATGGAAGGGCCTTATCCATGGGGATGCCCTCGCCCTCTTGGGGGCTTCTTGTTGACCCAGCAGCTGAAGCGGCTATGACGCCCTCCCAAGGTGTGATCCTGCTCCCTGTGCCCACAGGTCGAGGCCCCTGGTACCTACCAGCAGGACCCGTGGGCCATGAGTGACGAAGAGAAGATGAAGGCAGTGCCACTCATCCATGAGGAAGGCAACCGCCTGTACCGGGAGGGGCGCATCAAGGAGGCCTCCATCAAGTACTATGATGCCATCGCCTGCCTCAAGAACCTGCAGATGAAGGTGGGGGCCGGAGAGGGGGCCGGGGCCGGGGCCTCGGCCTCTGCCCCCCAGGCCCTGGCCTGACCTGCCCTTCTCTCCACTGCCCAGGAGCAGCCGGGCTCTGCGGACTGGATTCAGCTGGACCTGCAGATCACGCCGCTGCTGCTCAACTATTGCCAGTGCAAGCTGGTGGCCCAGGAGTATTATGAGGTGCTGGACCACTGCTCCACCATCCTCAACAAGTATGAGGGTGAGTGCCAGGCTCAGGGAACCCTGCTCCAGGCTGCTGCTTCCACCCTGGGCAATCCGGGGCCCCCTGCCCTCCTTCCCCTTTTGTGGCCCTGCGGCCCCCTCCCACCCGCATGGCACACTGCCTTCTCTGTCCCCTGACTGGCAGTGGAAAGTGAACACTGGGTTTGGACCCAAATCCCAGCTCTGTTCCCTAAGGTGTGTCTTTAGGAAGACCCCTTTTCTCTGTCAGCATTTACCTCTCGTGGGTGAGGGCAGAGAGGAGGGGTTCCCTTAAGTCTCCAAGGCCTCCCCTCTCCCCCCCTTCTCTCACAGACAACGTGAAGGCCTATTTCAAGCGGGGCAAGGCCCACGCGGCAGTGTGGAATGCCCGGGAGGCCCAGGCTGACTTTGCCAAAGTGCTCCAGCTGCAGCCAGCGCTGGGCCCGGTGGTGAGCCGTGAGCTGCGCGACCTCCAGCACCGGCTGCGCCAAAAGGACCTGGAGGACAAGGCCCGTTTTCAGGGCATCTTCTCTCCGTGACCGGCCCTCCCCCTGTGCCTGCCCCTGTATAAATGTTGTATATTTATCTGCCCGCCTGAGTCCTTGCTCCTCTGTGGGGTCCCACAGCCCTGCTGCTGGCTGATGTGTGACCTTGGCCTTCTCTGGCTCCTCCTGGCCTTTGCCCTGGGGATTCCCGAGGGCCTGGTGGAGATACCCCACGGGCTTCTTGCTCTCTCAGGGATGTGGACCCTTGGGTCTAAGAGGAGAGACTGTGGCCCTGCCTCTAGTGCTGCCCGGGAGGGCTTAGGCTAGACACTGTCCTTCCTTCCGTGGTCCTCAGTTTCTCCCTTGTGCTCTCAGGTACCGTCTCCTAGGTCCCTCCACCCCCTGACACTTCCCAGAAGGAGGCCTGCCTGGCTGGGAGCTGAGCAGGACAGTGGAGAGGTGGGGGGAGTCAAAGGATTTGGGTTCAAATCCCTGCTCAGCCGCACACTAGCTGTGTGACCATGGCTAAGTCCTTTCCCTTCCCTTCCTTCTTCTGAAGGAGACTTGTAGGCTCCCTTCCCATGGACCCAGGGCGAGAAGCTGGAATGAGGCCCCAGGGTGGGGGAGCCCCAAGTGCAGGCACCACAGAGTGCAGGACGCCAGGCTTGGGGTTGGGGTTTAATGTTCACAGTTTCACATGGAAGCCTCAGGGGCTTCTGTCCCTGCCCTCCTCTGCCCTCTCCCCAGGGCCCGTCCCCTCACATTAAAGGGATTTGTAACACATTGATGGGGAATGGAAGGACACAGAAAGGGGCCAAGCTGGGGGGCAGCTGGGGTGGGCACAGGAGCCAGCCCCCCTCCCTTCTGGGGGTAGGCTGGGGGGATTGTCAGTAAATAAACCCTTCTCTTGGCAGTGGCCCCGGGGGGACCTCAGGCCAGTCACTCCTCAGTGTCCAGCTTTAGGCTGACGCTCCGGGCCTTGGCCCGGGCCAGGGTGGTGGGCGGTGTCCCTGGCCCCTCCCAATCGGCCTGACTGGGCCCTCGGGAGCGGAGCAGTTGGCTCTGTTTTCGGAGAAAGTCCACGGGAGCTGCCCCGTAACTGCTCTTGGCCAGCCCTGTCCTTGGCGGGGCCTGGGGGGCATGAGGGTGGGCGCCTGCTTCCAGCTGGGCCAGGTGGGCCACGTAGCCTTCGGACAAGAACTGTGGGGAAACAAGTTTCTTTAGGTGGGGCCAGCCAAGAGGACCCAGGAGCCCTCAGTCAGGGCGTTGGCCTAGGGGGAATGCATTTATTAAGTGCCTCCTGGGTTCCTGGCACTGGATCAAGGTCTTACAGTTATCCTCACAACAAACCTGAGCAATAGGTGCTATTAGCCCCACATTAGAGTGGAAACTGAGGTAGATAGGTGACTTGCTCAGGGCCACACAAGTGGCCTCTGAGGCTGAATTTGAACTTGGGTCTTTTTTGCCTCCAGGCCCCTGGGCCACATCACTGCCTCCAGGGGAAGGCTGTTCCTCCATGGCCACTGGCTTACCTGGCATTGGGCCTGAAGCTTGCGAACCGCTCGGCCTACGATGTAGGTCTGGTTGGGAGGGAGCCCCAGGGCCCCGTAAACAGCCACATCCTTGGGGGAGCCGTAGCCGGCCACAATATTCAGCTCCACCTGTAGTCCAAGGGAGGAGACCGGCCTGTGTAACTGACCCATGCTCTGGGAAGCCCCAGCGTGGGAAGGGGTTTGCCTGGGCCCCCCCAGCTGGGAAGCATTCTGGGCAGGATCAGAACCCAGGGCCTCACCTCCTGCACCAGGCTCTGCAGGAACACGGCCTTCTGCCGCAGGGGGTCGTGGGTGAGGCCGTCGCAGAAGGAGACAACCCCGTGGGGGAAGTTGTGCTGGGAGAGCCAGGCGACCACACGGTGCTTCTGCATGTCAGGCCGGCCCGTCACGTACACAATCAGGTAGCCAGAGTCTTGCCAGTGTCTGCGGGAGCAGTGACCACAACTCATGTGACCTTCAGAATGACCCTATGAAGCAATCTCCCCCTTTTACAAATGGCAGAGACCCAGAAAGGGGGTGACTTTCCTGGGGTCACCCTGAGAGTAAATGTCTACAGCGGAATTTCAGCCCTGGCCTCTGTGACTGCCAAGGAGCAGGGGTGGGGGTGGGTGGGAAGGAGAGGGAGGCAGGGAAGGAGGACGCTCGAACCTGACCACATCCACGGCTCCGGCCCTCACTTTGGGGTCACTGCCCATGATGGAGACACTGGCGGTGAAGGATCCATCAATGCTAAACACCACAGCCTCGGTGCCACGGGCCACCACGGTCAGGCAGCATTCAGCATGAGTGTGATCCCCCCTGCGCAGGTGGGCACAAAGACCCTGGGTGGGAGGCCCGTGGGGACTGTACCTCTCTGTCCCTCTGGGCGCCGGCCTTCCCCTGGCCCACTCTGGCCCTTTACCTGACCACCATCCGGACGGGGTAGACGCCAATGCCCAGGGAGCGCTCTGGAGGCACGGGGAAGGTGAGCCGCCCAGAGCTGTTGGTCACCTCAGTGCCAAAGTGAATCCACTTGCCAGAGAGGGGCTGGGTCATGATATAGACATCCACCTGGAATGCAGGGGAACGGGTGGATCCGGGGGCCTTTGGACACCCTGAGGCTGACATGTCGGGGTCCTCTAGCCCATAGACAGCAGAGCTGGAGTTGGAATGGGGGCCTCCCCACTACTCTTCTCCCCTGCCCGGAAGGACAATCTCAGAGAGTGACCCCAAGTTCTGTGATCTGGACACGTGGGGCCCACCCCGCAGGGCGCTGACCTTCTCTCCGGTCAGCGTCACCACATCCAGGGGCCCGTACATAAAGCGCCCACTCAGCACCTGTGGCCGACCCTCACACACAATGATGTCACTGGCCCGGTGATTGGAGGTCACATTCTGCAGGCAGAGGAAGGAGAGGCTGTGGTGAAAACTGAACCAGGAGGAGGGGAGCAGGGCGGGTGGGAAGAGGGGTGCCGTACCCGAATCTTGACCTGGGTCCTCCTCCTCTGCCACTTTTCCCGAGGGAAGGCTGGGCTGTAGATGGACGGCTCCTCACATTCAGCCAGCTGGGGCCGCTCCTTCTCGATGACCTGGGGGTAGGGGTGAGGGCTTAGCCCTTATCTCCCTCCCAAAGGCCAGACCTAAAGCCTACCCCAACATGGGGTGACACTGGGCAAACCACCAGCCTTTGGGCCTCCCCATTTACAGTGAGACTGCCCTGCCCAACCAGCTGCTGTCCAAGGTCCAAAGTCTCTGCCCATCTATGTCTTGGGGCTGTCCCAGGCCTGACATTCCACATCCTAGGACCTAAGGGCCCTCCCAGCTCTGCTGTTCATTCTGTAAATTGAAGGCTCTTCTCTGGACTTGGGGGTCACCATGTGCAAAAAGGAGCAGTTTGGACCAGGGAGAGTCATAAGTTAACGTCCCTTTGAGTTTTCCCAGCTGCCCCAGACCCCCTCTCCTACAGAGTCACAGTCCAGCGGTCAGTTCCCTGGCTCCCCTCCCCTCCCCTGCTCTCCCCTCCCTCCCCTTCCCACCTGGCGCAAAATGAAGGCCACCACGTCGGCAGACTCCCAGTAGCTGGCGTGGAAGAGGTGGGGCAGCGTCACCGTAGGGAAGGCCGTGAGAGCCTCAGGGCAGTACAGGGAATAGTCTACCCGCTTGGTCCCCCACCAACGCTCCAGGACTGTGGGCCACAAAACCAATCAAAGCTCCTTCCAGCCCTGGGCCCGACCCCAGCCCTCTGGGCATGCACGGCTCCCTCCCTGCCCGCTTCCTACCCTGGGCACACTCACTTCTGACCACCTCGCTGGCTGTGCTGGGAGCACCCGCGGGGGCCGGGGGCTCAGACCCAAGCTCACTGCCCCGCCAGAAGCCACCGCTGGCCGATGTGGGGGTGGATGGCACCGTCATCTCCAGTTCCTCCAAGAAGAGGCCTGAATGGGTCTGTAAGGTGTCAGCTGGCGAGGGCACAGAGGGGCACGGGTATGAGGCAGCTCCAGAGTCTCCCTCCCAGCGGCAGCCCCAGGAATGATTCTGTCTGTGCAGGCGCTGGCTACTGAGTGGACCTGAACTCAGGACTCCTCCCCGCCTCTAAGCCAAAATAGGACCTCAGCCCTCGGGGAGGCAGGGTGGGATGGCGCAGGGCTGGGAGTCCCTTCCCATCTCTGGGTCTCAGTTTATCAACATGTAAAATGGACCAGGGGAAAGAATTCTGCACTTGGAGTCAGAAGCCTGGACTGTGATCCTTAGTCTGCCTCTTAACTGGCTGACCAAGTCATGGGAGTTTGACCGGCCTCAGTCTCTGCCTCCGTGAAACGGGGACAACAGAAACTATGCCAGCAGCTTCCCAGGACATGACTCCATGTAACCAACATCCCAGAGGCCGGAGGAAGCCCTCAGAGCCAGGGAGGGAAAGGCCTTGCCCAGGGTCCCCCAGACAGGATTTGAACCCAAGCTCTTTGTGGACAAGTGCCATGCTCCTTCCTCTCAGAAGGCTCCTTGCCCCTTCTCTGTGTCCCTAATACTCAGCCCCGTGCCTGGCAGACAATAGGTGCTTAATAAATGTGTGTTGACTGAATGACCGCACACATGTGCACAGAGCCTTGTACAATGCATGGTACAGGGACAATGCAGACACACATGATGTGCTCACCCATGCAGATGCACCCCCCGCTCCACCCCCCCCACCCCATGCACCCCCCACTCACTCCATCCCCCCCACACTCCACCCCCCCCACCCCACATACCCATGCACCCACCACTTTCTCTTTTCATCCAGGACCATCCCAACCCACCAGCAGCCCAGGGGTAGATCCTGACTGGGGCTCATGAGTGGGGGGGTCGAGGTGCCCCCTAGAACTCCAGAAGCACATGCCAGGTGGTCACCTTGTCTCTTCCCCTCCCCAGACTTTGGCAAGGGACCACAGCCCTCTCTTCTACTCCCCATGACCTGGCCGAGCCTTACCTAATAACAGAGAGGTGCCATCTCCCAGGGGGAATTTCTGATAGCGGGGCACGGTGAGGGGGGCAATGGCCTGGAACTTGGGGGCCAGCAGGGGCTCCAGGCGGGAGGCACAGGGGTCAGCAGCATGAAAGAGGTTGTATATTTGCTCACAGGCCGGGCGCATCTGGGCCACTGGGGCAAGGAGAGAAGTGGCAGGGGAGCCCTTAGGGAGCCGGGATGGCCAGGCAGGAATCCACGTTATGTGTCCCTTTTCACAGAGGGGAGGGAGTGGGGAGCACCCCAGCCCCAGGCAGGCCGAAGTGACTGGTGCTTCAGGGGGCGGCTTCCGTGGCCAGTGTGGACAAGACTTAGGGGGAGGTTTCACAGGCTTCAGGAGGTGGACTGGTATTCTGGGGTAGACAGTTGACCCCTAGCTCGACTCAGCCACCTTCCTCCCCATTGCCCCAGCTTGACCCCTCACCCTCCAGGGCGGGCATCACGGTCTTGCGGAGGGCTAGCACCAGGCCCAGGGGCGAGCCAAAGAGGAAGAAGCCAGACACCTTGAAGTCAAGGCGGGTGGGGCCATCCGTGACCTCTGGGGCTGGGCAGGAGACGGTGCTCCCCCGCCGGGGCTCTGCTGGGGATGTGCCAGCCTGCAGGCTGGTCAGTAGGGAGGCAAGTAGGGGGAGAAAGGAGGGTGGTGACAACGTGGTGGGTGAGGAGAGCACATGACCTATCCAGGCTGACCACATAGTGCCCCTCTTTACACATTCCACTAGCATGACCCCGTAGCTGTGTCTCAATCATGCCCCTTCTCCTCTCCAGGTCTTTGCCTAGGCTGGTCCCAATGCCTGGCATGCCCTCCCTTCTCACCTCAGTGTCTTAGATTTCCTAGCCCCTCCCTCCAGCTGCTTTGTCTTTACTCGGCATTTCCCTCAACTGAATGGGAGAAAGGAGCGCTTGCTTTTTGTGTTCTTGGCCACTTACTAAATTCTTTCCAATAAATTAATGAAATCACATCTAAGGCTTTTAAGCCACAGAGGCCTCAGAGGCTGCCTAATCCAATCCCCTCCTTTAACAGACGAGGAACTGAGGTCCAGAGACTTCATGGAGCTTGTCCAAGATCCAGCTAGGAAAGGGAAGAGCTAATATTTGAACCCAGGCCTCACACTTCAAATCCAAGCATCTGTCTATACCCCCAGGCTCCAAGGGATGGGGGGGGGGTAGGGGGAGAGAAGCTGCTGGGTCTGGAGAGCTTGGAGACACTAACCTGCCGGGAGAGGACAGGGAGTCAGGCTCTGGGGCCGCACCATCGCTGGGCACGCGCTGGGCAGAGAGAGATCCGGGCTCAGGGCTGGCCCGGCCCAGAGCCTCCACGCTGTCAGCTAGCGGATCCCGTCCCGGGCCCTGCTCTGGGCTCAGCAGCTCATTGTTCTGGAAGGAGGGAGCCGTCCCTCAGTTAGGGTCTCTTAGCATGGGATGGGGTGGCAGAGGGGCCACACTGTGGGCAGTGCCCATGTCTCCCTCCTGTGCCCCAGGAGCATCGTACCATTTAGAATGGAATGTGGAGGGCCATCAGAGGAAGGAGGGAAAAGAGGGAAGGAGGGAGGAGGAGAGGGAGGGAGGGGAGAGAGGAGAGACGGAGGAGGGAGGGAGGAAGGAAAGAGGAAGGGGAAAAGGGGAAAGAGAAGGGATTAGGAAAGGAGGGAGGAGGGCAGCCCCCACACACTGACCATGCTGCCCCGGCGGCTGCTGCCCAGGCTCCCCGTGCTGACATTGGCGCTGTAACACAGGGCATCAAAGCCCAGGATGCCTCCGACGCCATCTCCGATCAGCACGACCTGAGAGGAGCAGATGGTGCCTGAGCCAGAGGTCCTGGGGTCCCCCAGCCCCCAATATGAGTGCTTTTCTTGCTCAGCTGCTGGTCCTCCCCAGGGATGCCATCTGCCCCCCAGGTACCTTTCTCAAAGGGTGTAAGGGGATTGGGGGCAAGGTGGGGGCAGGGGAGGGTGAACTGCTCTTGGGGCCACAATAATCGGCTCCAAAGAGGCTCATGGGAGTGTTAATGGGGGGCAGAGGAGAAGGAAAATGGTGGCCAAGAGACAGGTGGCAGGCCACCTGGAGGAAAGTAGAGCGCTCCTGCCTAAGGAGGCATCTACACTGCAGGCCTGGACCCTGGTCAGGCTGCTGCTGCAGTATTAGGCACCACTCTGGGCTGGTGGATGTCCCAGCTAAGGGGACTCGGCCAGGATGTGGACGAGGCAAGTGGCTTTAGGCTGGGAAGTTGCCCTCTGGGACTCACTTGGGTGTTGGGAGATAGGACAGTGGTGCCAAGTATTTCTCATGTGTGAGAGGACGCACTCTCTAGTGCACCCCAACAAGGGCCCTCCAGGAATGGCATGGCCCCTTCCACTGTGGGACAGCTCTGGGTATTACAAGGCTCTTCCCAACACCTAGCCTCTACTGGCTTCTTTTTATTTTCCCCTCAAGGCTCCTGGGTGGCTCTGGGGCCAATGGCCCCTCCACAGCTCATATTTCCAATCCTTGGAGACTGAAGGTCTGTGCACCCTGCCTGCCCGCCCCCCTCACGGCCTTTCACACCCCAAGTTGCCCCTTCCATAGTCCCTAGCTCATTCACAGCCTTCCCAGAATGTGGCTCCAAGACTCCCCAGGAAATCCCCTCTTCTCTTACCAATTCACTGGTCTCCCCTGGCCTTCCCTGAGTTAGATGCATGAAATCCGTGTTTCTAACCCTGTCCCAGCACATCCTATTTACCTCTCCTAAATTCCCTCTCCTGTCTTCCAGCCCATGGGATTTGGGGTGGAGGTGGGATGCAGACCATCTTCCAGCACAGCTGTTCCGCTAAGCCTAGTGTCCCCCAACCCATCCAGTCATCCCTCTGAGACAGAACTAGACTTGCCCAAGGTCACCCAGCCAGGCCACCACAGAGTAATACTGCCTTGCAGGTTCTTTTTCCTTCCCCTCCCCCATCTCTCCTCCATGCCTCCTGGCCCTGCATCCTTCCTGCTTTCCTGGCACCTCCCAACCCTGGTGCCCCTCTCAAGGGCCCCTGACCTGCCCACAGAAGCCGGTCCCCTCTGGTGAGCGCAGGAAGGCAGCATAGGCCTGGTTGGTGCGGGTGATAACAGTAGCCACGGCCCCTTGGTAGCGAGAGGAGGAGGTGGCCAGCAGGGGCAGGGCGGCCAATGGGATGTGGTCTTGGGAGCGAGAAAGGCTATCCCCATCGTGGCTGTAGGGACTTAGGCTGTGAGGAGAGGACAGCCAGGGTTGGTGGCAAGAGGTCAGAATCCAGAGCATCGCCCTCTCCCCAGTCCCCCCCCCCCGAACCTTTCCTTCCTCACTGGATACAAGACAGATTTTTGCCCACCTTCCTGTTTCCCCCCAGCTGATCTCCCATCATTCCTCCCATGCCTTCCCCTCAGCCCGCCCAGAGGGGTACTTGGAGACGAGGGCATAAGCAGCAGCGCAGATGGGAGGGCAGGGCACCAGGCGCAGCGCCACATGGCCCAGGGCCTCAGGGAAGTGTACGCGAGTGATGGCATCGAAGGCTGCACTCAGGGTCTGCACATCGGCCTGCTTGGAATCCACATCTCCTGGACCGGAGTCCAGAATGTTCCCGCTGTGCAGGATGAGGAAGAGGGCGTGCACGGCACAGGCCTCAGGACCCAGGTCCCCAGACCCCAGACCCTGGAATAAGGACCAAAGCGTCAGCAGACGAGGCCACAAAATGTACCTAGGGCTGAGGACGTGCAGGAGAGGGGAAGATGCCCCTTCAGTGGGCCTGCTGGTGACTTCCTCTTTTAAATAACTACTTTAGCTATGGAGAGGCAAGTGTAGTGTGGGAGGCAGAGAGCCCACTGGTCTCGGAGCCAGGACGACCTCTCTGACCCCAGGCAAGCCACCTGGCATTCAGTGGTCTTAGTGCCAATCTGCCTTGGCAGAGGAGGTCCCTCATTCAGGAGCTTCCTAGAACAGCGACTTCATGGGCTCAATCCTTATGCTTGCCTTTAATGAGGTGCTAATCTCTGGTTTTTCATCTGCGCTATCAGCCCCCTCCAAATCTAAGACCCTGAGGTAAAGGCCTGGCTGCACCACCCTCGTTACAGTTCTGTGTGACACACACATCTGTGGTCAGAAATGGGCTGAAAGGGTTCCTACTCTTCCCAGAGGGGCGGTGAGGAGACAGGGCTTCACCAGGGGCAGCTCCGGGAGGGAGGCTGACTCACCTCAGAGTCCCTGGATGTTCCTGCCCCATTTTCTTCGCTCTTGGTGACCTCAGCCCCAGGGTCTGCAGGGTCTGCAGGAGGAGGCCCGTGAGGGCACAGGCAGCAGACATTACTCCTCCCTCCCCCCCCCCCCCACATAAACACACCTTTTCCTTTCCAACAAAGGAAGGAGCCTAGCCACGTGGAGCTGGGGCAGGGAAGGGAGGAGAGATGTGGCTTGACACACAGGAGCCAGGTGGGGTCCCCACCCACTCCTCAGATTGCCAGCCCAGAGCCTTTGGAAGCAGGGCAGGGGGGCTCAGCTGAGCAAGGCTCTCTCCAAGGGTCAAGGTCAGCATCAGTGCCGGGAGTAGCCCAGACACCTCAGCCAAGGCTAAGGAAAGGCTCAAGGTGCTTACCCGAAGCCCCTGCGGCCACAGCTGGGGAGGTAAATGTGTCAATGAAGTCATTGGAGTTCCACTTGGTCATCTCCTTGGGGAAGACATCCTCATTGTCTGAGAAGCCCTCTGCAGAGGAGGAGACCAGCACCAGGGGCCGGGAGCAGAGTGAGTGGGGGGAGTCAGAGTGAGGAGGGGGAGTCAGAGTGAGGAGCAGGGAGTCAGAGTGAGGAGAGAGAGGTGGGGAGCAGAGTGAGGAGGGGGAGTCAGAGTGAGGAGGGGGAGGTGGGGAGCAGAGTGAGGAGGAGGGGAGCAGAATGAGGGAGCTGGGCAGCAAAGGGGCAAGGAGAAGTTCCTGACAGAAACTTGCCTCCAATCCCCCTCCCCCTTCCCAGGGCCAACACCACCACCTCCAGGGAGCCCCATTGGACCTCTGGGGATTGTGCAGGACAGTCGTCTGTGTATTGTTCACTCCTGACTGGAAGCTGCAGGAAAGCAGGCACTGAGACCTGATCTCACCTGTGGTATGTATGTACCCCAGGGTCAGGCACAGAGTCCTTCACATAGTCCCTAACCTCCTGGCTTTGATCGAGCAGCTCTCTCTGCCCTGAAAGCCCGCCCTGCCTGGTGCTTCAGGCTGCTAGGGCTCATCCCCTCCAGCTGATGGTCTTGTGCCCTTGTGTCTGTGTGGGGATATTCCCTAGACCTTTTGACCCAGGGGAATAGCAGCTGCTAAGTGCACTGGCTGCGTGAGAGTGTTTGTCTTCCTGGCCCCTAGCCTTGTGCTTGGCACATGGTAGGGGCTCCTCATAAATGCTTGGAGGAAAGGAGAGGAGGAGAGGGAGGAGAGAGTGAAGGAATGAGAGGAGCGAGGAAGGAAGGAATGTTAGAAGGGAGGGAGGAAGAAGGAAGGAAGGGAGTGAAGGAGGGAGGAAGAGAAGGAGGGAGGGAGGAAGAGAGGAAAGAGGGAGGGAGGGAGGCAGAGAGGAAGGAGGGAGGGAAGGAGAGAGGGAAGGAGGAGGGGAGGAAAGAGGGAAGGAGGGAAAAAGGAACAGAGGAAGAAACATACCATGTGCATCAAAGAACTCATCCTCTGAGCTGTTCTCTGAGTCCCGGGCAATGTTCTGCATCCTCCACTCAGACAAGCTCTGTGGGGACACCCCCCCTGCAAGGGCCCCCTCGTCACTGTGGAGGCCTGAGCTCACAGCCCCAGCCCTTGCCCTAGCCAGATCCTGCCAAAGAATCCTAGGGTTAAAGCGGGAGGACACGGAGAGAGGTCTGGAGATATTTTACAAAGGAGGAGCCTGAGTCAGGAGAAAGGGCTCGCAGCTTTGGTCGGCTCTTTCCCAGCCACCCTGGCGCCTGCTCCCGTGGCTCTCACTGAGCATCACTGAGGGTCCCCTGCCTGAGCCCTGTTCCCCCTCCCTCCCTCGGCCTCCCAGGCTCGGTCGGCCTTCCCCTCCCCCACCTCACCTCCGTGCTGGGAGGAGTAGGAGGATCGGGGGGATGAAGACCATTGTTTGGAGAAGCTGTCGGTGTCCGGGGAAGCATCGGCCACTGCGGGACTCTCGGCCCCCTCGGGACTCCCTGCTTGGCTCGCATCCGCCCGGCCCTCCACCCCTGGCTTCGCTGTGGACTCTGCGCCTTCCCCCTCGGGTGTGGTGCACTTGGCCATCTTTCTGGCCAGCATGCGGGCCGTTTCCTCCTCCAGAGCCCGGATGTCCGCCATGCTGAGTTCGGTCCATTCATCCTGCCAGCACCAGGCCTGGCGGTGGGCTCGAAGCATCACCCTCCGTAGACCTGGGAGGGAAGAGCCCAGGCCTGAGCTGGGGCAGGACAGGGCACCAGAGGGCCCCAGGGCTGGGAGCAGGTGGGGAGGTGGACAGGGCCAGGGGGCCACTGGGCAGGAGCAGAGGCCCCCCAGGGCAGCGCCCACTAGGGAGCGCAGGGATCCTTTCCCTTTGCGCGTCCGCGCGACCCTCACCGACATCATGGATGAACTGTTCGATCTTGGCCTGCATGCCCCAGTAGCGGAATTCCACCTTGCAGAGCTTATAGGCACACATCAGGGGGCCCGACTGAGCAGCCAGCCGTGCCCAGTCATCCCCGAGGGGCCCCCGGCCCGTCTTGGCGGAGCGGTACAGCCTTGGGTCCTCCTCAGCCTTGTACTCTCCGGGTGCCACGGCATCGCGGACAATGTCGATGGTGTCTGGGGGCAAGGCAAAACTGAAGCCTCCTGGGACACCCCGCGGGGATCCCGGGAGGGCTTGAGAGCCACTTAACCCAACCTCCATTTTACAGATGAGGAAACTGAGGTCCAAAGGGTTCATAAACAGCAGAGCAGAGCACTGGAATCCCTTGCATCATAGGGCCTGCCCCAGGAACCCCACTTCCCCTGCTCTCAGTGGCTTCCTCCCATTCATTCTCCCAAACCCATAACCAATACAAGGACAAGGTTCTTTATGCTTAGTTGGGTTTGAGGATTTTGGTCTGTAGAGGCAATTCCTGGTATGGAAACTCCCTCCTTGCCTGATCTTGGCAAGCGCTCTTCAGCAAAGAGAGATGCCCAGGGCCCCTGAGAGTGAAGTGACTGAGTGAGGATGGGCCAGGCCAAAGACCCAGAAAATGAAGGAGTGGCCCAAGGTCACACAGCTGGGCCCTCCCCCAGCTCATACCCAGGATGCGCTGCCTTCTCTCGGCCCCACTCAAGTTGAAGACGTTGGGCTGCTGACCCCCATCAGGCCGGTAGAAGGTTTCTATTTCAATGGAGAATTTCTCAACAAAGGGGCAGGTGTAGCTATGGGAGGGCCAGAGCCAGGTTCAGAGTCAGGGCTGTCAACATCCATGCCCTGCAGCTCAGCATTCCCCAGGTCCCCTGTGTAGCCTCCTCCAGCTCCCATCCACCCCCTGCAGCCCAGCATCCCTGGCTGGGACTAGGCCCGGCTCCCCCGTGTCCCAAAGGATGCCCTCCTGGCTGGCTGCCCCTTCCCCTGAGCCTCACCGAGTCCTGGTGTAAGGGTAGGCATTCCAGGACTCCTCTTCCACCTGCAGGGCGGCCTTGGGCAGCAGGGCCCGGAACCACCCCGGGATATGGGAGCCCACGTGGTAGACTTTGTGGGTGTACTGCCCGCTGCCCCCTGGGCCATCTTCATAGGGCCTGTTGGCCAAGATTTCCACCCCACTGCCCTCACCGCTAGACTCTTCTCGGCTCTTCTTCTGCAAAGGCCCAGGAGGTCAGGTCAGGGGCCAGTGACCCGGGCACTGCTCTCCCTTGGGGCTCCACAGTCATTCTCTTCCCCCCCCCCCCATCCCATCCAGCCGCCTCCAAACCCAGGCAGCCTCGGCCCCCTCCCCCATCCTCTTCCTCCCTCTCTCTCTGGCACTGCCTCCCCGACTCAGAACCTCCCTCCCCCATCCCCGGGCTGCTCTGCAATCCCCCTTCACCTTTCCCGGGCTCTCCTCCCCCTCCTTCTTCCTCTCTCTGGGGTCTCCCCTTCCTCATGACATCCCTTCCTCCCTCTCCTTTCACCCTCGAGCCTATGATTTCCATCCCCACCTTCTGCTCTTCCACTCCACGGCCCAGCCCCTCCACCGTGGGAGCCAGGACACCCTCCCCTTCCCCCTTCCTCTCTTGGTCGTCCCCTCGCCCCCCGCCCCCGCCTCCCCAGGCCAGCTCGGCCGGGCCCCACCTGGATCATGTACAGCTGGGCCACCTGGTACTCTTCCAGGCTCATGGGCAGGAGGATGTGGTATTCCTTGATCAGCATGGTGCCCGGCTGCCCGCTGCCCGGCCGGCAGAGACGGTGCCCGCCTGCCTCACCTCGCCTCCCCTCCTGGCTTGGGATCGGGGCGCGCCCGTCAGGGCTGGGGCGAGCTCAGGGTGTCCGGTCCCTCAGCTCGGGGAGGAGCCCGGCCCTGGCCCCGGCCGCCCTGTGCTTCCCCGCAGCCCCCCAACCCCATCGCCTGGCCCGGCCCCGGCCCCGCGCCCGTCCCCCGCATGGAGGAGGAGAGGGGAGCCAGGAGAACCTAGGAGCAGCGAGCACAGGACCGGGGAGACGAGTGAGGAGAGGTGGGAGGAGGGAGGGGCGGGGAGGCGGGCGGAGAAGGGAGGAGGCAGGAGGAGGGAGGAGAGAAGGAAGAAGGATGGGGCCGAGCGCGGCCGCCGGCCTGCTGCAGGAGGCAGGAGGCAGGAGGGGCAGCCGCCTCCCGCCTCCCTCGCTCCCAGGCTGGGGCGCAAACCGAGCTCCCTCTGACCTCCTTTCAAACGCCACCGCCGAGGGCCTCCCTCCTCCCCCCGTTGCCGCGGCAACCGAGTGCTGACGCGTCCAGCCCTGGGGGGGCCGAGCCAGCCCAGCCAGCCCGCGGCTCATGTCAGCCCCCCTTCCCCCCAACCCTGTCCGACACTCTTCCCCTCCAACTCCAACCCCCCCGCACCCCCAACACTCCTCTTCTTCCCATCGCGCCTCATCGTCCTTTCTCTCCTAGGTCCTGACGTCCCTGCCGTCTGCCTTCCTCCCCCCTCCCCCCGCCCCGTCTCCAACCCCCAGGCCCCCCACTCCCGCATCCCTCATCTTTCCTGTAGGTCTCTTATTCCTCTCCTCTCAGCGCTTCTCTCCCCAGTCCCCGACCTACTACTCCCTCTCTCCATTTTCCCAGCCTCTGCGTCCTTTCCCCTTTCTGTGCCCCTCCTCCATTCTCCCCTCTCCCTTCCCCCACCTTCCCCATTACATCTTCTTCTTCCCCTTTACCCCAAATCTTCCTCTCCTGTCCTTACATCTCTCCCTCCTCTCCTTCCCTCCACCTGCTACTACAGCTCACCCTTATCCCCAAACCTCCAGCATCTCCTTTACTCTCCCCAGATCTTGTCACCCCCAGGACCCTGGAGTGGTAAGGGGAGGGCAGGGGCGAAGGGAATCCCCAGCCCTCCCCTGCGGTTCCCCTCCAGTGCCCCACCTCCTTCCAAGCTCTCTTCATCCCCCTTTCTCCATCCTTCTCTGTTCCTGGGTGGCCTCTTCTGCCTCAAACCTTGTTTCCTTCACTCTGTGCTGTTCCTGGATGAGGCCACCGGGCAGATAAGAGCTCTCTGAAGCAGCAACCTCAAGGATCTCTTTCCCCAACCTCTCCCCACCCCCAAAAGAGCAGTCCAAATTCAGGACCCCTTTGAATCCTACCTCCTAGGCCTCCCTGAATTTCCTTGGGACCAGCAAGGCTCCATCGCAGCAGCATTTTGCTGCTGTGGCCCCCCTCAGGGACTCCAGGATTCAATCCTCTTCTGGCCCCATCCCCATTCAGCTGCAGGGATCCAGAGTGGGGAATCTGCCCTCAAGGCCAGTCCTGGCAGTGGGAGGGCCCATGCCTAGCTAGCTACCGGAAGGAGGTAGGAGCCCAGATGGTTTGTAAACCTTCCAGAAGGGGAAGTGATGTGGGCTGCCTTGGGCCTGGTCCCTGGAGCTAGATGGCACAAAACCAGGGACCCTTTCCTGCTCTCCCCTGTGCCATGGCCTGAAGGGCCACATTTCTGTCAGCACACCCCCCCCCCCCCAATGACACAGTGATTGTGGTACCTCAACCAAGTCACCTCCCTTCTGCCAGTTTTTCTTGAGTGGCCATCTTAGCTTGACTGACCCAAGTCCCTTCCTGCTCTGTGTTCCCCTTTCTAGTGGCTGGAGCCCAATGACATCCACCTTTCTGAAAGGATGACACATGGCCCCCATCCCTGCTCCTTTCCCAGCAGTCGAGTAAACACGTCCATTAACCACATCCCTTGCCCATCCCCAGTCCCCATCTAGGCCCATAGGTGGCCCTCTGGCCCTCCCCTCCCTTTATCTCTTTTACACCCGTGCCTCTGCCTGGGTCTAACGATGCCCAGTGGCAGGGCTAAGAGTCCCATTTCTCTGCCAGGGCTCTGGGAAGAAAAGGCTTCAGCCAAGTCTCTCCGCCCGCCCCACCCTCAGCACAGAGGGGCAAGTGCCCAAACCTGCCTTATCGTCTCAGGCTCTGGGCCAGAGTGGCTAGACAGCCCAGCTGTCAATCACCCAGAGACACAGACCTAGCCCGAGCCAGGCTCCTGAGGGAGGGACCGATGGCCTGGGTTACATCTTCTCAACAGTATTGGCAAGCTGCCAGGCCCATCCCTCAGACAGGCTGTGGGGGCTATGGAAGGACTGTCTCTCTGTGGTAACCCCACCAACCCACGACTGTCCTTAGTGTTTCTGTCGTCCAAGGGCCCTCACTGGGCAAAGGGACTTTCAGTTTGGCTTTGAAGAGGGCCCTCTGCAGCTCCACCCTGGAACCTTGCCTTGGGCAGGCCAGGAGCTCGAAGGGCATGTCTCCCAAAGGAGGCAGGGCCTGGACTCTCCATCTCTCTAGGCCAAGTAGCCCAAAGGGGCCTGAAGCAGTCACCTACCACTTGATGACCTCTTCTTGGCTCAGAGACCATTGGAGTACATCAAGATTTGGAACCTGATGGACCCATCTAGCCCACCCCCTCATTTTATAGACAGGGAAAGAGCCCCTGAGAAGGGAGCTGACTTTCCCAAGGTCATCCAAGTTGTCAGCAAGAGAGCTGGGATTGGAACCCAAGTCTTCTCACCCCAGACTGGAGTAGGCTCACATAGGCTCACACCTAATGCTCCTTCCATCCTGGAGTGTCCAGGAAGGATGGCAGATATGGGATGTCACCCATCTGAATGACTGCCCTTGGGGCCCCTGCCCACCCCAGCCTCAGCCAGCTCCCTCTGGCCCTGCCGGCCCACAGCCAGCCAGCCAGCCATGTCCGCAGAGAACAACTCCAAATCTCCTTTTATTTATAGAAAAAGAGCATTTTAGTAAAAGACGCTGAGAAAAGGCACCACCTCGAGCAGCCCAGAGGCAGGGCTGGGAGGTGGCAGGTGCCAGGGAGGGCCCAGCCAGAAGAGGGAGGAGTTCCAGCACAGGACAGAGGGGGTGGGGGCCGAAGGTCAGTACTGTGCTGGGGGTGGGAAGGATGGCCTGGGCCAAGGACTCTCCAACACCCACTGGCTACAGGGCGACTGAGGGAGGCCTAGAGGCATCAGGTCTGCTGCTTCTGACTGGCACTGGCTCCAGGTTCTCCCATCCCACACTGTGTAGCTGTCAGTCACAGGATGGGAGAAGGTCGGGAAGAGAAGAAGGGCACAAGGGGAAGGGCTCTGCTCCAAAAGGCGATGCAAAGAGGTGGGAAGGTCCATAGGGCAGAGGGGACGGCGTCCTGTTACGTGCGGGCATTGCGCTCTGTCTCTGCCAGGCATTCTCTGACCAGTGCCCGGGCATGGATGATACCTCGCTTCAGTCGTTCCATGGCGCTCTTGCTGCCAGCGTAGGTGGGCCGGATCTCCTTGCCCATCTCTTCGATGACGGAGAGCAGGTCTGTATAGGTGCTCTGGGAGCCCTGGGAGCCAGGGGGCTTCATAGCCTGCACATAGCCCATGGAAGGAGGCCCGAAGTCATTGAAGAGGGGGCGGAAGGGGGCAGCGGCTCCAGGGACTGAGCCCGATGGGGAGGGGACACTCGTGGCTGAAGGGATGGGAGTCCCGGGCCCCTGCGCGCTGGAGCCGCTCGTGCTGGTCGGCGCAGGAGCGATAGGTTTGTAGGACATTCCCAACTCTTCGGGAGGGCGGGGACCAGTCGACTCTCCCCCGGATTGGCCGAGCCGCTGAGG
>CM053601.1:189612643-189657445 GCA_028646575.1 Pseudocheirus occidentalis | reverse complement strand
CTGCTCCTGCTGGAAGCCTCATCCTTATTGACAAGCAGCAGCCCAGGAGGTGACTATGACAGTAGCTTTTACACCCAATCTCCAGAGACACCCAAGGTCGCACAGCTGGGGAATGTCAGAGCCCAAAGTTGCCTCCAACTGTCCAGCTTCTAGCCTAGAACTTTCTCTCCTGGCCCAGATAAGACTGGGAAGGGTAACATTGTATCCAAAGATGCTCAGACCCAGACCTCGAGTGTTAAACAACCTAGTCCTTCCCATATCAACTTTTCCACCCACCTATGAGCTCCTCCTCCTCCAGAGGTGGCAAGGGGCCGCACCTCTGATGTCTGGTGTATTTCCCAATGTGCCTAGGCCAGTCTGGACACATTACTGGTGCTCAATAAATGCTTACACGTGCTAGACAGACTGAAGATGCCTGGAAAACTTTCTTTTGTTTGTTCTGGGATAAAAAGGAATCATAATCCCGGGCACCCTCAGAGTCTCCTTGGGGGCTGCATGGGTGCTACCAGCCTGGCTCCCAGAGGAGTGCCCTCAGGGGAGTAGACCCCCTCTAGTCCTTCCTCACCCTCCTGGTGAGTCTTGAGGTTGACACAAGACTGACTCCTTTGGAGCCTACCCGTCACAAATTACCAGG
Source organism: Pseudocheirus occidentalis (assembly GCA_028646575.1). Lineage (NCBI taxonomy): Eukaryota > Metazoa > Chordata > Mammalia > Diprotodontia > Pseudocheiridae > Pseudocheirus > Pseudocheirus occidentalis. Next base: position 189,656,811 of record CM053601.1, on the reverse strand, counting down.
AGACAGATGGCTCAGAACAAAACTGACTTTTACTTTATATCAGAGTATCATAGAACACAGAGTGTCCCGGCTGGGAGGGGCTTTAGAACGTAGAACACGGAATGTTCTGGCTCAGTGAGAACGAAGACCACGGGAATCAGTGTTGGCTCCTACCACAGGATCATTGCTGAAGGAATGAAGGCTATTTAATCTAGAAAATAGAAGCCTCAGGGTGAGCATGGACCATTCCACCCAGCTTCCCCAAGCTTCCTAGCTTACCAAAAGGACTTAGCTTTGTTCTGCTTGACCCCAGAGGCCAAAACTAGGAATAGCACGGGAAGAAGTTACAAGAAAGGGAAGATTTGAACTTGACATCAGAAAGAAATGTATGAACCTAGGGAAGTCACCCCAAGTGGGATGGGCTGCTCCCGACTGTGAGAGGCCTTCAGGGGAGGCCAGGCAGCTCATTCAAGAGGATTTCTGTACCAATAGGGATGGCACCCAACATCCCCAAAGATCCTTTCCAGCTCTGAATTTCAGGGATTCCCTCATCCTGAGTCTTTCCAGCTCTTGGCGTCATTGGAAATTGGAAAAGAGGTTCCAGGGAGGTGGCTGGCCTGCCTTGGACCCTTCCTTCACCCAGCCATTCAAAGCTCTAGAGCAGGCTCACATTCCCCTAGCAGGCTCTCCCAAGCTCTAATCTTTCTCGTTCTTCCATCTCTCTGTCCTCCACTTCCAACACAAACACCAACCAATATTCCTTAAGGCACCCTTTTATCATGAATTTGGCCAAACCATTCTCCATGTTTCTTTATTTGTGAAATGAGGGGACTGGACTCCATGGCCTCCCAGTGCTAAAGCCATGATCCTAACATCATGCTAGCCCCTGCTCAAGGATCTTGCTGCTAAGAAAGTTCTAACTCCCCAACTCAGGTCTCTCTTACACTAGATTTCATCTTCTACTATTCCCTAACTTTCAGACTCTGCTATAGCCAGACTGGGCCCCTCAGGGACCCTCCCCTTCTGCCCCCCCAAATTCCTGCATGGTCCTGCATCAACCTTTCATTCATATTGTTTCCCCCATCTGGAATACCACACTCTCTCTTATTACTGAAAAAATCTCCACCACCACCACCACCACCACCACCACCACCACCACCACTGCTGTCCTTCAGAACCCACCTAGAATACCATGTCTTCTGGGAAGCCTCAGTATTCTTCACTTTGTTTTGTTTTGTTATTATTTTAATTTTTAAAATTTTAATTTTCACTTTCAAATTCTCTCCCTCCCTCTACCCCTTCCCCCACCTATCCAGAAGGCAAGAAATGCAATGCCCATTATGCATATAAGGTCAATGCAAAACATTTCCACACTAGGCATGTTGCAGGAGGGGAAAAAAGCAAGAAAAATTAAGGAAAGTGGGAAAAAATCTGCACTCAGTATTCAGTTTCTCTCTCTGCAAGGGAACAACATTTTTCATCAAGAGTTCTTTGAAATTGACATAGCTAACTGTCTGGATCAGAATAGCTAAGTCTTTCATAGGTCATCATTGTTACTATGTAACTTTGCTACTGTGAACTCCTGGTTCTGCTTACTTCGCTTTGTATCAGTTCAGGCAAGTCTTCCCAGGTTTTTCTGGACCTATCCCTTCATCATTTCTCATACCACAGTAGTATTCCATCACAATTATATACCACAACGTCTATTCCCCAACTGATGGGCATTCCTTCGATTTTCAATTCATTACCACCTCCAAAAGAGCTGCTTTAAATATTTTTGTACACAGGGGTTTTTCTTTTTCCTTGATCTCTTTGGGATACAGACCTAGTAGTAGTATTGCTGGGTCAAAGGTTATGCACAAGTTTATAGGCCTTTTGGTTTAGTTCCAAATTACTTTCCAGAATGGTTGGATCAATTCACAACTCCACCAACAGGTATGTGTCCCAATTTTCCCACATCTCCAACATTTGTCATTTTCCTTTTCTGTCATATTAGTCAATCTTATAGGTATGAGATAGTATCTTAATTTACATTTCCCTAGTGGGTAGTGGGTTAGAGCAGTTTTTTATATGACTATAGATAACTTTGATTTCTTCTGAAAATTGCCTATTGGTATTCTTTGACCATTTATCAATTAGAGAACAACTTGTATTCTTACAAATTTGACTCAGCTCTCTATATATTTGAGAGATGAAAGCCTCATCATTCTTAATGATTATAATGTAGATGACACAGCTCTCCAGAATAGCAATACAATTAGCAATAGAACTCATCACGGTATTTCATCAATATTTCAAGGCTCTATGATCCTACCCCTGATGCAGATTACAACCCCTAGGTGACCTGGAAGTTGGGTCTTTGAATGTGGATGGAGATAAACCTGTGGGGCTTCAGCCAGCACCCTAATCATCAGCAGAGCCTACTGGGGAGCCTTCCTAATTATCCCGAGCCGGTGCTGATAACACCTTCCACAACCCAGGACCACATTCCTAACAGGCTTTAGGGAGAGGGGTGCTTGAGTGAAAGCTCTCCAAAGGTATGGATGATCTCTTAATTGCCACATCTTCCAAGCCCGTGATATTCTAGCTCCTGTTCCTTTCCAGGCTTCTGACACATTTCAAGCCCCTCCCTCCTATGTACTCTTTGACCCATCGATACTGGCCTGGCTGTTCTGCAAACCAGAGACTCCGTCTCCTGACTGGACTAAGGACATTTTCTCTGGGGGTTCCCCTGCTCAGAAGCTTCTCCCTCATCTCCCCCTCTGGGCTTCTCTGGACTCCTCCAAGTGCCAGCTAAAATCTCACCTTCTCTCCTCCCTCTTAATTCCGGGGTTTCCTCTGTTGATCATTTCCTACTTGGTTTTGATGCAGCATGTTCATGCGCGGTTGTCTCCCTCATTAGATGGTAAGCTCCTGGAGGGCAGGGGCTGACTCTGACCTTTCTTTGCATCCCCAGTGCTTTGCACAATGCCTGGGACATATTTGCTGACTGACTTAATGAACAATGAAGGCGGACGAGCAGGCCAAATAGAGCTTATTACGGGTCCATTTTCTGTGGCTGAGGGCTCATTCTCATCTGTATCTGGCTACCCTACCCATATGGCTTCGGATGAGACAGTGAGGCTGGTGACTCTGCACAGCCTGCCTCACTTAAATCCACTTCACTTGCATGTCATGGCATCACCTCCCTGATGAACTCTCTAAGAGAACATAGGAAACAACCTTTCTGAGTGGAAAATGGGAGGTGCCCCACTGGGAACCCAGCTGGAGCTGGCAAGTTGGGCAACATGGGGTCCATTGACAGGGAGGGGGAAGGAATGTGGAGTGCCTGGCCCAGACACCACAGCTGGGACGGCTTAGCTCCAATTGCATCCCTCTTCCTCCTCTAGGGGGACCAGTTCAGCGCAAGTAGTGGAGCTCTGAATCTCCCTGGGGAGGGGAGAATGGGAAGGGAAGTGGGAGTTGGGATTCTTCCTAGAGGCCCTTAGTGGAGCCATGCTGGGCTCTACCCAGACTTCTCCCAGATTTAGATACTTCCATTCATTCCTTGCTTACCTTTCCCAGGGCAGAATGAGCAGAAATGGAAGCCGGGCAGGAACTAGAAGAATGTCCTTTCCTAGACACTCTCCTCAGACATACTGCAGAATGGGAACCCGAGGGTTCGAGTCTTGGTCCGGCCACCTGGTAGCTGTGGCATCTGGCGCTGGGGGAGGGGCCCTGTTGTTCAGGGTCTCAGTTTCCATTCTCTGGAAGGTCCAGACCTTCCTTCTCCACCCCCCCCCCCCAACCTCTGCACTGGGAATCGGAATCCTCGAGAAGTCCTGCCCCATTCTACCTCACAGTGTGAGCTTAGCCAAGTCTTTTCCCTTCCTTGGGCGTTGGCTTCCCCAGCTGTAAACTGGAGGAGGGGATGTGATTTGAAGGCAGGAAGATATTCTCCACGGTTAGTCCCAATCCAGCTTAAATTATGCTTAAGATTTAGAGCTGGACAGAACTTTAGGTGTTATCTGGCATAAACCCTGGGTTTTACAAATGAGGAAACTGAGGTTCAGAGTAGGGAGCAGACTTGCCCACCTCCTCAAAGTAGAACTAGGGCTTGAACCCAGGCTCCAAATAAAGGATCCCGCGCCCTGAGCCTTAGGGCAACCGGGAGCAGCTTTAGTCCGGTCGGAAAGTGCACAGAGGGGCCCCAGCAATTATCCGGTCTGGGAGGGGCTTGGGCCCTGCCCTCAGCCCCCCCCTTCCCCTTCCCAGAGCCCTCTCCCTTTTGAGCGCCCTCGTCCTCCGATCACTGACGCTAGGATCCTTTAGGAGCCATTCCACAGGCCTGCGGTAGGGGGGAGGGGAATAAGGAATGGGAGAAGGGCCAGACCCCCGAGGCCCCCCGCCCCCAGTCCGGGTACTGCCTCCGGCGCCCCTCAGCCATCCCAGCCCTCCTTCCCTCAGCTCCTCTCCTCCCTGTCCTCTCCTCCAGCGGCCGCCCTCAGACTCCTCCTCTCCTCCTCCTTCTCCCCCTCCTTCCAGGGTAGCCCCTCCTCGTCCCCAGTCTGGCTATGCCTCCGGCACCCCTCCCCCGATCCCAGCCCCTCCTCCTTCTCCAGCCCCCCTTCCCCCTGCTCCTCCCCTCCCAGCCTTCTCCTCCAGCGACCTTCCTCAGACTCCTCCTCCCCCTCCCTCCTTCCCCTCCTTCCAGGGCAGCCCCTCCCAGTCCCCAGTCCGGCTATGTCTCCAGCACCCCTCCCCCAGATCCCAGCCCCTCCTCCGCCGCCCCCAACCTTCCCATGGCTCCTCCCACGGCTCTTCCTCTCCCTGCCCAGATCCTTTCCCCCAGGGGCTGCCCCCAGCCCCCTCCTCCACCACCCAGGCCCCGCCCCAGGCCCGGCCAGGCCCCTCCCCTCCGTCCCTCCTTCCCACTCCCTCTCCCACTCCCTCTCCCCCTCCCCCCCATGGGCATCCTCGGTCACTTCCTGATTCCCGCTTCCTGCTTCTCAGAGTTGGGGATCCAGAGCCGCCGTCGGACTCCCGTGCCGCTGCCCAGCACGAGCGGCGCCCACTTGCCCACCGGTGAGCATGGGCGGGGCAGGGGAGGGGGCGCGGCCGCCCGAGGCAGCCCCTCCTCCCCCCCCTGCCCTGGGACCCCGCGACCTTCCAGGAGCCAGCCTGGGGCGTGGGGTACAGGGGAACCTGGGGCAGGGGAGGGGATCCCCTCCTGCACCCCTCTAGCCAGCAGCGCCCCCATCTCTGCTGATCTATCTTCTGGCACCCCCCCTTCCCACTGCAGCAGCTTCAGCCCTGGCCTAGTTCCTCTGGAGGAGGGAAAGGGGAGACCTCTAGCCCCTCCAGGCCAAGCAGAGAGGGGCCTCACTCATCTAGCTGGGACCAGATCTGGGAGAGGGGCGCTCATCCGAGCAGACATTATGGGAGGTGATGATCGGGAGCCTGGGTCAGGGAGCCTCTGGGAGCTGGAAGGAGGTGATTTAAGGACAGCCCTATTTTCCAAGGCCTTGGGAGGAGATTTCTGGAACACCTCCCCCATCGCCCCCACTCCCATCCCTGCAGACGGGAACAGCTAAACGAAGGCTTCCCAGAGGCCCCCAGGAAGCCACAGACAGCCTTTGGCTTCTCTAACAGGACAGATTTTTCTATCACCTGGGTGGGAAGGAGGCAGAGGGGGCAGTGTCCCCATTTTACAGGAAGGAAAACTGAGGCCCAGAGAGAAGGAAACACGCCTAAAGTCAGAGCCAGTGCTGGAAGCCCAGCGTTCCATGGAATGCCTGCACAAGATGGGGAGGCAGGGGGCTGAGCCTCCCCCCCCCCCCCCCCGCAGTGAATTTGAAATTTCCTTCGCAGCCTCTGTGTCCCCATCTGGAAAATGAAGGGTCTGGACTCAATGAGCCATAAGGTGCCTTAAGGCTGAGAATTTGTCCTCTCTCTAAGGTGCCCAGAGAAGGCCCCTCGTGGCCAGGCACGGAGGTAGAGGGGCACCTAGGTTAATGATGGCTGGGGGGCTGGGAAGCAGGGTTCATTTCTGCTTTTCTTTTGCCAGACATGTCATTCCGCAAAGTGGTCAGACAGAGCAAGTTCCGGCATGTCTTTGGGCAGCCGGTCAAGAATGATCAGTGCTACGAAGATATCCGGGTGTCTCGCGTCACCTGGGACAGCACCTTCTGTGCAGTGAACCCCAAATTCCTGGCCATCATCGTCGAAGCCAGTGGTGGGGGGGCCTTCATGGTGCTTCCTCTGAGCAAGGTGCCTGCATGGGCAGGGGGCTGAGCCCCTTGGGGTTACTTATCAAGGCCATCCTCTGTACCAGGCACAGACAAATAGGAAAGTCCCTGCCCTCAAAGAGATTGCATTCTTCAGGGGGGACCAGTACATGGAGCAGAGAACAGTTAGGAGTATCAAGAGAACCTTGTATGGGAGGTGTCTGCTCCAAAGAGCAGCTGTGGGGAGTGAGTGCATTCCAGGCCAGGGAGACAGCCATTGCAAAAACACCTGGATAGGGGAATAGATGGCCTGTAGTGATTAGGCCAGGTGGACTGACTGGAATGTAGTATAGGAGGGGGAACAATGTAAAATCAGTCTAGAAGAACAGGTTATTGTCTGATGGAGAAGGGCCCTTAACTCAAGACAAGTTTCCATGTGCTCACGAAAGTAATAGGGAGCCCCTAGAGATAATAGGGTGGGGGAGTGCTCTGGTTACTCAGACCAGTTGGTGCTTTAAAGAAATCACTTTAGTAGCTGAGGAAGAGAAGACAGACAAGCAGGGAGGCCAAGTGGGTTTTTTGGTGGGGTTTTGGTCCATGAGTGTTCAAGTCCGAATCACTGGACTGGCCCGAGTTAGGCCTGACCCAGAACACAGGCTCATGCCATGGTCCAGGGGAGAGGTGCTGACGGTCTGAGCTGGGGATGGTGGGAGTGTCCAGAAGGGGAAGGGAGGGGGTTGGATAAACTAGACAGCTGATCAGATGCCTCAGGGGGTGAGGGCAAGTGAAGAGTCAAGAACCCCTGGGACTAGAGAGATTGAGGGTACCTAGCAGAATTAAGGCAGCCAGGAAGCCCAGTGGATAGAGCGCTGGGCCTGGAATCAGGAATACCTACATTCAGATTTGGCCTCAGACACCTATTAGCTGTGTGACCTTGGGCAAGTCACTTCATCCTGTTTGCCTCAGTTTCCTCATCTGTAAAAATGAGCTGGAGAAGGAAATGGTAAACCACTCCAGTATCTTTGCCAAGAAAATCCCAAAAGGGGTCACAAAGAGTTAGATGTGACCGAAAATGACTGAGCAACAGCAGAATTAGGGATGACCATCCCACCCTCTGGAGAGGAGATTAACCATCCCTTGTGTGCGCTCACATGGCTTATCTTGACCTTGAAAAAGAAGAGGGGAGGCAGGCATGTGTTGTGAATCCCATCGCACAGACAAGGGCGTGAAGGCCCAAGCTATGAATTAATTCACCCAAGGTTACCCAGATTGTAACACCCAGAGTGGAGAATTGCTCCTGGTTTGGAGTTGGAGGCCTCAGGATGGGATTGAGCTCCAGAGCTCGCTCTGAGCGGGCTGTGGGCCTGTCGCTGCCTCATTCTGGGGCTCATCATCACGAGAGGTGGCTGAGCTCTCTCAGTTCTAGAGCCTGGGACATGTAGGGGCCCCTCTGACTCTCTCTTTCCTCTCCACCCTGCTCTATGCCTGTAGACAGGGCGCATTGACAAGTCATACCCCACAGTGTGTGGGCACACTGGGCCTGTCCTCGACATTGACTGGTGTCCGCACAATGATGAAGTCATCGCCAGTGGATCTGAAGACTGCACGGTCATGGTGAGGGGCTAGGGGTTTACCCTTGGCTGGCCATGGGGAGAGGGAGGGCACTTGCTCTGGTGGTTTTCCATTAACGCTCACCAACCCACAGGTCTGGCAGATCCCAGAGAACGGCCTGGTGGTGCCCCTGACAGAACCCGTGGTTGTCCTAGAAGGCCATTCCAAGAGAGTGGGCATTGTGACCTGGCATCCGACAGCCCGGAATGTTCTCCTCAGTGCAGGTCTGATCCCCCTCCTGAGGCTGCCCATCAGCTGTTTGAGTCACCCTGGAAAACTTCCCAAGTAGTCACAGATGAACCTACTAGCACCCCTGTGAGGGAGGGGCAGCAAGGTGGACTAGCAGTCAGGTCTGAGTTCAAATCTTCCCTCAGGTGCTTATCTAACTGGGCAAATCACACAATCTCTTGGCCTCATTTCTTCATCTGCAGAATGGGGGTAATACTAGAACCTGCTCCAAGGTTCTCTGAGGCTCCAGGGAGGGGTTTGTTAAGCCTACCATCAGGGGTCTGGGCCCACCACTTCCTCTGACGTCACATTCTTACCCCTTTGTAAAGTGGGGCCTGGGCTCCACAGCCGGCCATCCTGTGACCCCCATTGGCTGCTCCCAGCTCTGTGGTTGTTATCATTAGCAGCTCCCTTAATTAGAAGGGTTGTACTTAATGACTCCATTGCATAATTAAGAGCACTGGGAAGAAGTCATTGTTATTACCCCATTTGCCAGGTAGGATAAGTGAGGGCCCAGAGGAGAGCAATTTCCTCAAAGCCTCACAAGTCAGTGGCAGAGCCTTTTACACATGGTAATGGGCAGGTGTCTGGGCATGAGGAGGACTAACTGGCCAGGTGGTGGCTTTGCAGGCTGTGACAATGTGATACTCATCTGGAATGTGGGAACGGCCGAGGAACTCTACCGCCTGGATGACCTGCACCCCGACCTCATCTACAACATCTCCTGGAACCGCAACGGAAGCCTCTTCTGCTCCGCGTGCAAGGACAAGAGCGTGCGCATCATTGACCCTCGCCGTGGCACCCTGGTGGCGGTATGTATGGACCCTCTCCCGGCCCACTTTGAGAGGAGGTCTGGGCACCATCTTGGAGTCCAGTGAGGGAGAGATTGGAAGCTGGGGTCCTAGTGAGGGGTGAGGAGGTAGTACAAGAGGCAAATGCTGAGGCCTGGCAGAGGATGGCAGGCAAGAGTTGGGGTGCAGGGAGATGATCCTGAGTCTCCAAGGGCCTATGGGAGCAGGCATACGCCCAGGGGAGTCATGGGCTGGGCTCTGATAGACAAAGCCCCAGGGAAGATGGTGGGATGGGGCTCTGAAGCTCCTTGCTGGTAAAGATGGCCAGGCTCTGTGTCCACAGGAACGAGAGAAGGCTCACGAGGGGGCCCGGCCCATGCGGGCCATTTTCCTGGCCAATGGCAAGGTGTTTACCACAGGCTTCAGCCGGATGAGTGAGCGGCAGCTGGCGCTCTGGGACCCGGTAAGCTGAGTCCAGCAGGGGCCAAGGGGGGCACCAGGGCTTCTCAAGGGACAGCCGCAGAGAGCTGAAAGCAAGGTGAGCAGCAGGGGCCTGAATGCTCAGCAAAGGGGGCTAAGGACATGTGCAGGAACCCTAACCCTAATTCCTGAAGAACATAGGACTGAGACCCCAGCATCGTGGAATGCTAGAGGGAACAGAGAACATGGGATATCAACTGGCAGAAGGCATTACTGCACAGGACTTGGGCTTCCAGAGAACAATCAGACCCTAGAATACAGAATGTCAGAGCTTTGAAGGACCTAGAACATAGAATGTCAGGGGTAGGAAGGACCACAGAGCATAGAACAGAGATTGTCAGAGCTGGACTGTAGAGGCTGATTTCATGTTCCATGGCCCTGGAAGGACAGGGATAACAGAACAGGGATCAGGGTGTTTCCCCCACCCACCCACCCCAGACTAATGCCCTCTGTTGCATGGCAGGAGAACCTGGAGGAGCCCATGGCTCTGCAGGAGCTAGACTCAAGCAACGGGGCCCTGCTCCCCTTCTATGACCCTGATACCAACGTCATCTACGTTTGTGGCAAGGTGGGCATAGACAGAGGTGGACACATGGGGAATGGGGAGGGCATAGGGACTGTATGGGAACCTGACATTCCTCAACCCCACCTATTCTCAGGGGGACTCAAGCATCCGCTACTTCGAGATTACAGCTGAGCCCCCCTATATTCACTTCCTGAACACCTTCACCAGCAAGGAGCCTCAGCGGGGCATGGGGCGCATGCCCAAGAGAGGGCTGGATGTGAGCAAGTGTGAGATTGCTAGGTGAGAGGGGCTGGGAGCTTTGTCAAGGGTCAGTCACAGAGAGCTGGGCTGGCCTGGCTGAGTGGATGGGGAGCCTTGACCTAGGTTCACACCCCTTCTCCCCAACTCAGGTTTTACAAACTCCATGAACGGAAGTGTGAACCCATCATCATGACGGTGCCCAGAAAGGTGAGTGGGGCCTCTCCCTCTGGCCTGTGCCTAATTCCCAGGCTCTTGAGCACCCAAAGCCTCAGTCTCTGGGCCTGGTGATGTAGGGGCCGGGCAGGTAACCTGCATGGAGGGGTATCAGGGGAAGGAAATAGGAATGTTCAATCTGGAGTAGAAGACATGGTAGTTGTGCCCAAGGGCTCAGGGAGACAAGACCAGTGTGCCAGTACTGGGGCATCAAGGAGGGGGTCCCCTGTGTCCATGGAAGTCCAGCTTGTCCTTCTTGGCCTCAGAGATACAAGGAGCAGGTGGAGGGAGCTACATTTCTGCTCGATTGACAGACCCAGAATTTGAGAGCCTTCTTCCTCCCAGCCGTCCATCCCCCCCAAGGCAGCTTTTACTGGCTGCAAGTTTCTCGTGACCTTGGGCCTAAATCTGCTCCTTTGTGACTTCCGCTGTTACCCCTGGGGCCAAGGAGAACAAACCTAGTCTTTCCCTAAACCGGCCCTTCAGACAGCAGAATGCAGAGCTCATGTTCCCTAGGCCTTCTCCAGGCTACACATCCATCCTCAGACCCTTGCAGTCAGGCCCTCCTCATGTGACATGGGCGTCACCAGCCTGGACACTCTCCAGCTTACCACAATGGCCTTGCTGGGGCCCCCAGGGATGGTCTCACTTGGGCACAATGTCAGAGCTGTCCCTGGGTGGAACGGCCAGGCTGCCCTAAAGGGAGAGATCCCCTTCCCAAGAGGTCAGATGACTTCCTTGGTGGTGAAGGTTCCTGCCATTTACTGATTGGGCTAGATGCCTCCAGGGTCCCTTCTAACCTGAGAGTGTGGGATTCCCTGAGCTAGGCCTCAAGGGACAGGAGTATTTAGAGGGGGGGGTGGTAATTGTGCTAAGGTATAGGCAAAGGTGCAGAGGTTGGACAGCCCCTGATTCACTGCAGAATCTTTGGAGACGAGATTTCTCCGGGATAGTAAAGAAGCAGACATCCGGGGAAGGGCCAGGCCAAACTGTCTGGACTTTGTCCCATCCTCCCCGGGGAGCTGTCCTGGTGTGCTCAAGGTGGACTCCTGAAATATTGGCTTGAGGGTGCAGACCAGAGGCAGGGAGCCCTATTAAGTTCCCTCAGGAGTCCAGGTGAGGTCTGACAGGGCCTGAGCACCAAGAGGGAGGTCAGAGGGAAAGCTGCCAGTGACCAGGCTTGGGCAGTCCAGTCCTTGGCGAGTTCTGGGGCCCTGAGCCTCAGGGACCAGAGGATGGACTAGAGTTGGGCAGGGAGTCTGGGGACACATGAAGGCCCCAGGAACTGACCACTGGGAGTTCCTTAGGAAGCGAGTGAGAGCAAGTCCTATGGGCTGCAGCTGGTCCCTTATCTGTAATGTGGGGCACAAGCTTCGCAGAGCTCTGGGGGCCTTTCCACCCTCAGTGCTCTGGCTCTTGGGAGGAATCCATCATTCAGTCTAATTCACCCCTTCCTGGGGGAGGGAGAGGGCCATCCTTCCTCCTCCCCCCTTGCCTAGCAGAGGCTCTCCCCTGCCCCCGCAGTCAGACCTGTTTCAGGATGACCTGTACCCAGACACGGCAGGGCCAGAGGCTGCCCTGGAAGCTGAAGAATGGGTAAGTGGGCGGGATGCCGAGCCCCTCCTCATCTCCCTGCGTGAAGCCTATGTGCCCAGCAAGCAGCGGGACCTCAAGGTCAGCCGAAAAAACGTCCTGCATGAGAGCCGGGCAGCCTCAGCTCCCACGCCCACCCGGGCCGGCCCTTCCACTCCTGCTTCCACTGCCAACCTGGTCAGCATCCCCAGCAGCAGCAGCCTCACTGGGCCTGGGGTAGGTACCTGCCTGCCAGCTTGGCCTGCGATCAGCAGCATGGCCAAGCCCCAGAGGCCTACAGGGAAAGGAAATAGGGTCAGAAAATAACTACCAGCCTGCATCTCTTCCCAGACAGGGTGCAGAGGGCCTCAGACTAGGTGGGCAGGGCTCTCGAAGTTTTCCCACAGAGTCTAGTGGAATGGAAACAGTCCCCCTCCATACCAGGCAGCCCTGCCTGGGCCTAACTGGTCCCCTGGTTCCATTGCAGGACTCGGGGAAGCTGGAAGAGGTGACCCGTGAGTTACGGCTGCTCCGGACCCTGGTGAAGGAACAGGGCGAGCGCATTGCCCGTCTTGAAGAACAGCTGGGGCGCATGGAGAATGGGGACATGTAGTGCCCATCCCCTGCCCGCCAGAGCCGGCCCATCCCTCCCCTGCCCCAGATGCCACTGCTAACTCAGCTGGCCGGGGAGCAGGACCTGGCCTGGACCACTTTTGTACTTGTTACCAAGAATGATTTTTTTTATATACTAGGCAAGAACTTCCCGCACCTCCGAGGGACCGTTGCCCCTCCCCCACAGTCCCCAGGCTCCCCCAGACCCAGCTCTCCTGCCCTCAGCTCCCCTGGTGGAAGTTGTGGGGCTGATTATATTTTCATTCCAAATAAAAACGTCTTTCTAAGAACTTGGCCTGGCCTCCCCTTTGCTGTTGGGGGCCAGGGTGGAGGGGAAGCAGAGTAAGGTGGGCAAGGAGCTTGACTACCAGGAAGGGAACGAGCATCCCTGGGCCCTCAGCCCTCCAGTACTCATTGATAAGGGGGCCCTGCCTGCTCCCAGTCAGGGATGCTCAGAGTTCATGGATCTCAGGTCATCCCCACTCTCTACGTCAGCCTCTGCCTATCAATTGGCTCGTTCCCTCTGCCCACAAACATGTCCTTGTTTCTTGCATCCTTTAATTTGTTTATTCAACCATAGCTCTCCTCTCTTGTGGTGAACTCTTGGAGACAGTTTTCTACACTCACCAACTTCCTCCTCTCCCTCCTGAACCCCCAGCTGAACCTTTGCCCTCTGGGGTGCCTCTGGGTTTGGCAGACACTGCCCTCTCCTGGGTCTTGTCCTGCCTTTCTCAGCTCCCTCAGTCTCTGGGGGAATCTTCATGCCCCAGTAACCAAGGGGGCCCTGGCCCAGTGCCCACCTTCCACCAAGCCATCTGGCTTGCTGACCTCATCAGCTCCTGGGCTTCACAGATCACCTCTGCTGATCATTCCAGCTTTTCACCAGCTGCATCTTGGGCATCTCAGACTGGGCATCCTGTTGGCAGCATTTCAAATTGAACCTGTCCATAACAGAATGCTTTGCCATCCCTTCAATGCTCCCCTCAGCCCAATGGGACGGGCACCACCACAGTGTCTGGCACCCTTGCTCAAAACCCAGCTGTCAGCCCAGACTCCTGCCTCCCACTCTTCCACATGTCCAAACTGGGGGCCAGTTTCTGACTGAAGTCAGACCCCATCCCTCACTGGGCACCTGGACTATTGTGACATCCTGCAGCCCTGCCTCCCTGCACCCCTCCACTCAGCAGCCACTGATTTTCCTGAATCTCCAATCTGACAGTGTCTCACACCCCCCCCCCCAATGAACTCTAGTGGCTCCCTATTATGTTCAGGATCAGACAGAAAACTCTAAAATCCTTCCTGCTTTTCCCAGCACTCTACGCTGACCTGTTACAGATGCTTCACCTCCCACCTTGGGCCTTGGCACCAGCTGTCTGCCTACACCTCAGCCTCCTGGCTTCTTCCACTTCCTGCACTTCCCCGTCCCACCCCAAGTCTTCCCTCTGGGATCCCAGATATCTTAAATGCACATAGCTTGCTCACTGTTCCCCTCATTAGGATGTGAGCTCCTTAAGGGCAGGGATGGTGTTTCTGCCTAATTGTGTATCCCCAGAACTTAGGAAATTCATACTAAATGTCAACCGGCCCCCCGCCCATGTCCCAAGGCCCTGAGCTGCAGGGTTTAAGATGTCGGTCAAGAGAAGGGTAACCAGGTAACCACCCCCCCACCCCTCCCACCCCCTGCCTGATGTGCATGGCCTCCCTCAGTTCTTCCCCAGCACTGGGCCCCTGCCTGCTTCAGGGTGGGGGTGGGCAAAAGACAGGAAGCCGGAAGCCCCAGTCTAACCCAGGTCACAGGCCCTACCTCCTTCACCCGGTCTGCCCACCCCAGGCTGTTTCATATCCAGAGCTACAAACAGCAGAGTAGCCAGGGCCCAGTTCATAGACCAGAGGGCCAGATGGTAAGTTGGGGGGAACACTGGAGAAGGGGAAGTGGGCATAAATGCTCCAGGTCCCAAGGTCAGGTGGCTGGGCCAGCCAACTCCAGAGATGGACCAGGCCAACCACTGCTGCACCCTCTGTGGGTTCCGCCTCCCTGATCTCCATCTCTTAGGACAACCCAACCTTGGAGTTCACAAGTGTTGGGAACTCCCAGCACTTGCCCTGAAGCTTAGAGGGTTAGCAAGCTGTCTGGGGCAGTCAGAGAGGAAGGGACTCACCCAAGGTCACAGCCAGAAAGGGGCACAAGCAGACATGAACCCCAGTTCTCCTCAGGTTATCTATCCACAAGGCCTGGTGCCTCTCCCACGGTCTAGATGCCAGAGTTGGACCCAAATGGTTCACAGAGGATAGAGGGAAGCCAGAGCAAAGAGGTGGCAGCCAGAGCAGAGGGGTGGCGGCCAGCAGCCCAGGGCCCATTGAGGGTGGGGAAGTGAGGGGCCAGAAATGAATACTTTTAGCTCTCTGCTCACCCTCCATGAGCCTCCACCTGCTTTGTTCCAACCGCAAGCTTCCTCTGACAGAGAAGGCAGTAGCAGCAGAAGCAGGGCAGGCAGTGGAGGCCTCAGTTACATGCCTAGGGGTTCCCCCTCCCCCAGGTGTTTTCGGGGAGGATGGGAGGGGAGGACATGCCAAGCAGATAGCTCAGAGAAAGACCCCCTGGGGCTGTGCTCCAGGGCAGAGGGCCCCATGACACCATCTCTGGGGAGCCCTCCAAAGGTTAGGGACAGGCTGGACTTCACCCTTGGAGAAGAGGGGCTCCCTCCTGGATCACATTCTAGTCCAGAAAAGCCCTCTCACACTCTCCCTGTCACTAGACTTTTTACAGATGAAGAAACTGCAGGTCAGAGTGGACTTGCTTTGTTCAGTAGCTAGCAAGGGCCAGAACTGGGGACTGGAACCTGGTCTTCCCAGGCTAGGGCTCTTCTCCCAAGCTGAGTTCAAGGAACAGGTGTGTGTGTGTGTGTGGTGGTGGGGGGGGGGGGCAACCAGGTTGGCCTAGATACATGAGGAGCTTCCACCCTGGCCAGAGGTGAACATCCACACATCCCAAAGTCATGGAATACTGCGGAAACCTCTGTCCAAGGCACTTTTCCACCTCATCTCAGCCTCACAAGACTCTGGTGTGGTGATATCATTCCCATTCTACAGATGAGAAAACTAAAGCTAAGTTAGGGAGGTGAACAGCCTCACAGCAAGTCGGTGGTAGGGATGTGGCTAGAACTCCAGCCCTCACACATCTGTAGATAGATGGGGCCTCCTGGTAAGCCCCAGGTAGCCAGGCCTGGAGGCTGGAGCCGGGTATCTTTTCTCTGCTGCTTTCCCTGCAGACGGAGCTTCTCCATTTTTTCCCCTCCCCTCTGTCCAGGCTCTGTCCCGGCTCACAAGCCTGCTGGTGCTGATAGCTCTGCCAGGGGCACTGGGCTCCGAGGAAAGCGGCTCCCATAGCTCTGTCACCGTGTGCCTGCTGCTGCTGCTGCTGCTGATCCTGATGGTGGGTTTGGCCCTGGCATGGTACCACCTTAGCCGGGAATCGGGGGGCTACTACCACCCTACCCGCCTGGGCACCTCCCTGTGGAGCCAGGCCCGCCGGCTGCTGCGGGCCACAGGGATGGCCCGGTGGCTCGGAGGGTCAGCCATTGAAGAGCTTCAGGACAGCATGGAAAAGCAGGAAGACGAGGAGGAAGAGGAGGAGGAGGAGGAGGAGGAGGAGGAGGAGGAAGACGGAGAGCCAGAGGGTGAGAAAGAGCAGCAGCCTGGCCAGGACAAGAATGATGTGCCCCGGAGCTCAGAGGGTCCTGAGCCAGCCCAGGGGGAAGACTGCCCCCAGCGGGAGCCTGAATCTGTTCACTCTGGGGCCCGGGCAGAGGCCCTGCTCAGTGACCTCCATGCCTTTTCTGGAAGCGCAGCCTGGGAGGATGGGGCAGGGCCAGAGGGGGGCCATGGCCTCAGTGTCACTGCGCTCTAGGCATGGGGAGGATCTGCCTTAGCCTCCTTGCTGGCCGCTCATGCCACAAAAGCCACCAGGAGCCTCCCAGGAGCCCCCCTTAGCTCAGCCTGCCCATATCGTCAGTACTCTACAGTCTACTCCCATGGTCCTGAAGGCATGATCACTGCGTGTCTCACCACATTGGTCTGTGGTGGCACCGTCCCCCAGGACTATATGCCACACAGCAATGCCCATCTGTTTCTGCATTGTACCCCTCTGTCCCAGACCAAGACCACTGAGCCTTCATCACCCTCGCAGATGTGTGGGTAAAAGAAGCAGGATGTCTGCTCAAGGTCCAGGAAGAGGGAACAGCCCCTTCTGAAATAAAGACTCCTATACTGGATTCCTCTGCTCTTTTCTAGCCAATCCCACCCCTGAGTCCTTTCCCTCTCCTACCTTCCAAAGGCAGCCACCAGAGTGGACCCCAGACACCCACCCCTTGTTTGGGGGCTTCCCATGAGCCAAGGAGACAGTGTCTGGCCCTGAGTTCCCAAGCCCCTGCTGAGCCTTCTTTACAAGAAAGAGCCCCAGCTAGTGCCATAATTCAAATATTTAATTTCCTAAAAGACACAGCACAAGCAGCTGAGGACCTGGGAGGTGGGCACTCAGCGCTCCCTGAGGCTGCAGCCTAGTATTCCGGGTAGAGGTCACTTCCCATGATTCTGTGCAAAAGGTGCACTCCCCCCAGACCCTAAGGGCACTTTGCTCAGCCTGACCCAAGGGGCCTAGAGCACTTCCAGGCCAATGCCAAGAAATCCTTCTTCCAAGAGGGAAAGGGGTGATTTCCGTTAAGAGTTCAAGTGAAGCAAGGGACAGCCAATGACAGCCAACGTTGTCCCCTCTCTAGCGTCCAGATCGGCCCCGACCCTTCTTGGATTTCTTGCCTGTGGGCGTCCGGATGGGAAGAGGGGCTGAGCTGACTGGAGGTGGAGGTGGAGGTGGGGGTGGGGGTAGCTCCATGGACTCTGCTGGGCCCGGGCTGGGTCGGAACCCTTCAAAGGGTGAAAATTTCAGGGGGCTGAAGAAGAAACCAAGCCAGTCCCAGTCAGAGGCCCTGGTCTTTATAGCCTTGCTCCTGCCCAAGCCCCAGAACAACCTTCCCCTCCCCTCCCATTCCAGTTGGCCTTCATTTGGCCATTTGAGGCCCAGCATACCTGATGGGGGTCCGAGGACTACTGTTGAGGCGCCGAGGGGAGCGCAGCTTGGGCTGGAATGAGAAGCCTTCCTTGATGCCCTCCAGGACAGAGGGAGCCACGTAGGTGAAGCCCTGGCAGATGACAGCAGGAGATAGTCATTCCTTCCCTGCTCCCAGCACCACTAGACCTCCCTTATCCCTCCATCCACACCAAACACTCATGGGGCTCCTCACCAAGAAAGCCTGGTTGGCACTTTCACTGAGGGCCGTGTCATCAGGGCTATCCACAGGGGTCTGCTTTGTGAAACGTGTGTCAAACTGGCTCACGTCCTCCTCAGACTGCTACAGTGGGTGGTGGAAAGGCCAGCTGGGGTCAGGCTTCCACGGAGGGAGTTCAGGCCCCTCCCCCCCCCACACACACATACTCACCAAGCAGGGCCGGAAGGGGGGTTCTACTTGTCGAGCCAACAGGTCTTCCCAATTGATATGGCGGAAGAAAGGGTGTTTCTGTACAAAGAGAAGCTCCCCATGAAGGTCAACTCCCCCAATGCTGGACACAAGAGCCCCACCCCTTGCCCCCAAACAGGGCTCACTCCCAACCCCTGGCAGAGGGTCAGTGTGCTAGCCCCCAGTTCCAGGCCACTCCATCAAGACTTTTGAAGCACCTACTATGTTTAAGACAAAGGGAAAAAAATTAAACATACCCTCCCGGGAAAAAGTGTGTGTTGTTTGTGTTCTGTTCTGTATGTGTGTGGGTGGGGGTGGGAACAGTATTAAGGGGATTTAAGGGGGGAAACTTGAGGGAGGGGGCACCTTCCCTAGGGATTTTTAGACATCAGTTCTAGGAACAGCGAACAGACAGGCGATGGCCCAGAAAGGCCCAGGGAAAGTGCATATCCTGTGCAGACACCAGCCTGTAGTCCAGAACTGAGCATGCATGAAGAGAATCAACAGGAAATGTGTCTGGTATCAGAGTCAGACGGAGGGGAAGGGATATGAGTGCAGTTTGCAGACTGAGAAGTTTGGATTTTCTCTGCTGCCACAGTGAGCCACTTAAGGTATCTGAGGGGGGAGGGCACCACTATCAGACCTGCTTTAGCCATCTCAATGTGGTACCTGTGTGAGTGGAGTCACACCAGGTTAAACCTTCACAATACCAGCTGACCCACCTGCACATCTGCTGCATCCCCAGGTCCACCCCCGAGGCGTTGGCTGGGGTTTCTCTTCAGAAACTAGGGAAGGCAGAGAAAGGGAAAAGAGTATGGGCAGGAAGTGAAGGGCTAGGCAGCCCTAAGGAGAACCAGAGGCAGGAGGGACGGCAGCAGCCTCTGACCTGACCTGCACCTGAACCGGTAGCCCTCTCCGATCAATCACTGCAACAAGATCAGATCAAAGGCCTCCAGGGACAGCCAAGCCTTAGCAAATGCACAGCCGGGCTTCCCAAGCACATTGGAGCAGCCCACACTCTGGGGCTCCCAGGTTGGCTGGGGCTCTGCTCTGGAAAAAGCCTCCCTTTTTCAGAATCTGCCCCTTCCCAGTTGTGGGAAAGCTGTCATTTCTATGGGGCTGCCAGCTTTGCAAAGCATTTTCTTTACATAGCTTATTTCATTTAAGCCTCAACATCCTGACCAGAGTGACACCACAGCCATGATTGTGCCCATTTGACACCTGTGGAAACTGAGGCTCTGAGAGGTCCAAGGTCACTTGTCTCAGAGGTGGGAGCTGTGCCAGGTCTTCTTGATTCCAGGACCAGTGTTAGATGCCCTCCTCCACCAGGCCTTCAGAGAACTCCCCTGTCCTTGGTCCAGGTGGTGGGGGAAGGGCCTTTTCTTAGTCATGGATCTCAGGACTCTACTCCCCCTTTCTGAAAGTGGATAGGGTCTTGGGAGTCTGAAAGTACTGGGTTCAAATTCAGCCTCAGACCTTTCCTTGGCTGTGTGACTGTTGATTGAGAGGGTGGGACTCAGCGACCCTCTACTGTAGTCTCTTTCAGCTGTAACTCTATGACTGTAGGAAATGGGTCCTCACCCCTGCCCTTCTGACCCCTTTAGGCCCGGCTTTCCTGGACTGAAATGTGGATAACACACACACACACACACACACACACACACACACACACACACACACACACACACACACACACACACACACACACACACGAGACTTGCAAAGTCACAAGGGCCCCTGATCTCCAGCTGAAGAGGCCATCAGGGGCCAGGACTCCACCTGGCACAGGACTCAGCCCAGGTTGCCCAGGCAATGAGCAGGAGAGCAGATCCCCAGTCCAGGGCTCTACTCCAGGTTCGGGCAGGGAGCTCTAGGAAGACAAAGGAGCAGGAAGAGCCTGGAGGCAGAGGGCCCCACCTTCTTGAGGAGGTCCCGAGCATCTGGAGTGAGGTAGGGTGGCAACGCCAGCTTCGCCCTGAGGACCTTGTCGATTGTTTTCTTGCGATTCTCTGCAGTGAAGGGCGGCTGGAGAAGGCAGACAATGAACAGAGACACTTGCTGCTGCCCTCCCTGCCCCCTGTTCTTCCCTCCATACCCACCCACCCTCCTGAGAAGGGGGGGAACTTGCCGTTCCTGTGAGCATGTCATACATCAGGGCTCCCAGGCTCCACCAGTCCACCGCTCGGTTGTGGCCACTGCGTGTAAGGATCTCGGGGGCCCTGGAGCGGGAAAGGAGGCCGTGAGGCTCCTGCCCTCTGACTGGGCCCTGCCCTGCCCTCCCCTGGGCCCTCACTCCTCACATGTACTCAATGGTGCCACAGAACGTGTGAGTGACCGAGCCCTCATGGATAGACTCCTTACACAGGCCGAAATCTGTTAACTTGATGTGGCCTGGGGAAGAGAGGGCAGGCGAGGTCAGTCAAGAAGCATTTATTTGTTAAGCATATTGTGGGCTGGTGCTAGGGATGCAAAGACAAAAATGGGATGTCCCTGCCCTCAATAAGCTCCATTCTACTGCAGACCCAGCATGTACCCAAAGAAGGAAACCAAGGCAACACTGTCAACCCACCAGTCCTGGGATGGAAAAAGGAGCTTTAGCCACCCGGAACCTCAAGGCTACATGAGTCTGAGCCCCTCTTTAAGAACATCAAAAGGCTGGCAGCAGCTCGGCGGTTCTCTTCCAAGAGATGGCTCTCAGATTCACATTTTGCTTTCTTTCCATTAGCCCAGTCCTTGCTGAGCAACAATCAGAGAACCATAAAGCAAGGCAGCTCCAAAACACCATGTTGGTTGGAGTATGCTGCTGGTATTAGAGGAGCCCCTTGAGCCCTCTCCCAGGCCTGGACTCACCCTTTCCCTGGCCCCCCTACAAACACAGACACACACAGACACACACAGACACAGACACAGACACACACACACACACATACATATACATATACCTTGGCTGCTCAACATGATGTTTTCAGGCTTAAGGTCCCGGTAAATGATGCCCTGGGAGTGGAGGTGGCCCAGGGCCAGGGTGATCTCCCCTAGGTAGAAGCTGCAGAGACAAGAGAGGTCCTGGGTGAGTGAGGCTGGGCCCAGGCCACCCCCTTTTCCTGCCCCATCTGCTCAGTTGTGCACAGCAGGGACATCCAGGTACCCACCAAGCTGTGTCCTCCATGAAGATGCCTTCCCGCTCCAGCTGCATGAAGAGTTCTCCTCCTGGAACACAAACACGCCTCACTGCACAACCCTAGCCAATCATTCCCCTCTCTAAGCCTCAGTTTACTCATGCCAAAAGAGCGGTCATCCCTATGGTCATCCCTACAGCCCTGCTTTTTTCAGGGCTGTTGTGAAGACAGAAGCAAACATTCAGGGAAAGTACTTAGAGCTATGTGGCATTCCCTCCCAAAGGTCTGCTCATTACTGTAGCATAAAGGGGAGGGGCAAAGGCAGGCATCACCCTGATGGCCAAGCCTTGCCACTGGGGTGCTCGCTCCAGGATGACTAGAACTCCACCCCGGGGTGCTCCAGGATGAGCTAGCGCCCTACCACTGAGGCACTCCAGGATGAGATAGAGCTTGCCACCAGTCTGGAAGGCATACATCAGCTCCACGATGAAGGGGTGCCTCACGGCCTCCAGGATGCTTCGTTCAGCCCGTGTGTGGGCTGTGTCCTTGGCGTTGCGCATAATTTTCGCCTGACAGGGTTGGGGAGAGGGGAAGGAGAGATGGACAGTCAGACCCTGTTGGGAACAGCCTGTTCCACTAGCCTAGAACCTTGAGCTCCAGCCCCTCCCAGCAGGACCAGACTGACTGGGGCCCCAGCTCAGAGCCCCTGACCTAATCCTATACCCTTTCACAAGGTGCCAGCTCTTCCGAGCTGCAGGACGTTAAACAGGTCCCTGCACTCTTCAAGCTCAGCTTCCCGGAGGGAAAAGTGCTTTGCACATTGCAAGAGCCTCTACCACCATCACCCTGGGCAGCTGACTTGACTTCTTCCAGCCTTAGTTTCCCTGTCTATGAAAGAAGATTGACTCAAAGATGTAGGCCTGGAAGGGACTGTGGGGGCCAACTAGTCCTACCTTCTCATTTTACAGATGAAGCAAATGAGCCTGAGGGTGGTAAAGGGGCATTGGGCCTGGGAAGGTGACTGTGCTGAGGGCCCCTCTCCCTAGCTCTGCCTCCCCAAAGGCCCACCCTAGCCAGTCAGCCACTCCTCCCACTCCCAGGCATGGCACTCACTTTTCTCAACACTTTCATGGCAAATATCTTCCCCGCGTTGGTACCTTGTACCTTCCGAACCTGGAACACCTGGGAGAGCAGGGAAGGGAGTGGGCTTGGAAGCTTTCTGGGACTACAGGATGGGGCTTGTGCCCATGGGAAAAGACACAGGTAGCCAGCATCTTAAGGCACAGGTGTTGGAGGGGCCTCAGCTGCCTTTGGGAAGCGGCCCGGGTGCTGATAGCAGGGCCCTACTTTCCAATGTGAGGCCTCTTACCCAGGGGCTATCCCCATACCTTGCCATAGCCTCCTTTGCCCAGGACTCGGAGGAGCTCAAAAGAGTGGGGGCCGATGCGTTCGGGTCCAAGGTTCACACAGGTCTCTGACAATTCCACCTCTTCATAGTGTCCCACGGGCCTGTGGGCATACTGTCAGACGAAGGAAACCTCCAGGCCGCCCACTTCCCCTCCAGTAACCCAGGAGAGCCCACCCCCACCCCCATGCCCTTCCCTTCCCCAGCCCAGCCTCAGCCTCTGCCCTACTCACTCCAAACCAGCTGTCCTCAAATCCAGATCAACATCCTAGGAGAGAAATTCAAGGTCAGTGTGCTGGTTCTGCCAGCTCTGGAATCCCTGATCCCAGACACCCAGGCCATGGTCCCAATCCTGACTCCTCCTGGAAGCTGAGAAGCAGGCTGGCATCAGGGGTGTCCTGCCATTCTCCGGACACTCCAATCCAACCTCAGACACTTACTAGCTGGGTGACCCCAGGCAAGTCTCCTGGCCCCAGTCTGCTCATTAGTCAAAGGAGATAACTACAGTCAAGGACTTCATCCTTTCAGCTCCAAATCAAGGACCCCATAATCTCATAAGAAGGTTCAGAGGGCCCCAAGTCCAACAAAGGCCAGGAAGAAGAGACCATTCAGGGTACTAGGTGAGGGAGGTAGGGAGAGGCAGAAAAGAGAGGGCTAAAAGGTCCACGTCAAGAGGTGAAGCTGGCCAGGCTTAGGCTGCAGGGTAAAGCCTGGGGAGGTGACATAACTCAGGGAAGAGAGGCTATAGATGGAAGGGGTGGACTAGGAAGGGAAGGCAACTCCAGAATGCTGGGGTAGGGGATGCAGGAGACGGGGCAGAAGATTAGGGAAGAGGCTAGAGGGAGGAGGGCACTGAAGGGAACCAACCTCTAATGGGCCTGGAGAAAGATAGAGGAAAGGAGGGGGAGCCTCATTTGTGGATCCTGGGAGGTGTGGGGAGGAGACGCTATCAGAGGGGGACCAAGAACCACAGGGCACTAGGGCTGAAGGGGAACTCAACACATAAAGCAGATTCAGTCAGACAGACAGACCTTAAGCTTCTGAACTGAGTGTCTGAGCAGACCCCTTAGAATGCTGAGGGTCAGAGCACGGACCTCCGAATTTAGAATGTTACATGTCAGAGCAAAGATCTGTCCCCCAGGAATAATGAGTGTCAGAGGAGGGGGAACCTCAAAGGAGGGAGGGGCCTGAGAATTTGGAATGTTGAGTGTCTGAGCTTAGAAAGTTGAGAATCTGAGTTCAATGAAGCTCAGAACTCGGGGCTGTCAGAACCGAGAGCCCTCGGATATGGGAGGAACTTCGGAATTTAGAACGTAGAGTGTTAGAGCAGAGTCCCCAGAACCTGGAGTAACCAAGGAAAGAGGCACCCCAGAATTCCGATCGCGGAGGATCAGAGCAGGGCACCCGAGAACGCGGGCTGTCAGCGCAGACTCGGCCCCCTCCCCCCAGGACTGCGGACTCAGAGGCTCGGTCCGGGCGGACACGGAGCCGGGAGCATATCGAGTCCGGCGCCGTCGCTTCACAGACAGGTAAACTGAGGCCCCGAGAGGAGCGGGCGGGGGCCTTACCGCGGGGCTGAGCTCCGGCTCGCCGTCGCCCTCGCTGCCCTCTTCGGTTTCCAGGTCGATATCGAACACAGCCGCCATGGCGGCCCCGGCTCGGGCGCCGGAACCCCGCGTCCCGCGTCCCGCGTCCCCCCGCCCGCCGGGTCCGGCTGAGCCCGTGCGTCTGTGCGTGAGGGCGTCACGGTCACTCCGGGCCGGGCCGGGCCGGCTCCGCCACCTCCCACCGCCTACACGGCCCGGAAGGGAGGTGGCGTCCTTCCCGGGGGCTTGTGGGAGGTAGAGTTCGTCCGGGCCCGTGGGCTGGGCGGTGGGGGGGGGGGTCACCCTTCCCCGCCCCCGCCCCAAACCAGTCACTACTCTGATCGCATCTGTTCGGAGTAATGGAGTTCTTTTCAGCTTAGTTCAGTTTACTCCGGTTCGGTTCGATTCACTTCCGTTTGGTTCTACTTAATTCGATCCCCTTGAGTTTAGCTCAGCTCTCCGCCCTCGGACGCCCGGGGGCGGGCCGGGGAGATCTTCCCCGGGTGAGTTCACCGGGACGAGCCTTTATTGGAAGCGTTGGACAGCATCTCCCGGCGAGGGTGTGGACCGGCTCGTGCCTTCTTAGTCAGAGGACGAAAGACAGCTCGGGATGAACTGTCCAGATCGAGGAGATGTGGGCTCGGGGGAGGGCAGACTCCAAATCCATCCATCCGTCCGTCCGTCCATCGACCCACCCATCCACGTGGCTGCCGGGACAAGAAGGGAGCCCTCCTCTGCGCTGGCGCACGCAGTAAGCCTACTCATCCCTCTCGGAATGCTGCCCTTTCAGAACTCGAGGAGGGGACAAGTTTGGGACAAGTGTCAGCTTTCTCGTAACACTGACTTGTTTGCTTTACACCACTTGAATTGGCAATTAAGTTACGAAATTTTGAAATGATGAAATGGGGACGGGCACGCCCGGTTCTTTGGGTACTCCCTGGAAAAGCCCAGGATGGCAAGCGGGAGGTGAGGGTGCCATCATGTATGAATAGCCGCAAAGGGTACAGACAAGCGCGCGGACTTGGGGGTACGGAGGGAGAAGAGGGGAAGCGGGGTAAAGAGGAGGGGGAGGGGCAGGGAGTCACTCCCCTAAACCGGGATCAGAACTGAGCAGCAGCGACCTTTGGAGATGGAGGAGGGCTCCGGGCCACTAGGCCTTTTTCTAGTGTTTTGGGGGGAACATCTTGACTCCTGTCTCTGCCACCTTGGGTTCATCCACATGTCCAAATCACCTCACAATTACCAGCACCTTTTGATGTTTTGCTAGTCTGTCTGGAACTCGACTAGGATTCATATATCAGCCGACAGGAACCCTGAGGGCAGCGCTAGGATGGCTCCCGCTGATTCAACACAAATGACCAGGATGTGAATTTTAGTTGCTACAGAAGACACAGTTTGTAATTATGCTCCTTTGGTCCTTGGAAAGCCCCTTTGGAATCTCATTTCCTGTTATTGCCCCCTTCTAGAGATGACAAGTCAGAGCCCCCAGGGAGCAGAGCAAAGCAACACATTCTTCCATAGAGAATTGGGCTAGAGAAGAAAGCAAAGCAAAACATGGCTCGAGTCAGCTTAGAAATGGTGAGCCACAGGAGGCTTCATTTACCAAAGGCAGCCAGGAACGGGGCTGGAAGTCAGGCTATGGAAATAGTCCAGCCCTCCCCTCCCCTTTCAGCTAGGAACCCTGCTTCCTATTTCATCACACACACACACACACACACACACACACACACACACACACACACACACACACACACACACACACACCAATAGAGGCTATTAGGCATAACTCTCTCTTCTCTTGTTATCTTTCATCCACCTTGGGCCACTCTCTCCTCCTTCACCCCTGTCTCATAGGAGCCTCTCTCCTTGCCAGAGCTCACTCCTCTACCTGTTCAATGGATCCCATTCCATACTGTCTCCTTGGACAGATTGCTCCCTTTGTCATCCTCATTCTATTGTCTCAATCTTTCCCTGACCATCACTCCTTCTCTACTGCCTACAAACTTGCCCATGTCCATCCCCTATAACTACTGTCCTGTATCTCTTCTGTCCTTTGGGGCCAAACCCCTTGAAAAGCTGTCTACAATAGATGTCTCCACTTCTCTTTTTTTTTTAGCCCCCTAGATTCTGGCTTCCAACCTGTCAATCCACAGAAACCCCAAAGTCACAAATGTCTCTTAATTGCCAACCCCAGTGACCTTTTTCAGTGCTTGTTCTCCTTGACCTCTCTGCAGCCTTTGGCACCACTGATCACCTTCTTCTCTTCAGTCTTCTCTTCACTCTGGATTTGCAGGATGCCACCTTCTCCTGGTTCTCCTCCCACCTCTCAAGCCTGTCTCCTTTCCTGGATCCCCATCTAGATCATGCACTCTAACCAGAAACATCCCTCAGGACTCTGACCTTCACCCTCTCCTCCCACTAGACTGTGTCGCCTGCTGATCTCATCAATTCCCAAGGATTTAATGACCATCTCTATGCTGGTGACTCTCAAATCTGCCTTTCTGGCCCCACTCTCTCCTATGACCTCCGATCTCCCATCTCCAATGGCCTATCAGACTTCTCCACCTGGATGTCCAATAGACATCTTAAACTCATGGCCAAAATGAAACCTATGATCCTTCCCACTTCTGACTCTCCTAATGTGGTCAAGGATGCCTCCATGCTCTCAGCTCCTCAGCCTGGCAGCTTCCTCCCTGTCATCCCCAACTTCTCTCTGTCTCTCAGCCCCCATATTCAGTCTGTTGTGAAGACCTGTCAATTTCACCTTTGTACCATCTCTCAAGTACCACCCCCTTCTCTTCTCCAACACAGTTTTCACTCTGACATAGACCCTCATTGTTTCCCCACTGGACCATAGCAATAGGGAGGGGTGTCTGCCTGCTTCAGGTCCCCCCCACACACACTCCCATCCATCCTCCATTCAGCCGCAGGTCAGATCATATCAACCTGTTCCCCTACACCCCGCCCCCACTCATAAACTCCAGTGGCTTCCTATCACTTCCAGGCTCAACAGAATCCTGTTTGGCATCCAGATGCTTTCATCTCTTGCCCCCACCACCTCTGTATTCTTCTCACACCTTACTCCCCAACTGTAGTCTTTGATCCAGTGACACCAGATTCCTGGCTGTTCCACAAACAAGACTCTATCACCCAGCTCCAAGATTTTCCCGGGCTCTCCTCCAGGCCTGGAATGCTCTCCCTTCTCTTCTTCCTAGTCCCTGGCTTCCTTCACGTCCCATATTCTCCAGGAAGCCTTTTCCAACCTCTCTTAATTCTAGTGCCTTCTCTCTTGAATCATGACCCATTTTTCCTGTATATAGCTTGTTTATACCTAGTTGTTTTCTTGATGACTCCCCATTAGACCATGAGCTTTTGGAGGGCAGGGCCTGTCTTTGGCCTCTTTTTGTATCCCTGGTGCCTGGCACACAGCATAGAGTAGGTGCTTAATAAATGTTTATTGCGTTGGCTTGGGTGGGGGATCCAGAGCTAAGTTTCCCTCTAAGGCTTAAGATACACTTTTGTTCCCAGCATAGAGACAGCTCCAGTACCAGTGAGACAATGTTGCTTGCTCACTCTTAGAGTGAACCTTGAAGCACCTGCGTGGGCCACCAGATGGCGCTCAACTTCCTATCCCAACTGGCTTCCATTGAGCATGTGCAGGTAACCTCCAGGCCTCTCCAGATTTGGGGGTATGCAATCATTTCAATAATAACTCATAATCCTTTCTTGGGACCCCACTGTCCTTTCTCCTCCTAAGCATAGCTCCCAAAGCATTGAGTCAGTACAGGAGTCAGGAAGAGCCTGGATTCAGATCCTTCAGAATCTTACTAGGCTCAGTTTCCTCATCCACAAAATAAAGAGCCAGGATGCCATGTTCTTGTAAAGTGCAACATTATTAACATCTCAGCAGCAGAAGTAGCTCCAGATGGTAAAGTCTAAATGATCAACACTCCACCCTTTTCTGCCTCTGACCTGTTGGGTCTTGTAGAGAATGGGGAGACAGACACACTGAAAAGCCTTTTCAGAGAACTCAAAGCAAGCCTTCTCAGTCTCAAAGTCAGAAGGGATTGGAACTCACAAAGTTACCACAATGGCCTCATCTCATCCCTCTCCGCAGATGGCGCCTCCACTCCTTGACTAGGGGCCAAGCAGAACCCACCACCCTGCTGTCCATTTCTTTAGCAGGGACCCTGGGGTTTCCTTCATGCTTCTGTCCAGTGTCCTGCAGCTAGAAAAAAGAAACACCAGAAGTCGAGGCCAACAAGGTCAATGCCACAAAGTTCTGTGCAAACAGATATGTATTGATTCATATCTTTTGTTTTTACATTGCCTAGATTTCTCCCCTAAATCCCTCCCCACTCCCAATAAGCCATCTCTTATAACAATTATTTTTAAAGAGAAGAAGAGAAATTTTTTTGGCAAAACTGATCAACATATAGAAAAAAAAAGAATATTATATTCAATAGTCTACCTCCAGGGAGCAAAGGAGTGGGGGAGACGAGGGGGGAAGCGTCTCTTCCTAACTCTTCTTTGAGGCAAAAGCTTATTCTTCATTGTTGCCTAATATTGGTTTCAATTGTTTTGTGGTAATTGTCTTTCCATTTCCATGCTATCATTAGTGTGTCTCTGGTTTCCCTAGCTCTGCTTACTTCTCTCTGTCTCAGTTTAGGTAAGTCTTCCCATGCTTCTCTGTATCCAGTCATTGTTCATTGTTTATTATGACAGTCATATTCTACTACATTCATATGCTAGAGTTTGTTTTCAAAGTAAATGGCCATCGACTTTGTTTCCAAGTCTCTGCCACCACAAAAAAAGTCCTGCTATAAATATTTGGTGTCTATGAAAACTTTCTCTCTGTTAATGACCTCCTCAGGGTATATTATGCATCTTAAAAAGTCTCAGCAGGAATAGCAATTGAGCATGACCCTGACAAAGCCTGGGCAATCATGGTTTTCTCTTCTTCACTTCCATCTTCCAAGAGCTGTGAAAATGCTGAGTTATGAAGGGCAACCCTATATGTCACCTCTGTAAGCCATAGCCGAGGACTTCTCAATCTGCACAGCCTGGTTGCATCCCAACTGTTTCTCAAAAATCACCCTCTTTGGCTTGTTCTGCTGTCTCCACGGTTTCTCTAAGCATCTCAGAATATAGGGCCTTAATAATCCAAGACTCTACAGACACAAGTCAACTGGCCCCAGCTCCTGGGCAGGCACCTACCTCACAGCGGCGTGTTACCCCACAAAAAAGGAGAATACTCCAGAGGGTGCAGAGTAGCCCATAACCAATCCACAGAATTCTACTCTCCTCTTCAGTGACTCTCACCTTCCCCCAAGGATCTACAGTCCTCCAGACTCATAAAACTGTCCTGTGCTCATACAACACACACACACACACACACACACACACGCTCATATACACACATTCATACACACACATTCACACACACACATACATACACATGCACACACACACATACATATGCACACACACTCATATACACATACATTCACATTCATACAAATACACATACACACATACATACATACACTCACACACCCTCATACACACACATTCACACACATACATGCACATGCACACACACTCATATACACACATTCACACACATTCATACATACACTCATACACCCTCATACACACACATTCACACACATACATGCACATGCACACACACTCATATACACACATTCACACACATTCATACATACACTCACACACCCTCATACACACACATTCTCACACACATACATACACATGCACACACGCTCATATACACACTCATACATATACTCACATACCCTCATACATATTCTCACATGTACTCACACACACCCTCATACACACACATATACATACACATGCACACATACTCATACACTCACACACACTCATACACACACATTCTCACAATACTCACACACATACACAGGCACTCCCACACACATTCACACACACATACACATTCACACACACTCATACACATTCTCACAGGCACTCCCACACACACACATTCACACACACACACACACACACACACACCTTGAGAGAAACAAAAAATGCAGATGCGACTATTAAAGTCACGATCCAAGGATAGTCACAAGTGGCCAAAGGGAAATCGAAATGATTCCTGGGCACTTCCAATGGCCCACCACATTAAAAATCAGAAATGAAAATTCACCTGCCTTTGAGGGGTCTCCTTATATCCATCAAAGTGGCCCAAACAAGTCAGTACTGAGGAGGTTAGGGAGCCATGGTTGACTTTTTCCTTATATCTGTTATATATAAAGCAAATAGAAAAGGGGAAGAGGAGAAGACCTTGAATTGTCCATAAGGATCCCTGCTGTCTCCATGGTGACTTAGTTTCCAAATGTAATGCCATCTATTTTATTATATTTTTACTCACATTGTTAAATATTTCCCAATTGAGTCCTAATCTGTAATTCCGGAGTGTGTATTATGAGCCAGACACAGCATGCTGCCTGCCTGCCTGTTTGACCCCTCTGGTGCAAGGGCAGGGGGCTTCCTGTACAAGCAGCTTGGTGCTAGAGTGGGTAAGAGAAGGCCAGGCCTGGAGTCAGGCAGACTCGTCTTCCTGAGTTCAAATCTGGCCTCAGACACTGAGTGACTGTCCCAGGGTAAGTCACTTCACTCTTTGCCTCAGTATGCTCCTCTGTAAATGAGCTGAAGAAGGAAATGACAAATCTCTTCAGTATCTCTGCCAAGAAAACCCCAAGTAGGGTGTGGAGGAGAGATAGGAGAGAGAGAGGCCTGAAGCTGAAGGAGGGATTAGACTATGGCAAGTATCTAGGCAAGCGGTGAGGGCTTCAGCTAAACTCTGGGTGTGACGGTCATAAAATCCGCCGCCCAGCTTGAGCTTGTCGCCTCTATTGGACTCTGTGATCCTCTCCGGGGTTAGGATTAGAGTTAGCTCTACCCAGTTTCAGAGGGAGTTGCCTCTGCACAGGGTAGTTCCTGGTCTCCCCCTCATCTCCAACCCTCCTTTCGTGTCCTCCCCCCATTATATTGTGAGCTCTTTAAAAGCGGGGACTTTCTTTGGATGAATTGCATCCCCAGAGCTTGGGGTAGGCGAACACAGTAGGCGCTTAATAAGTGTTTGTTGACTCAGGTGACTGGATTGGCTGTACTGCTCCACCTCTCCCCAGCTACTCAGATCACCAGCCTCAGGTCGCCCGGGCCCTCGCACCCTTCAGCCCTCCCTAACCAATCTTCACCCCACCCACTCCCCGCCCCGGAAGGAGAAAGTGGGCTGGTGCTGTAGACAATCCATGCCAGACTCGGGAGACCTTCACAGCGACTTTATTGACCAGGCACTCTTCTCCGAGTGTTACAGCAAGAGAATTAAAAACAGGAAAACAAGCAGGTTGGCGCAGGCGCAGTGGGTGGCCCGGTCCCAGGCCGGCTTGCGGACTCCCCCGCTGACTTCTCAACTGGGAGTGTTGCCAAGGAAGGGGTGACGTCATGGAGACTTAAGGACAGATTGCTTAAAGTGGCGCCTCCGAGCTTTCTGTGAACCCAGGACTAGAGGGTCAGGCAGGGAGCAGGACCCTCCAGTGTGGGGCAGACTGCGATAAACCCAGGGAGGGTCACTCCAGGGCAGGGGAGAGGGCAGAGCCCTGAGCTAGGAGACGCAGCTATGCCCCTAACAGTTAGCTTTGCCCTGGACCCCATCTGCAAAATAAGAGGATTAGACTAGATGCTGTGGTCGCCTATTCGGACTGAATCCTAGGAGCTACCCTGCTCAGCCTGTGATCTGGGCTAGTCTCTCTTTGTCAAACCAGGGGACTGCTAGCACCCTACTTGCAGCTGAGGACTTTGGACCCTTGCTCTAGAAGCAATAGGGCTCTGGGGCTCTGCAGCCATAAGCCAGCTTTAGTGGGGAGGGAGTTCGCCTGGGAACTGAAACGGTCCCAGTGGGCAGCTAAGTCATTAACACTGGGCTTGAAAATAAGACTTAATAAGGATGGAAGGCCTGACCTAAAGGTAGGCAGACTAGGGGGTGAAGCTAGTGAACAATGCTAAAGCTGCAGGATGGCTGAAGCAGGCAGGTCCCCCCTCTCCCCTGCCCCAACAGTGCCTACCCCCAGACTTGCTAGCACAGGAGCTGAGGTTTGGCTAGGGGAAGAAGGAAGGAGTTCTGAGTTTCATCACTGACAGCTGTGGGGTTTCTCCCAAGACCACTTAGGGGCCATTGCCACCCTCCTCCCAGAGTCCTCTGTGTGTTAGAGGTACATTTCTGCCAGGAGAAGAGCAATGTCGGATGAGACAAACGATTCTTGTCCGGCATCTTTCCCAGGGCCCAGTGAGAACTGGAGGTGAAGAAGACAGTCCTGGATCACTGCTGTTTTGGTGAAAGACAGGGATGGAAGGAGGGGAGAAGAGGGACGGCTGATCTGGCCTTGGGGTTGTGAGGGGGGCCCGAAGGGGGCATTCATTCCAGCCAGCGGGGAGGAAAGAGAAAAAAAGAGCTCCAGGTTTGAGAGGCTGACTTTCCCTCCCAGTGGAAGCATTGTGTGCCTCAGGCCCCAGGAAAGATTCTGGGTCAGGGGGAGGAAAGGAAGGGCCTAGAGGACCCGAGAGCTGAAATAGGCTGGTGGTGCAGTGGGGGCGGGGGCCGGCCAGCCCGAAAGGCTGCTGGGGGACGGTTGATGTAGTCCGGAGTCCTGGGTTCAAGGCCTGGCTCCTAAACCCCTGGGATCTGGGGTTACTTATCCCTTGGTAGAGCCCTTGAAGGAGAAATAGGAGGGATGGGGGATGGATCTGTAGGCTGCCTTCCAAACTCATCTAGAAGGTAAAGATAGGGTTCAGCTTGGCCACAGAGCCAAGCTAAAGATGAGGAGCAGAATTCTCTCCCTTCGTCCTCGCTCTCCATCGCAGCCCCTCTGGCTTCCCGAAGCTCGGTAACTCTCCAAAGCGCTGCCCCCTTCTTTCCAGACCGATTCTCCGGGGGTCCCATCCCCGCCCTTTCCAACCAATGCCAGACTCTTTGGAGAGCCCCACCTCCTTCCCAGGACAGACTGATATCCTGGGGCCCCACCCCTTTCCTTTCGGGTCTGGGACTCCACCCCCTCTTCCTTCCCAGCTAATGATGGCCTTGCCCTAGGGCCCCTCCCCCTGCCCCTACTGCTATTTGAAATGAGACAAGAAATGGGCTACAGGATAGTTTGCGGAGTCGATGCCCAGGCCCTGGCAGAGCCCTAGCAGGCGCTGGCGGGCCTCAGTGGGGCTGCTGCCGGCGCAGGCTACACTGCAGTAAGGCTCCTCGTACTCTCCAGGCACCAGCTCCTCCTCCAGCAGGTTGAGGCGGATGAGGCCCCGCTCGTGCAGGGCCTGGAGAGCCTCCCGGCTGGCCGTGGAACTCAGCGCCTGCAGGTGCTGTGATACCACACACATAACACCCACCAGGTGAGCCCGAGCTCTGGGCTGGGCAGGCAGGGCGGGCGGGATGCCACAGGCTACCATGGCGGCAGCCAGCAGCAGGTCGACCCCATACAACTCCTGGATCCAGTCCCGCAGATAGAAGCCCCCCATGCGGGGATTGATCTCGATCAGCCGAGGCCCCGAAGCCGTCAGCTTCATCTCCACGTTGAAGACGCCGTCCAGCAGCCCACAGCCCAGGCAGCACTGGTACGCAGCCTGGATCAGTTGGGCTTCCCGCTCTGGGGCCAGCCCCGTGGGCATGCAGGCCGCAGTCTCGGTGAAGCCTGGGAGGCGGGTGGGGCCGTTGTCAGAGACGAAGGCCCCCAGTAGCCTCCCTGAGAAGATGACGACATCTATGTCGTGCTCTGTGCCTGCCACGAACTCCATCAGCAACATGGCATTGCCCCAGCCCAGCCCGATGCCGGGGTGGTCAGCCTCTCCCTGCAGGTCCTGGGAGATCTTAGCAAAGTGGGCCCGGCACTGAGAGGCGTCCTCGACCAGCCGCACACCCACTGCCCCTGCTCCGAACTCTAGCTTCATGACC
This sequence comes from Pseudocheirus occidentalis, assembly GCA_028646575.1. NCBI lineage: Eukaryota > Metazoa > Chordata > Mammalia > Diprotodontia > Pseudocheiridae > Pseudocheirus > Pseudocheirus occidentalis. The sequence continues at coordinate 189,622,736 of CM053601.1, read as the reverse complement.
CCGGGAAGGGGCACCAGCCGAGCGGCACGCTCCACGTCCTCGGGGACCTCCAGCGGGCAGCAGGGCACCGCATAGAGGGAAGGGGCGGGCCAGCGGGGGCTTCGGCAGCCCAGCAGGTGAGACTGCGTCTGGCTTTTCTGCTTTGCCAGGCTCATGGCAGCTGGGGGGCAGCCCCGGAGGCCTAGCTCCTTACACAGCAAGGCCGTCAGCACCAGGCAGTCGTCCCAGTAAGAGAGGCAGCCGTCCAGCTGCAGGCCCCGGGCCCGAACCAGATCTGCCAGGTGGCGGGCATTCTCTTCATCCCGACGATGCTCAGTCACGTCAAAGTGGATGAAGGTTTGGACCAGTTGAGAGGCAAAATGGTTGGGATCTGACTCTACCAAGTGGAGCTGTGAGGACAGAGGATGGAGAGTGTGGCCTCCCCTGCCAGATCAGCCCAAAGGGCAGGGGCCTCAGCCAAGAATTTTGTTTCTCCCTGTGCAGTGCATAGAGCTCTGGGCCTGGGGTCAGGAAGATCTGAGCTGGAGGCCAGCCTCAGCTGTGTGACCTTGGACAAGTCACTTAGCTGCTGCTTGCCTCAGTTTTCTCATCTGTAAAATGGGGGTATTGATGGCACCTACCTCCCTGGGTGTGGAGAGGATCAAGTGAGATATTTATAAAGCCTTTAACACATTGCCAGGCACAGAGTAGCCCTTAATAAGAGCTTGTATCCTTCCCGGAAGCCATGACCCACAAGGACTTTTTGGAGGAACTGGGCGAATGGAGGACGGAGAAGGGAAGAGAAGAGAAGGCTTGGAAAGATCAGCCACGGCGGCTTAGGCTCGCCCTGCCGGGCCTGGGGCCTCTGGCCTCGGACCTCGGGCCTCGGACAGCTGGGCTGGGGGCTCCCGGGAGCGGCAGCAGGGAGCTAGGCTGGGACTCTGAGAACCGCGAGCGCAGCAAACTGCTGCAGGAAGTCATGAGTTCCCTAGAACTGGGGGTCTGCCAGCAGACACTGGAGGAGCCATCAGCAGTTGCCCATCGGGGATCAGGCTCCATGCCCCTGAGGGCCCCTCTCACTCTCAACCCTGAAGCCTTTCTCTTTCCAGCAGCAGCATCCTCAAAGGCCCAGCTAAAGTCCCTTTTCCACTAGCGTAGGGAGGCTTCTCCTCGGCCAGTGCCATAGCAAAGCTGCTTCCCTAGCATGACCATGAGCCCCCCAGGGTAGGCCCTGTGTCAGCTCTGCCCGCTGTGCCCACCTACAGCACCTCTGGAAAAGGACAGGGTCAGATCGGAGTTCTGGGATCCGTGGGGAGACGAATGACGGCGGGGGGGAGGAGGGGAACTCGAACCAGCCTTGGGGCAACGCAAAACCCTTGATGTCGAACTGCATGGGGCAGCCCGTGGACAGTTCCCTTTCTCTTGGTCCCGCCCACACCGGATCAGCCACGCCCAGTGCCCCAGGTTTCCCTCCCTCCATTGCCCTTGCCCCGCGCCCACGCTCCAGTCTCTCCCTCCTAGTAGAGGGAGAGACCTGTGGAGACCCTGGCTCTGACCACGCCCCCAAGCTCAGCATTGGCTCGGCACCTGTGTGGGCCCCGCCCCCTCACCTTGAGCCCGTAGTCGCGGGCGGCCTCCCACACGAACTTCTTGCTGTAGCCGCCGGCGCCCACCACCAGCAGGTGCTTGCCCTCCATGAGGTGGCGCGCAGAGCGCCGCAGCATGGTCTCCACCAGGGGCCCCGCCGCAGCCCACTGGGAGCGCCGGCCCCGGCGGGCCCACTGTCCCTCCAGGAGCCCGCAGGCCTCTAGGCACAGGCAGCTGTTGAGCTCCAAGAGCACAGGGCTCAGTGAGCCTCCCGGGCCCACGGGCGTCAGCGCCATGTCCACACCTGCCGGGGCAAGAAGGAGCCAGAGCTCAGGGAGGCGGAGCCACCCTGGATTGCCCCCAGCCCCAGAGGTCCCGGCTCTTGGAGGCTCCTGGTGTAACCTAAGGCGGGGCGCGGAGGTCTGGGACCACTCCATCCTGGCCCTGAGGACCGGACACCTGCTGTGAGTCCTGGGGGCTGTCCAGTGCACCCTTCCCAGCGCTTCTACCTGTAGGCGCAGAGGCCTCCCCACCCACTCCTGGCCTGGGAGTCCTAGGCGTCCGTTTGGAGGCCCGCAGACCCCACTTCCTCCCCTCCCCTAGGGGTTCCGGACCTGGACCTCTGGGGAAAGGGACTGGAACCATTTGCATCTGGCCGTAGGCCCTCCCCAAAGTTGCCGCCTGGAAACAGGCAGCCAATGGCTCAGTGGTTAGGGAAACGGAGTGGGACTGAAATTCCCATTTTGCCCAGACTCTGCGTCTATGGGCACCCTCTTTCCGGGGTTCTGGCCCAGATCCCAAACGCCCGGGACTCACCCAGGACGTCTGTCTGCGCCTGGCGCCCGCCCCGCTGCTCAGGGCTCAGTGAGGCCTCGAACTTCAGTACCGCCCCCAAAGCGGCTTCGGCTGCTTCCCTCACGCGGCGCCGCAGCGCTTCCACAGTGGCGGGCTCGCTCAGCCCGCACGCAGCCAGAGCAGTGTCCAGGCTCTGCGTTAGGGCTACCTGGTGCCGCAGGGGCTGCTCCGGACGGCCCACGCTGCACACCACCTAGGGGCCGACCAGGGTGGGTGCTCAGCACTCTCTCCTCATTCCCTCCCCTCCTAATGACCACTATCGGAGTCCAGAGTGGGATGAGCATCTGGGCCATGGGGGTTCTCCTCTTCTTCTACACTCCTGCCCTCAGAAACCTTCACTGGTCCCCGTTGCTCAGCCAGTAAATCCTTCGCCTGGCTTTTGGTCCGGTCCCAACCAGTACTAACTTTTTTCTTACTGGGTTCTTCCCTAAGTGAGCTCTGTGACCACACCAGTCTCCATTCTGTCCCCAGCACATAGGCCAGGCCACTCCACTCCCCCACTGGCAAACTGAGGAAGTTAGTCGGAATAACATTTCTGCTCTAGAGTGCCCTCTGCTTGAAAGTCTTTCCTTCAGCCCTCTGCTGTCCACCTAGCTGGATTCTACCTGTTCTTTTTGGCCCACCTCCTATCAGAAGCCAACATCCAGACTCACAAATTTAGGGGGCACCCATCTAAGCCAAATTCCTTGTTTATAGAGAGGTAACAAGCATAGAGGCCTTTTATCACAAGAGTAGCAGGGAGCAGAAATGAAGCCAGGTCCTCTGGACAGAGAGACAAAAAGAAGCCTGACTCTGGGGTTAGGTGATCTGGGTTCAAATCCTGCCTTTGATGCTCACCTCCAAAAATTTCTTCTGTGTCCCTCTCCCCTCCAGCTGCCCTGTAGGAGCCTGCTTAGACCTGGGGGGGAGAAGGGAATCTTCCTCTGGGTAGCAATGGGCAATTGGCCGTAGGCTGGTTCTCAGGTCCTTTAAAAGGCCAGAGAATCCTGGGGTCCCTCTGTATCCCCATTGGGAGTCCCCTTCCTTACCTGGCTCATCACAGGCCGATCACCCTGGGTCCTACACACTACAGCACAGGCCCGAATGGCCATTTCTGGCAGAAATGAGAAAAAGGATTATAAATGATCTGAATATAAAACTCCTTCCAGACTTCTCGAGGGATCCCCATGATGGCCTGAGGAGCCCTGCCATGCCACTGCACCTTCCCTATTTGGATCTTGATTTTTGGTGGGTTTTTTGGTAAACAGAAATCCTGGTGTGGCTTCTCCTTCCTCCAAGGTGGACAGGCCATTCGCTGGCAGCTTAGTCATTTGGGAGTGGCATTGATTTGTCCAAGTTCCCTCACTGGCATGTGCCAGAGGCAGGCTCTGGACGCAGGTCTTTCTGAGCCCAAGGCTAGCTCTCCACCTGCTCACTATATGGCCTCCCCGTGTTGCGAATGGGGCAGGTGAAGCTCTCAGAGCTGTAGTGATCTTTGAACCCAGCAGTCTCTCAACTACAGCACGAGTGTTCGGTTCTGGGGTTGAGGAAACCACAGAACTAGAAAGTGGGCGGTCTTGGGAGTCTGTGGCAGAGGCCTCTCTGGCTGTACCAAAGCCATCTTTGAGGAGAAAGGGCAGGTGTGAGGCCCAGGGACTGAGGAGGGCCCAGGCCCAACTCTCTTACCTGGGTGGTGAGTGAGGCTCCCCGGGGCATCAGGTTGCAAGATCCGGGCTGAAGGACACACAGCCTCCACAAGGACACTCTCCTCCTCCTCCAGTTTCTCCAACAGGGCCAGCACTGCTCGGGCCACTGTCCCTGATTCTGACCTTAGGTGCAGGCTCATGGCCTGGGACCCACGCCAGCGCCAGCCCGAAGGCTTTACTGCCACCTAAGGAGACAGGTGAGCATTCGAGAGGGGCCTAGACCTCTTGCCCTGCCCCTCCCATTTCCCTTCATCTTTTCCTTAAAGTGGAGCCCTGGCACACCTCTCATCCAATCCCAAACTGAAAGCAAATGCCAACAGTACTGGTAACAACTGACATGGTCCCAGAGCTAGAAGGGACCTCAGAAGCCTTGCTCAGCCCCTTCATTTTTAAACATAAGGAAACTGAATTTCGGAGAAGTTAGGTGACTTGTCCAAGATCCCACATGTAAGTGGCAGTCAGGATTTGAAACCAGATCTTGGGACTCCTCTGCACCACAGCACTTTAGCTGTGTCAGCTTACTTGAGCCTCCCAATAACCTCAGGAGACGAAGGCAACTGAGGCTCAGGGAGGTCATGACCTGCCTAATGTCCTCCAGTCAACAAGTGGAAGTGGTAAGATTGGAACTCAGGTTTTGCAGACTTCCCTCCCAGCATTGTCTCCACTGCTGTGCTGCCTTCCCAGCATCAGCCCACAGCTCTGTCTGCCAATCAGAGCTTCTGGGCACTGGAAGGTCTACAAACTGCTGCCCTCCTAAGAACCCTGGCAGTTCCATCTGGGCATCTTAAGGGCCCTCAGCTCATTGGCATCATTGAAATCTTTGGGAGCATTTTTGGTTCACAGTCTTTTCTGGAATCCTCACCATCATCCTTGGACACATGTAGGACAGGTCAGAGGCTCATAAAATTAGGGCTGAGAAAGACCTCTAAGGTCATGGAGACCTACCCCTCCATTTTACAGGTGAGGAACCTGAGGCCCCGGAGGTTGAGTGACTTTTCACTGGCTGCCTCCCGTGCCTCGAATGCTCCCCCTGCTCACCTTCTGCAGAATCTTTGCTGGTCTCCCCCCTCCCACATGTCCCCCACCCTTGGAGTTGACCTCTCGTATATTCTGTAGGCATCTTGTACACACGTAGTTTTGTGCGTGGTGTTTCCCCAGTATCCTCGGGGTTCCTTGAGGGTGGGAACCGTGTTTTCTCCTTTCTTCTTGTGACTAGCGTTTAGTAGAGTTGCCTGGCACCCAGCAAGCACTTAATGCATATTTGTAGTCTGACTGGTTTGCCCAAGGTCACTCCTCTAGCTAGGGGACAAAGCCAGGTCTCCTGACTCTCCACCCAAGACTATTTCTACCTCTTCTCCACCACCAGCCCCAAGACTAGTTCTCCCTCCTCACCCAACCCCCAGAATCCTTGGTACCTGGTGGGCATCTCCCAGGGCTCCAAGGCGGAGAAAGGCCTCCACTTCCTCTTCTACCAGCCCCTCCTGCCCCTCCTTGTCACTGAGCTCCACCTGCCGCAGGTTCTGGGTCCAAGCCTGGACCCGCAGCTGCTGGGGGGGTTTGTATGTCAAGGCCAGAGTGGTAGGCACAGCCACTTTGTCCCCCTGGGCCAGAAGCTGCCTAGTAAGTAGCCGGTCCTCCAGAAGGCGGGCTAGCTCTGGTGAGCTCCCAGTGGGGCAGCCCAGATCCCTGCTCAGCTCAGCCACCTCCCGGCCTCGGCCAGCCCTCGGTCCCAACTCCCCTAGGAAGTAAGTGACCCGCCGTGGGGGGCCAAACTCCTCCAGGAAGGTGAGGCCCCCTGGATGGAATGTCACAGCCTTTGAGACCAGCAGCGCTGATTGCCCTGGTTTTCCGGCCATGGGCACTTTGGTCAGCCAGGATGGAGACAGACACAACAGCATGTTTCCTTGGAGTAGAGGAGAGGGAGAAACAATGGTGAGGAGGGAGAAGGGCCACAGATTCAGACGGAAGAGACTTTAGGGGTCATCGAGGCCAACTGCTTTGTTTTATAGATGGGAAAACTGAGACTTGTCCAAGGTCAGATGGCGTGTTACCCATCGTGCCGCCTTCTTTCTGTTAGCGCCTACGTGTCCTGTCTATACTTTGTCCTGGAGGTCAGGGACTGGGTTTTGCCTTCCTATCTCCAGCCTGGCATATATACACAGTGCTTGAGAGACGGTATATGATATATTGTAGGTCTTTAGTAAATCTTTGTTGACTGGCTGGCAGAGCTAGGATTTGTATCCAGACTCTGCCTCTGAACCCAAGGCTCTGGGGAGGGAAAGGGCATGTCAGCTGCCACCCCCCCCACACCTCCCCCCCCAGAGCATAACAACTGTCTCTTTCCACAGCGCCCCTTCAGGAATGCCTCACTGGTCCACACCATCACCAGCATGGCCCACCTCCAAGGGTGGAATCTCCAGCTGTCTGGTCAAAAATGGCTAGCAGCTGCCTGGCCTGGGTATTTTGGGACATGGCCGGAGCCTGGCTCTGCTTGCCCTTTCTATAGGTCAGCTCCGCCGTGTGGGGAGTAGGCGGAGGGAAGGAAAGGCCTAGGGTGAGGACCTGGGGACAGAAAGGCTCTTTGCAGAGCTCCCTGGTCTGAGCCAGCCTCTGGCCCCCCAGCCATCACTCACCTGGGCTCTGGGTACCACCTTCCAGTAGCACAGAGAAGAAGGAACTTGGGGAGCCCAGAACACACATGGTCACCTCCACTCCCGGGCAGCCTGAGAGAAAAAAAGAGAACACCATTGTCTGGTTGTTCCTCTCCTGTCACCCCCACCCCACCCCTGCCCCTAAAGCCAGCCTTCCACCCCAGCCTCCTTTGCTATGATGCACCCACCAGCCTTGTCCGCTTGCTGTTCTCTCTTCCTGAGAGAACAGTGGCACAGAAGCCAGTGTAGAAAATGGACAGAAGAAGGCTGAGATTATAGGAGGAAATGGGCAGACCCAGCTCCCAAGGGTCCTGGCTGTGGGTCTGTTTCTGTCTGCACGTAGGGCCCTGGGCCTCCCTTTCTCAGAGGCAGGGCTGGGCTGCTGGCAGCTCTCCCTGTCCCCTGGGCACACCTAGGTTTAGGAGTCTCACCAGGGTGAGGCTCTAGGCTGCGGTCTACGGTCTCAGGCAGCCCTGCCTGCTGCAGACAGCTCTGTAACAAGTTGTAGTAGAAGGCGGTCCATGCCCGGGCGGTGCCCTCTTCGGGGGAGCTCTTACACATCAGGTTCACATCCTGGTGCCAGGAGCCCAAGAGGGGTCCTGTCGGGGGCAGCTCTGGGCTCCCATGCTGTTCCCCATCCCCTTCTTCCTCTGAGTCCTTGGAGGCCACAGGGCGGGTCAGTTCTGGGCACAGCTGATCTAGGGAAAGCTTCATGGGGAGAGATTCGGGTTGGGCAGGAGAGGTAAGAGAGAAGCAGAATGGGGGAACCTGGTGACAGGACAGACCTTGGGGGACCCTAAGGATGCCTGGTCAGCTGAGGATCCAGGAGTGGGGACTGGATGAGATTAAGCCTTAGACCATTTCTTAGGCACATACTATGTGCAGGGCCTGAGCCAAGGCTGAGGGGCACATGAAGCCAACCTCACTATCTTGTAGAGAAGGAGACCAAGGCCCAGAGAGGGGAAGGGGCTCACCCACACCAGTGCTGAGAGGGTGCAGAAGAAAGGACTCTTCATTTTTCACCCTGAGAGGGTTTTCCTACTAGATTTTGTGTTGTTTTTTTTTTTTAAATTAAATTTGGGAAATGCTTTACACCAAGCTCAGAGAGGAAGTTTGGGTGGCTAGGGGCCTACAATTAGAGCCAGGAAGCTCTTGGCTCAAATCCCACCACCAATATTTGCCCACAGAAGGGGCTGGGACAGACATCTCACCAAGTGAGTCTGCAAAGTTCTTCATAGGAAATGTTTCATTCAGCCTTGTGAGGCAGTGTCACCCTTTTACAAATGAGGGAACTGAGGCTTGTCCAGGGACCTCAATGGCAGGATTTGACACTTGAAGCCAGATCTTTCCAATACCAAGCCCAGCACTCTTTCCCCTCTCCTTCCCCCCTCCCCTCCCCACTGAATAAGACACAGTCCCTACTTGCAGCCTAGGGTACAGAGAGCCCTGGGGCAGGAGTGTTGTGCTTAGCCCCAGAGAACAGGACAGGCTAGAAAGTAGTGCATGGGACAGTCAAAGGTAGACTCAATGGCAGGAGACTCCTTAACAATGGAATCCAGCCCCAAACAGCCCCAAAGAACTGCTTCTTCAGGTAGTGAGTTCCTTGTCCCTGGAAGTCTACAAGCAAAGGCTGGATGGCTACTTGCCAAAGGTAGTGTTGGGGTGGGTGTCTTTGTTCAGTAATGAGCTGGACTAGGAGGTTCTCAGGTCCCTTTTCCCAACGTAGAAATCTTGTGATTTTGTGATTCAGGAAACTAGCCCCTCCTCTTCCCCAGCTCTTGCTCACAATTTGTGTGACCAAATGCTCTCCCTGCTCTGGGCTTCACATGACAAATGGGAACATTCTGCCCTGCCCTGTCCTCTTACAAGTGGCAGGAGGTTAATGGGAGTGAATAGACCCAATGCTCTTCAGATAAAAGCCACGTTGGCCCCGTACTTCCCTTCCATTTCTATTGGGAGATATCGTCTTGAGGGAGAAAGCCTGGAGCTGAGCCCTAGCTGTGGGAGGAGGGGGCCTCAGAGCCTGGGGCCACCTTCTGGGCCTTCAATACTCAGGGCTTGGGGGAGGGGGCCGGAGGAGGGAGGGGACAGATTGAACTCACCATCTCGGAGATGAAGAGGCTGAGTGAGAGAAGAGGGTTAGGGAGAAGATTTCAGCAGGTGTGTGCAGCCCCTAGAGCTCCCGAGGACCAGGACAGAGCCTCGCCCCCATTGCGCTCTTCTCCTGCCCCCACCCCTACCTCAATTCCTCTCTCCCTGCCTGGCCCTGTGGCTCACTCAGAAGGGTCAAGGTCTGGACCAGACCCCAGAGAGGAGAGGCTGGGGAGAGTGGAGCCCCAGCCGGAGTGCGGGGCTGAGAATGAGTACTGCTTGCTGTTGGGAACGGTATGGCCTCTCCTGTCACTAGAGCTGAACAGCCAAGGGCTGTGGAGGAGAGGGTGGATGTGAGCTGGAAACAGGGTCAGTGTAGCCATGGGGGAGCAGCTGCTAAGGGACCTGGGATGGCATTGCATGGACCCAGACCACGCCACCCAAGGACCCTCAAATACCAAAGCCCTGGCAGTTCTCTTTGCCCAGATGCCAAGCCTGGGGCCACAGAGCTAGCACAAGGCTCTAGAATCCCAGGACTGCTGCCCAGCACTGGGGCCACCTCCTGTTAAAGCCTGAGGGGAATTTTTCAGGGCTGAACTAAGCCTGGGAAACACCTTCGAAGAGGGGGAAAGTTGCATCTAGGGGTTTGAACAACAAATGTGACCTCCGGTTAATACAGGAGAAGGTGACTGGACTGGGTCTGGTGACTTCTGGGTTCCCTGCTTGGCAGAATCATGGACCTGAACCCAGCCTGGCTCAGGGGGCCTCAGTTATTACTCTAAGTGGGGGAAGTGGAAGACCAGAGGGGCTGGGGCAGGGTTTTTGGATAGGGGCCAGGCTACCTCCTTCAAGGGACTCCAGCCTTGCTTTCTGGGCCCCAGGAAGGCAGAGCTTCCGCTCCCAAGACTCCCCCACCTCCAGTCCCTGGGCCCTGCCTCGCCCCAGCTGAACCCCCCACTTCCACCGCTCCCGCCCCCGCCCCTCCTCGCCAGCCCCTAGGGGCGCCCACTCCCCAGCCCCGCGCAAGCAGGGGGCGCCGGGGGTACCTGGGTGAGCAGGGGGGCGGCACGGCTCGCTGGCCTGCGCTGGCCTGGGCTGCCCTGGGCTTGATACCAATGTCCGGGGATTAAAGTCGCCCGGGCTTTATATAGCACTGGCTCGGGGCATGCCCAGTGCCAGGAAGGGCGGGGAGGGCTTAGGCCCCGCGGGGCTAGAGAGCTGGCGGGCGGGGCGGGGGGGGGGGGG